>JASANH010000554.1:0-535462 GCA_030248295.1 Mesodorylaimus sp. YZB2_4 | reverse complement strand
AGACAGTAAGTCAAGAATCCCTTTTAAAAAGTGCCTTTTCCGCCAAATATCCACCTGCCCATCAGGGGAGAATCGGGGGGGGGGGGGGTGGGGATGTTGATGTACCCCGCCGTGAATGATGGAAAAACGTCTAACAACCTAACATGATGCATCACGGCGACTGCGGCGGTGTAGCGGTTCAATATTCATCTATACCCGTTGTGACTTCTGTCCTCTTCACGGACAGGGGAGCCTACACGGGTCTCTGCAGGTTTAAATCCCTCATTCCGCGGTCCCAATAGCCGGGCAATAGCAACGTACAGAGTTTACTATGCCGACTAGCGGACACCTCCACGATGGATCGGTCGTATAAGAATACATGAGCAGATATACTAGTGGAAGGGGTCGCTGAGGATCTTGGGAGCCGATACGACCGCACTAGTCGATGTTCACCGACGGACTGACAGGACTTAAATTAGTAGAACCTAACCCAGTAGGGGCAAGCGGGCAAACCTAGAACTGGTAAGGAGACAACCACTTTGGCTAGACCTGATCCGGTGCCAGAGAGGGCTGAACACGACGAAGTAACTCACGTGCTGGAAACACACATGCCGTGCGGGTAAGGGGGAAGGAACCACTCGCACGGAGAGGTGTGGGTTACACCGTGTTGCTTGGTAGAGAGTAGCGGCTCGTCCAGGTTCCTGGTGGCAGAGGTCGGTGAACCATAAACCCTCGCCACCTTGATCGCGGGGGATTTAACCAGTACCGCCGAGGTGCTCCGAGTGGAGAGACGGAAGCCAAACGAGGAGACAGTCTCAGCTTTCCAACACCGACAGGGTTCACAGCCCTCCCGCCATTTTCCGAGGAAGTCAGTGTCCAGGCCAGTCCTCATGTGGAGATGCTCCTAGCGGAGACACAAAGGGAACTTGCCGTGAGAGCTGGTCCCCGCTCAGCTTATACGGTATGACTGCTGGGCTTCGGCCAAAAAAAACGTGTTGCATTATCAACATATTGTTCTGAAGCGTACATGACCTATAGGCAATCAACACAGCAGACCCGAGGCACCCACAACATAGCCATATGCATCATAGAATATTATTTCAATACCCTCCCACTATGTAACAGCCAGTTTTTTCTAATTCCCCTACACCCTTTCTGCCGGCTGCCCCGTTCACAAAATTTTAGTCAGTCCAGCCAAGCCACGAAAACAGTAAAAACAGGCCTCCAGTCACTCGGCGCGTAGCCCACCAGAGTCTCTATCATCGCCATAAATCTCCACAGCCTACTCGAAACCGGTCAGGTACTGTAAGAAATTTTCCAACAGGATACTCTCGACGTATAGTAGTAAAATGTATCACTAAAATATGTAAAAGTCTGGTCCTAGTGTGCGCTAGTGGAATGCCATCCATGGACAGCCAATCTTTAAAGTCGCCCAGACGAAACGTTTAACCGTCTCATCATCAGTGTCCTTTTTCCCAGTGCATCCCTCAACACCTTTGTTTTCGGCTCTAATTCTATTCCCGTTGAATACATTGCATTCGCGTCAAAAATGGCTGCACTGGGTCGACGAAAAGCACGAGTGAAAATGAATGAACCGCAGCCAGAAGAATGCGACATGCTCGACGAAGAGGACGATTCTATATCCGACGATCCAGCTGTCAAAAAGAATAAGCAAGGGCGTCTATTCTTGCCAGGCCGTCCACTATCCATGCCTATGCGTAAGAAAATATTAAATTTATCCCAAAAAGGTTTATCAACGCGAACGATCTCTGAGAAATTACACGTCAGCAGATCAGTGGTGAAATCGATATTACGCCGATTCCGAGAACTGGGAACTTTGAATCCCGATCCCCCAACCCCACCGAGAATAATGACCGACGATTTGATACAATTGATTAAATCGTTTTTAAAACAGAATCCCAAAATTAATGCTACCGAAATACGGCGGCAAATGCTGTCGGATAAGAAGCTTGAGCAAGAGAAAATCCCATCCCGTCAGTCCATAGCCATCTATCTGAAAAGGATTCAACGTGGCACCGAACGCAAGGACACGTCCCCCGGGGGAGAGCAGTGCAAGTTGAAGTAGTCCAGATGTGAGAATGAAGGGTGCGAGAGGTAAAGTATGAGGGCGGGACAGGTGTACATATAGGGAGCAGTACTAGAAAGGGGGCTAGGCGTGCCGGAACTGGAGAGTGCGAAGCGATATGTTGGGTCACAGGCTAGAGAGCGGGGAAGGGACCACACTGTAGGTGGCAGGTCTAGCAAGTTGCATGGTGTCCAGGGATTGGTTGCACTGGCTATGCCCCCCATCAGGTACCTGTACCTCCTACAATAGGGCCTGCGTACCTTCTGACAGCTCTGCTGGTTTTCTGCGATGTGGTTTCTGTAGGTTAGAGAGTGTTGTGCTCCAAGTACTCCAACTCGGCACGGGCTTACGAATGTATCGGATGGGAAGTCCATTGGTATGAAACTTAATCCATGTCCCGGTCTGATAAAAATGACTTCTGATAAAGGTTTTTTGATCTGTTGCATTCTTTTGTGTGATTTTGGGTAAGTGTACAAATAAACATTTGAAAACGCTTTGATATTATGGTTTCACAGTTATTTCTTCATAGAGGTTTCATAAAATAGTTTAAAAGCTGGTATACTGCTTCAAATTTTATACAACTTTACAATCGGCACAGCACTGAAACATGTCCTGGGTCAAAATGTCAGGAGTAAACTGGAAGCCGAATCTTACATGATCTACTAAAGTTGAGGGAGCTGAAGGATTTATCGCTTATTCTGGTCAGGGATATCGGGGTGAAAATTCAGTCCTAAAATGCGGCTGTACACCTAATTTTGGAGCGCAGTGTGACCTGTAGATCACATGTTCTCGGTATGGCTGTGCCACAATGCCTGATAAAAATCGTGAACTATAATCTTCGCAGGAAACTTTCGGCAGTCAGAGCGACGCTCGCCCTTCTCTAAATGTGAGGTTACATACGCCTTTGTTCAAGGACTTACGAATAAAAGAACTGAGGGCCGAATTACAAATCACAGGCAATACCAAAGTACCGAAACAAATATCTGCTGTGAAGCGTGTTTTCTGATTGACCACCATTTTGACATGCCTCCTGCGGCCACAAATATGCGACCTCTCGAATGATCATCTAAGTTAGCGGTACCTTTGACACAGTCCATCGCAGATTACCACGGAAACAGGCCATTGGCACATCACACGTCTCATCATCTGGTCACTTCTTGTCTTTCGCTCCTCCACTGAACGATTTGGGAAGGCCGTAAAAAGCGCACAGCAGCATGTACAGCAAGACGTCTCGATTCGTCCAGTAGCTCACGTGCGCACTGATCGCTGTCCAGTATGCGCTCAGCGTTGGACCGGGCTGCACGGGATAGTCGATCCTGAAGGGCAGCGCTGAAATCAAATTTGTAAGATCGAGCGGCTGCAAAGCCTGCCCTAACGTATAAGGTTGGCGGAAGCGACCTGCACGATCTCGACTTTGTCTTTTGAGATGGGTTTCTTTTGCGGCAGATTCTTTTCTTGTGTGTCGGACAAGCTGCTCGACAGCTCGCTGGTTTTGTCCGATGTGTCTTTAGATTTCTTTTCTTTCGGCGGCTTCGTCGGGAGGGAGTTGTCGTGTGCTCTTGACGGACCGGCAGTTTGTTGGGCATTTTCTCGTGGAACATTGGATTCGGCGCGTCGGCCTTGTGGATCGATGGTGGCGTAGATCTCCGACTCGAGGGGCTCGATCCGATAGGCCTAGGAACTGAGAGTCGAGAAGACAAAAACGAAAGAGGGACATCTATTCTCGCCACGCCATCGGCTGGGTGGTAAATGTTGTGAATTCGATAGCCTGGAGCGACACCTGGCGAGTTCAGAATCAGTGGTCCGTGCACATGCCGGACAGCCAGAAAAATGCCCAGAGGCGATCCGATGCAGAACATATGGCTGCGAATCTTGTTCGTACCGCGGCTGCACTGTCACCGATGGTCAAGATGTCGTAGGCGATGACAGATCCAAGCTGTGTGCCACCAGCGAGACGCGATCACCACGGCTTACGAAGGTTGGATCGTGCGTGTTGAATGTGCGATACATCCGATTCGCGATGGTGCTGACGGCATGCGTGATCTGAAAAGACAAACGGCTGGAACTAGTGCATGCAATCCTAACAGTAGTAGGCTAGCTTGCCTTCCGTCAGTTCACGGGGCTGGCGTATTACATCAAGTCCATCATCGTCTCGTTCAGGAAACCTCGAATGTGCTGCAGGAAGTCAGACAGTATTTTTTGCTTTTTGCAGGGCAGAAATTTGAAAGTATTCCTTTCATGATCAGCTGGAACGGTAATTATTGCGTGATCGATTCTTTCGTTTTCTGTTTATTTTATGCTTCCATGTGATCTGACGCAGGGATATCGGCTTTAACAGACCCTGCAATTCGTTCTCATTGCGATTCATCATTTTATAGATCGGGTTAGAATCTAATTTTCGAGCCATGCTTTATTTCATTGAAAAGGAATACATTTATTTCATAGAGATCACATTTATTTCATTGACATGCAATTACCCGTTTCATAACAAACTCTCGATTTTATCCGGTCGTATTCTCAAAAGCGGAGTGCGAGCAAGCGTCCTGCACAGCATTGCATCGCACCAGCTCGTCGTTGTTCGCCGCCATCATAGGTTTGTGAAGATGACTGAACGTGAGCGCCATCAACCAATTGCGCGCATCGAAGGCGTGTTCGACCAGCTCGTCCAAGTCTGACAGTTTCGTTAACGTAGGCTCGAAGTACTCGCTTTGCAACGTGGCATCAGGCGGCGGATGTGTCGATCACCTCCCGAATGAACTGCGGGATTTCGCTCACGGCAATGGACGTCACGAGTGATTTCAAATATTGCTGCAAGATGTGTAATCGTCAGTTAGGTTTAGCGCCATGCGGCGACTGAACCTTGTCGAAAACGGTCGACGTCGACGCAGAACTTGCTTGACAAACAGGCGAAAGTCAAGCAAATGCTGCGTTGAGAAGAAACTGCAGCAGGGAATAAAGAAGAGCGCGCCGATGCTGGCGGCTGGACGTTCAGCTCAAGTTGCGGGAGTTTTGAACGTCGTATGCGACACAAAGTCTAGTCATGACCACACCAGCTCCAGACGGGACTGATACCAAACCAGCTCCAATCTCAAGAAAATGTGACAATATCCGGACTGACTAAAACCAAAGTACACTCTAAAATGGCGAAAACGTTATTTTTATGCGTTTTATCACCATTCCGTACAATTTTCGTGTATCCATAACCGTTTGAAAGGCGCAATGCTTTCTCAAAAGTTTTTGTAACCGGAGAAATTAATATTATGAGGATCAGTTGAATCAAAGCTGAAGCAAAAGGTGCCATGGCCCTGAATGTACGCGTTTTCTTGCGAGAAATCCTACTTTTTGACGATTTTGCGATTGTTTCAGACTGCCACGGGTGTAAATGTGACTCTTTTCTCAAACTTATTTCGCTTACCAAGAAATTTATGTGACAATAAGCGGACTGCAACTTGCAACTTATCAGGCAAAACTGAACGAAAACTCAGGGGACATTGTTGAAAGAGCTTGCATCAAGGTAAGATCCCTGGTCAATGGCCTAGCGGTTAGGCGTCTGCCGCTAACGCTGGGGCCGCACTTTACAGGGGGTTCGACTCCCGCCCGGGTAAAAATTGTATAAAAAATTATGTTTTTTTAGCCCTCGAGTACGCCTTATGGTGCTTGGCTAGGGATAAAGTATGACATGACATGAGAGCATCTTCAATCATGACTCTATCCGATCGGTCTCAACAAACGTAAAACAGCGCCTTATCAAACTCTGATATGACTTGTTCACAGTCTTTAGGGGCCGTTCAAATACGACGTCGTTCACCCTGGGGGGGGGGGGGGAAGAGGGGGGGGGGGGGGGGGGGGGGAAAGGGGGGTGTTTTTTTCTGGGGTTTTTCTTTTTTTTTTTTTCTTTTTTTTTTTTTGTGAGTATTGTGGTAGGTGAGCAAGGCTCGCATTTTCGATCCCTGGCAGATAGTTGAGAGCATTGCAGACTGTCTGTTTGGAAGCGGCCGCCTTGGTGCGTCGCGGTTTTAGCATTTGTCTTTCCATATTAGTCAGTAGCGCGGCTGGACTCACCCTGGATTCGATGCCTGGCGATGGAGGTCTGTTTGCGAGCCATGAACCCTCTCTGACCTTGCACACCAGGGCGTGAGGGACTCAGCCAGTAACATAAAGGTGCTACGAGTGGAGAGACGGAAGCCAAACGAGGAGACAGTCTAAGGGGCAAGGCTCGAAGCCCGCCCGCCATCGTCTAAGAAAGTCGGTGACCAATCGATGATGTCCTCGTGTGGAGGTGCTCCTAGTGGGGACGCGCAGAGGGAAGCTGGTGTGTGAGCTGGTTCCCGCATAGCCTCGCTTAGAAGGTTTGACTGCTGGCCAGCTGGGGGGAAAAACGGGCTTCGGTCCAAAACATTTTTTAAAGCAAAAAAGTTAAAGTTTGATAGAGAAAAATGTGCTCTATCATTAAGACTTATTCGTTTTGCTCTTATACTGCTATTCGATTTTCGACGAGCGCATTTCAAAAATTGACAGACAATCTTTGGGAACTAAAGGCGAAGAGTCCAGCTGTGAAACCATCAGCACATTTTACCTCTGCCTAATTGTTACTAAAATCAAATTACTAAATGTCTCTTCTGTAAACATTCCGAAAAACATTGTTGGAATGTATACCAATATGAGGATGGGAACATGTGGACTCGTACGAAATACGGACATGAGCAGCGGCAGGGTGAAGTGCGCCGATACTCATGAAATTTTTTGAAGTATGTCTTCACTCCCCCCTTTGCAGTTAAGGGGGGTATTGGCTTGTACGACGTCGAAAAGGGGGGGTCAGGCGCAAAACGACAAAATACGATAGGGGGGAGGGGGGGTCAAAAATTGCTTATTTGCATACGACGTCGTTTTTGAACTGCCCCTTAGGTCCACTGTCAAATCATCCTGCCGATGACTCGCTTCGGCGGAGTTTCATCGATATCTGATTCGGCATTCCGTCCAACCATCGGGCGAAGCAGCTTGCGGCAGGCGGAAATTGCATTCTTTTGTGCGATTTTGGATAGATGTACAAAAAAACTGAAAACGCTTTGATATTATGGTGGTCGGATCGACATTACACGCTTCAGTGCACACTGCAGTCATCTAGCTACGAATGTTAAATGGCGAATGTGTCTTGTTAAATGTTATAGCTACAAGTACAGCTCGAAATTGAAAATATGGAAGTAGAAGAGTGTATCAAAACGAAAGTCAGACAATCTTGATCATCCTCAATCGCAAACATCGTCCATTTGCTGGACAGGTTAGCCAAGTACATAAAGTAGGAGACTACGAGGATGTGAATACTGCACGAAAACACTGTCGAGTACGTCAATAACTAATTATGTCGGAAGCATTTCAATATCAGCACCTGCCTTGCACTCGACCACTCCATCGCAGACTGCCGTCTCATCGTCTCGCTGCCATCCACATGCTATGAACTAAAGGCAGATACCGTTGGCTCACTACTTTGAATATCTCCTCATCCGACATCAATTGCCTGACGAAATCGATTTCGCCTGAAATCGAAACTTGGCATTCCGCATCCTTCATGCATATTTGCTCCGAATGAGCAATCGATCGCTGTGATCCTGACATCGATCGATCCGATTCCTGATCAATCATTGGGCCTTGATCGCTATTACTAAATAGTGATGATCCACCTCGCCACTGAGTACTGGACGCTTGATTGTCCATCGGCTGATCGCCACGATAAGCCACGTGTCGATCATGATCACGCAGTCGACCGATATCCAGCCGCAACGGGGTCAATTCCCCAGTACTTTCGGTTGATTGGTGATCAAAATTAGCGCCTTCATTGAATGCTAACCCTGCAAGTTCCTGTTCGATTTGGTTCATCAGGTCGCTATTGTCCGTGTTTGATGAAAGTCTTGACGGTGACAAGGTCGTACCCCAGGCTTGGTCATTCGAGCAGGTCACTAAAATCGATCTGATGTATGCCGATTCCCGTCAACTAACCCATACAATGAGCATTGACCAATAACGTCAGTCTAACCTCGTTGCCAAAACCTGCACTTTTACAGAAAGATCGAAACAGAACAAGGCCCCAGAACGGATAAGATCACATGCACTTGAGATCGATATTTGGGAAGGTAAAACATGGCAACCAATCACATCAGTGCCAGACCGGCCTCCACCGCCCGCCCTCCAGCAGGGTCGACTGCTACTGAATGAAGCATATCGTGTCGATCTGATCTTGCCATATCTATTCCGATATGGCCAGCGATCACCCAGCTGGGCAACGCTCTGCTGAGTTACTTTACGTTGTATCGTAAGATCCCATTTTCCAGGAATTGCCTGGTTTGGATCGGGTTTGTTCAAGATTTCGCTGCAAGATCCTGACCAAAATTGGGTTAAAAAACTATAACTAGATTTCCTACTCAAAACCTGTGATTACTCTCTGGCACATTTTGCGTATTCTTACCACCTCTATAGGCGCCCACGGCTAAAGCTTAACTCACACCAGAAAGATGTGAATGAGAAAATGTGACATTCACATTTTGTCACTGATGCTTACAAGTAGTCATTGCATGTTCGATACGTTTGGGCTTGTACTCACCAGCTACCACAAATCGTCCTTTACCTCAGGTCGAACCTATTAAAATCCTACAGCTAGCGTTCGTTCGGGATCCCGGTCCCGATCCCGATCCCGGTCGGGATTGCCCCTCCCGAACCCGATCCCGATCCCGATAAAAAGTGTTCGGGATTGGGGACTGAATATTGTGGTGATAGAATGTTTTTATTGCAACAGGGAATGGGGCTGGTGTATGGGGTGATAATGGCATGATCGGATGAAACTACTCCCATAAAATGCACAAGTCGTGCTTTTTCTGATGTACGATTTGCGCCCAGTTAGATATAGTAACAGCCCGCATTTGCCATCATTAGATGGTGGGCCTGCTGCAGAAGCTGGCGACATTCTGCTTGACACTGACTCAGATGGTCATGGCCATCAAAATATTTCAGAAGGGGAAATATAGAGACCTTGGCGGATGATCGAATTGATAGAGGAGAAGGAGGGCATTTGTTTGCTAACTTGTAACTGATTATTCGCTTGCCTGATTTTGAATGCAATGATAAATACTGCACTAAAAATTATCCAAGGAAAGGGAATCTGTGGCTTTTAATTTGCTGGCTACTCAGGGTGGGTTGTAGGTCAACTATAGCCAATGAAAAGCGCTCTCTTTCAAAAATCCCGATCCTGTCCCGATCCCGATCCCAATCCCGAAAATTATGATCCCGAACGAACGCTATTTTTTTTTTTTATTTTTTTTTTTTTTTTTTTTTTTTTTATTTTTTTTTTTTTTTTTTTTAATTATTTATTTTTTTTTATTTTTAAAAATTATTATTTAAAATTTTTAAAAATATTTTTTAAATTATTAAAAAATAGGGGAATTGTTATTTTTTTTTTTTTAATTGAATAGTTATTTTTTTATTTTTTTTATTGAAAAATGAAATTTTTTTTTTTTTTATGAATTTAGTAGAGTATATATTAGTCAGATTCGTCTAAAAATTTAAGTCTTCCTATAAAACAGGGTTCAAACAAGAAACGAAAAATGATTTTCCCTGATTTTCCCAGGTTTCTGAGACAAAAATGCGCCATACTGTTCCAGCAATATTAAATCAACTTCAACTGATTCACTGACTTCAAGAATGATCAAAAAGTAAGTAGCAAAGTCGGGCGATTCGAAATTTGGAGCTTCGATATGCAGTCTTTCAGTTTTTCCTGATGTGGTCTCAAAGATTCCCGTTTCCCCTGATTTTCCCAGGTTTGCTAGGCAGTTCTTAGATTCCCAGACCTTCCAGGTTTTTCCGGTTTTTCAGCCTAACAAAATGAAAATTGAGTATTCAGTTATCCATAATTTTGACCAGATTTGTGAACCTAGAAAATTCAGCTCTGATCGCTCCCTGAATATGGTATCCAGTTAATCCTGATCGTATTTTTATCAGATTTATGGGCACTACAGTAGATACTGACTATCCGGACGGTGGTCACTCCCTGGGCCTGACCCGAGACCATGAGTGTATCCAAATCAAGATAATCTTGATTCTTCACATGATCTCGGATCTTGGCAAGATTCATTCATCGAGGAATACCTGACTTGGCATAAGTGCATAAAAAGTGGGGATGTCTTACCATGTTTAAGTCCAGTCTGGGATACCTCTCCATCCGACTCCTCCGAATGTTCTATATTCTCATCAATAATCTGTCCAAATCCATCGACAATAATTCCACTTTTCATATTTTTCTTCTTCTCTCGCCAGTCCGCTAAAATTCGCTTCAATTTTTCTTTTTCTTCGAAATCTATTATCTCTACATTCATCACATCTGCTCCTGTTCTCATCGCATCATCATCCAGAATTATTTCTTCGCTTGCTGGTCGAAATTGAATGCGTGTTCCAATTACTAAAATGTCTCTTAAATCCAATGTAGCCTTCATTTCGAGATCAACACCAAAATGTTCTGCAGTTAAAGTAAATGCAGCTTTGCTAAAATTTTTGGCCCATATATCGCACGATAATTGTTGAATGTCGACCACGATACCAAGAATTGGTGACTTTATCAAATCTTTATTAAAACCGAATGTAATTTCGATCCCATAAGCTGCTTTTCCTCTCGTGGATGTGTCGTGTACTGCAACGAATTTCATTCGATCTGACGGTCGTATTAGTTTCGGAAATCGGACCGCGTGATGCAAAAATAAAAATTCCAGACCACGTTCTGCTAAACCGGATGGCGGGAAAAACACATTTATCGATTTCCCACCAATGAATGACTGAATAAAGGCGTATCGATCGGAAACATTTCCGATAGCACCTTCTCCAATAAGGCACATGGATAATGGCAAGACGTAATTGGCAACGTAGCGAGTAAGATTGGATCGATGCGTAATACGGACAGCTTTGTAAATTAGTTCATCGTTAATTTTCAAATAATCGCATAAATCTAAATCTGGGTCATTGAAGGTATCTTTAGGAGTGATCAAAATATCGTCCCGACTTGTCCCGAGGAGTGCTCGATTGGGTAATAACTCGATAACCTTACCGCGACCCATTTGATCGTGGCGAACACTGACACCCGATGCCGACACTGGATGAAACGATGTAGGGGGTGTGATCGATGAGGTGGCCATGCTCGCCTCCAAAAATGAATAGGCCTAAATGACCAAAATCGAATCGAATCACGTCGATAAGGTGTCGCAGCTAGGGCACTTCTGCACTTTGTCCCCCAATAGGCTTAGGGATAGGCCGGATATGGGCTAATTTTTGACACACTTGAACGAATCAGACAGCTCTGAAAAACGGAGAAGTCTTTGTAAAGATTTGTCGCGGAACGATTGGTCAATTGAAAATCAACAATTGGCCTATTTATAGTTCGTCTAAATTCGCGAATGCAAGCTAAAATACAGTGTGAACGCAAAAGTTCAATCGTCTTTTCAGAAATGGTTTGTGTTCGGACTGGGTACTAGACCTATAAAAATTGTAATAAGAACTGAACATCATCAATCTGATCCATATTTCATCTGGATCGTTTAGGTTCGGTACGATTTCGACAGCTCTGCGAAACAGTCCTCCCCACTATCTCTACAAGGAGTTGGTCAGGAGATCCCCTCCCGCAACCTCCCCCCTGGGGGGCCCGGACAATTGCCCACCCACAACACTGGCCGCAGGTACACAGAGATGTCTGCTAGCGGCGGATGAGAGCGATCGCGACGACCGTGCTGTACGTCTGCCTCATGGCTTTACTAGCACGTATAGTATAGCCATGGTCTGCCTTCCGGTCAAGGTGCTCGAGAAGTTGATTAGCCCTTCCCCTGGTCAAACTGTTAGTAACATCAAGTACGACACCTGTGCTAGAAGATAGTTCTCGCGGTTCTCTAAAACTACAATACTCTACGTTACAAACGAGGTATATGTAGTTCCGGGAAGGTTTTTTCGGCGCCATTCGGGCACCGTTCGACGGATTTTGATGAAATTTCACCCAAGCATGCGGACATGGCACCCGAGAACCCTGCGATGAGATTCGCGAAATTTTGATCGGTGGGAAATATCGATCAAAAACGACTTCTGAAGTGTGGACCCCGTAATGTAGAATATGAGTCCGCAAGTTTGACCAGGGAAGGGTTAGTTGAGGTGGCGAAGTATTGGGCATGGTGCGTGGCAGGTTGATTTATGTGATTGTTTAAATTTTCGGCATGAGTAGTAAAAATCGATATACACATACAGAAACCTATGCGGCTCGTTGATTGTGATTGGAGTAATATCGTAGGTGAATGCGTAAAAATTACTGCAGAGCAGTCAAGGCGCCGTTGCGCAGTTGTTTGTATCAGCGTTGCCAGATGCAGCTAGAATCCGCTAGATCTGGCTGATTTTTTGCCCGACAGCGGGATAAGCAGCGAATTGACTGATTTATCGGAATTTGCAGCGGATTTTGGGTTTTTTGGCGGATTCTGGCGGATTGGTGTGAATCTGGTTACAGCAACCTGTGTGCGACCATTTTTAAAGCGGCATGCCCATTTTCTAAGACGTGAGGCAGTTTTGTCCGCGTGTTGTGATCTGAAAGGTCGACTATACGAGTGGGGTGGCATGAAATAGGGAACGCAATTAATTTTTAGACCATTCCCAGGCACACGTACCTCCCAGGTTCTTGATCGGCTCGTGTTTGGCTCCTCATCCTTCAGTATTGTGTGCTCTAACTTGCACACTTTGCATAAGATTTAGACAGAGTAGGTGGTCGGGGGCGTCAGGGCGTCCCGTTTTGCCCTTCGGTCTCCTTGCCCTTCCGGTGTCCCTCGCTCCTAGCATGGCCCACTTGAAATTGATTTGCACATTGTGGGCGATGTGTGAGTGAACGCTATTTGATCTACTCCGCGTTTTATTTAAAACTAGTCGCCAAAAAATCGCTTTTTCGAGGAAAAATTTTCGGCGGATTTCTTAGATATGGCAGCGGAATTTTAGCTGATTTTCAGGTCCCTGGCAGCGAGTTTTTATTTTTGCATCTGGCAACGCTGGTTTTTATCCCTACTTCTACTCGCATTCCCAATCTTGGGCCTAAGGGTTACCTCAGGTTTAGTCTACCTTAGGTGTTACGCATGAAAGGCTTCAAACTGAAAAAGTGCTACTTGCAGATGCTTGCAAACTTGTGGCTTACACGCGAGTCTTTGCGACTGATTTGAGGCTTGGGCTTAGGTGGAATTTTGGTTCGAAAATGGTTCAGGCTTAGGCTTACAAGCGTAAATTTCTTTGAGCTGCGGCATTAGCACTGGGCTCCGAAGGGGCTGCAGGTGCGCCGCCGCCCCAAAAAATTACCCAAGCTTTAGCCTAAGCTTTTTCGACGCCAAGAATCCTTCTAAGCGTATGACTAAAACAGTCGCGAAGGCCCTTTCGTGAAAGCCCAAGTTGCAAGCATCTGTTTCCCTATTAATAGTTGCCAGTTGCATGTTCGTAAAATTTGAATTTCCCGCGTGTAGGGC
This sequence comes from Mesodorylaimus sp. YZB2_4, assembly GCA_030248295.1. Classification (NCBI taxonomy): domain Eukaryota; kingdom Metazoa; phylum Nematoda; class Enoplea; order Dorylaimida; family Dorylaimidae; genus Mesodorylaimus; species Mesodorylaimus sp. YZB2_4. The sequence continues at coordinate 521,887 of JASANH010000554.1, read as the reverse complement.
AATTGTCCGCGGGGGTAATAGTCTGTGATTCCCCCATGTGCCATGGAATGCAACTACCGTAAGACAAGATTACATAAAAATGAGTTTCAGATACGTATCAACATCGTCGTGAAAGAAAAACCACGGTTTTTGTCTTGCGTGTTTTTAAATAAAGTTTCTACTTGAATTCCACCGTTCAAAACAAAATTCGGTGGTCGCTGGGAATTAAATGCCTTAGCCGCGGTCAACGACTCCCCAAAACTTTTTAATTTATGTAAACAAGCAAAATTATTTTACTGAAGAAGTCGCTTGTTTTTAGTCCGAAAGAAAAGTTGACATAAGGATGTATACGAAGATAACACGAATATAGTATAACCTACCCACAGAGAGTTTGTTCTAAAATTGTGTATGCGTATATGATTCATTGCTACAAAATTATTGATGAATATACACGAGTGATAAGGGAAAACTTAGTCTGTAGTTAACACACAGGAAAACTTGGAAAACTTAGTTTCTTAAATTTTAATAAGCGTCTCATCGAAAATGGGCATTTCCGATGAGACGCTTATTAAAATTTAAGAAAGGTTCATGGATTGAGCGAAATAGCAAACACTCGCATGCCCCAGAAACCGGTACTAATAAAATCCGAAACGTTTAGAAACAAATGCTTTGGCCTGTCACCTTGTTTGCCTGTATGACATGTGACGGTGTATGGCCTGACAAAAGGTCTGTCCTCACGGTCAGTCTGGCATTTTCCATTCTGAACGCGCCCCTTGCCATTGTTCACATCCGTGCATCTTTTTCTCCTTTCCTCAGTTGGCCCCACGCCCTCCACCTTCATTCGTCTCGCTACACTCCCTTTGCCAAGTCCAGGTCAAACCATCGATCGATACTCGCTCTCCTAAATTCGTGCCCACATAGTCACGTGCGCATAACCTCATCACCTAGGCCCTAGCTCGCCACCCAACCCATTCGAGCGGCATACGTCGTAGCGAGCGGTCGTCCTGTCTGGTAGTACTCTGGTTGGTCATACAGCTTGGGACACTGACTGTTAGTTATTTATTTTCCATCATCATCGACCTTTTGGAAAGAAAAGTAAGTTTATTATGTTTCTCGTGTCATCTGTTTTCAAATGAATAGTTTTATGTGAAAAGCTTTAACAGTTACAGAAAAGGTGCAAATTTTTGTTTGATAACTTATTTTGGTCGCGCATCCCGCGTCCCATGTTTTATTACGCGACTCGGCAAATTCTAGACGCCATCTTGACGAGTTGTTGAAACTGCCTTTATCGATCAGGCGCCTCGTTCCTGATTGGTCGGGTGGAAGGATTGGGCGGGACTGACCGTATGTGCGAGTTCGCGCCAAATTTGAGTTGACGCGCCGGTGCGTAACCAAGACATTCTTGGAGACTTATTTTTTTCCGACTGGCCCACTAAAAAATCAGGTTGGACTTTTGTAAATTAAGGAAGCGCGTTAAGGTCTGCAATAGCTTGTTAGAACTTTTTACTCTTTTCTCATCTTCATGTTTTTCAACCTTGCTAGACACCATGCAAAGTCGGTAACTTATTTCTCGAAACCCTTCTTATCTAATTTTTTTGACTTTTGCTAGTTGAAGTTATTTTACCCACATTTCATACAGTTTTATTCTGTGAAACTGTATCGATCGTTAAGTACAGACCCACCTTATTTGAGTTGTTTCTAGGCCCCAAAGATATTGAATTTTCTTATTTTCAGGTACCTAGAAAATGGCTCGTACTAAGCAAACTGCTCGAAAATCTACGGGAGGCAAAGCTCCTCGAAAACAATTGGCCACGAAAGCGGCCCGCAAATCGGCCCCATCGACTGGCGGTGTCAAAAAACCTCATCGTTATCGGCCAGGTAAGAAATTGGCACTTCCTGCTTTTTAAAAATATGTGTAAGCTGTATCGGCGCGCCTTCCTGATTTAGAAGGATGTTGTAGCTTATGAGGGTGCAAAGAAGGCGCGGAAAATACTTTACTCTGGTTTTTTTTTACATTATCACAACATTACTTCGCCATTTTCAACTGATCACTTAGTACAGCCCGAGTACCACTCCATGCTCAAAAGGGCGGCGGATTTTGTGAGGTCTTGTTTATCTGATTAAACTTTCACCAGAATGTACCCTACATCCTCAGCGAAGGCGCAATTCAAAATTTGAAACTCAAACTGCAGCCCCTCATTTCCTTTAATTTGACTCCAAGCTTCCTGTTTTCCAGGTGCTCCTCAGACTCCCTGCCATTTCAACCCTTGTACGAACCTGGCTCATATATATCAGCGATTCGTAAAGCTTATTTCCACGTTTTTAAATTAATTAACTTTTCAGGTACCGTGGCTTTGCGTGAGATCCGTCGTTATCAAAAGTCCACCGAATTGTTAATTCGTAAATTACCATTCCAACGTTTGGTTCGTGAAATCGCCCAAGATTTCAAAACCGATCTCCGTTTTCAATCGGCCGCTATCGGCGCCTTACAGGTATGTGTGTGCCGTACAGTCATGTTCCTATCGCTAGTTTGGGACTGCTAAAGGGGTGATTTCGGAGGTGGGACTGATCGTGAGCTAATTATAAAGCTACCAGGGTGAGTGCAGATTGTTGCAAGTATGGGCAACGTCGATTGGGCTAGGGGGAGTAGGTAGTGATCAGATCGCCTAAGCCTGATCTGATCGCGTGTGAGACAGGTCAGGTCAGGTTTGACTCGAGTCGAGTGAGTGAGTTGTATGACTGTTAAGACAGAGTACTGCTGGCCCAGCCAGATACAATTTGATCGCTTTTGCTTCCTTCCTTTTCTCTCTTCCTGCTGGACCTGAGGTGGGGGTGAGAGGAAGGGTTTAATGTCCTGGCCGGCCCCCTGTTTATCCCTTCCCCTTGTCCGTACTTAGTCTGTTGGTAGGGTCTGTCCAGAAACGGGGCCGTAATTTACCGATTTGAGGTACGTGGATACCGATCCGATTCAAGGTTTTCATCGGACCAATTCAGGAAAAAATTTACCGTAAGCCGCAGCATACCATGGAACTTTTCTGTATTTTCAGGAAGCCAGCGAGGCCTATCTGGTCGGTTTGTTCGAAGATACCAATTTGTGCGCGATTCACGCCAAGCGCGTCACCATCATGCCAAAGGATATCCAGTTGGCTCGTCGTATTCGTGGTGAACGCGCTTAAACAAATGGAAACGAATCAAATCGTAGGGTGTACAAGATTGGGCAGTGTGGACGACTGATCGTGAGTATGTTGTGGTTCTGTGTGTGTTTCAGTAATGCTTGTTGGGAGGTAACAATTATGGTTATGCATTCATAATATATCAGGATATTGACTGGATTAATATTGGTATTTCGTAGTTCAATAGTGCATCCCTATGGTTTCTTTGTAGTTTACCTTGGTCTTATCAACATCGATTTGATTGTTTTGTCTTACAGCACTAAGACATTGCTTTATCTTGTGACGTTTATCAGTTATTACAGTTTCTTTGATGTGCTGAGTTAGCACTCATGATTGATAATCTTATTGATTAGTGACAGTGTATGTACGTTGCACATGACTGATAAGCTTATCAGATGTAAATTTTTCAATAATTGTATGGTCAGGGAAAAAGAATGCAGCTTGCATACAAGAATTAGGACTTACAATACAAAAAAGGAAGAGGAATTTTCAAAATGATATACGAAAGAAAAAATGGATCAAGGAAAAAATGATTCTTGTGATAAAATTTCCAGCGCTTCTCTTTTGAGTGAGCCGACCTTACCGTTATTATTTCCGCTTCTCACGGTTAGCTGCTAATTTTTTCATTTCGTCGAGGCGTTTTATTAATTGCTCTTTGGTCATGACTTGCCGGCCTTGATCATCTTGACCGACTTTGTACAATTTTAGTTGATTGCGAATATCTTTTCCAAACGCGGCAATTTCTTGATCCGCTGCCAAGACGTCTTTTCGTCCTTGTTCTAATGCACGCATATTTTCTTCCACTTGTTTTTCCATTTTCTCGGTGGCTTCTTTTAATTTATCACGATATTCCAGTTTACGAATGGTAAAATGAGCATCCATATCGGAATTGGGATGTCCAGTCGGACGCCAAGCTTCTTTACGATGTTCGCAACGTTCGGTGTTGCGTTTCTTTTCGCGAGTAACCAATTCGTCCAATCGGAATAAAAGTTGTTTTACTTCGTTCTCGGTCACAATTTCGTTGATGGCTTCTTCGGTTGATGAACGAAATTCCTCAACGGCTTCGGTAATTGAACGAACCATTGGTTCCACCTGCTTCTTCTTCACGTGACGACATAAAGGTTTGAGTAAATTTCGCGATAAAGACTGCTGCAATTGTTGCTCCACAACGTTCAGCGTACCATCCAAAGCACCGAAAAGCTTTTTCGTACGTAACGATGCATTTCCCGCTGCTTCTTCGGCTGCAACGCATGAGCCATCCGTGGAGTTGATAGTTGAACTCATGGTTGATGGTTCTAAAAATGCATACGATTAGGACCACATGGATGTAACTAACATTTCTCCTCAGGCACTGAGCAGCCTAGTGTAAAGTACCCTAATTCCGAACACCTGGAGGCCAGTCTCACTAGAATTTTTTCCATAGCTCTCTCACCTCAAATAAAATTGGGCGCGTTCAAATGTGAGAATGTGTGAATCAAAATCTTGACGCTGTCGAGCTAAACTACGAGTCGGTTTTTTAAAACTCACCACTGACCAATTTTAGTGACCGAAAAGAGGAAGAATATGAACCGAAAGTCGTAAAACGACAAATTTTTTGTTGTTTTGTTTGCTTTGAATGGATTCGAAGCGATTCAAATTCTGGCGGGGCGGCATCTAGAGTAAAAATACGAATCAGATCCAGCAATAATTACATTAATAAGCCTTATGGTGTGAAAAATTGATGAGCACAGTTTTTGCAGACTTCCAATCTTTGCAGCTTTGCAGTATTTTTTAAGCTTCTACTGAAACAGATACCTTTTTTTTTTCAAGGAACTGTTAGCATCACCTGAAACTCAGTTTTATTTATGTGCGCATACGAAGGCAGACGAAAAAAAATGAAATGAAATTACTCGACTCTCGAATTTTCGTTTCGTTGGTTGAAATCGATTTTCATTTCAGACAAGATCGATATTTTCTCGGTTGTTGCCGCTGTGATTTTGCTTGTTTATCGACGATAGGCCTATCCGATTTTGCCTCTGAATTGTCCGTAAACTAGGCAAAATGTCGTATATGCTTCCTCATTTGCACAATGGTTGGCAAGTGGATCAGGCTATTTTGTCAGAAGAAGATCGAGTTGTTCTTATTCGTTTTGGTCACGACTGGGACCCGACTTGTATGAAAATGGACGAGGTGAGTTAAGAAATTGCTCCAAAATTAAGGGCTAACGATATCTTTCTTCCTGCATGTACCTATTTTTCGTTTTGGATGGTTGTCGATGTTGCTTGTTAGTGGGCCTAATCCAAGGTGAAGGTTTCGAGCCTTACGGCATAGGTATTAGTCCGCGATCGTTTCCAATAAAATGAATTCCTTTTTAACACTGGGCTTATTTTATTCCTGTCTTTTGGTATACGGTGCCGGTTTCACAATCTTGAAATTGGTATGTATTGTGACGAGGACATCCGAATTGTAAGTCCTGTCCCACATCATGTGATTTGAACCCCCTAAATTTAGGGTCGTAGATAATTTTGAAACTAACCCCCCCCCCCCCCCCATGACCTTTTCTTAACCCCTCATTTCATCAACATTCATTGATTCATTTGATTAGGCTTGCAATGCCCCTCTGCCGAGACATGATTGTTGCGGCCGCGGTTCGGCATTCGTCTCTCCGTATTGTTTGGGGGGGGGCGAGCGGCTGGACTCGTCTCGGGTTCGATCCCCGGTGACTGAGGTCGGTTTGCGAACCATAAACTCTCGCTGACCTTGCGCGCCCGGCCGTTGGTGACTCACCCGGTACTCTAGAGGTGCTCCGAGTGGAAAGACGGAAGCCGAACGAGTAGAGTCTCGGCTGTCGAACACGGACAGTGTTCAAAGCCCGCCCGGACATCGACCGAGGAAGTCGGTGTGCAGTCCAGGATGCCCTTGTGTGGAGGTGCTCCTAGTGGGAAGCTGCTTTGTGTGCCGGTCCCCGAACAGCCCTGCTTATAAGTTTTGACTGCTGGCCGGCTATAGGCAAAAACGGGCTTCTGCCCACAAAAATTTAAATTAAAAAAGACATTGCTGTTTTCTAGATTCTCTTCAAAATTGCCGAAAAAGTGAAAAATTTTGCGGTCATATACTTGGTTGATATCAGCGAAGTTCCAGATTTTAACAAAATGTACGAGTTGTACGACCCTTGTACGAGTATGTTCTTCTTCCGAAACAAGCATATTATGATCGATTTGGGTAAGTCGTTCTTGATGTACTCTATACCAGCTTTGGGTAGGGAATTATACTCCAAAAGTTACAGGCCAATAGGCGGTTGGTCAGACCGACTGCTTCTAAGAGGCAGCCCCCATAATTCAACGATGACTGAATAATGGCATACAAAAAAACATCTGCTGAGATGAGGCAGATGTGACCAGCATTCCTGGCGGTCGGGAGATCGATACTTTGCTCGGCTGGGAGACGTCAACCTCTCCGGTTGATGCTTCCAGGGCAGATATACTCGCGATCGATCTCCCAGCACAGACTTTCGCATCACAGAGCATTGCCGTGACTGCCGAAACCCTATATCTATATTATCATATTTGGTCCTGATAAACTGTGATCCCGAATCAACGCTAATTTTCTTGATCGGCACTAGTTATCGTAGCTTTCGACTGGGGGTGGAAGCAGGGTTAGTCTTCCTCCTTTCAGGAACGGGGACTACCTCCGGGGTTTTTTTCGGGGCTGGAGATAACCCCAGCGAGGATGGGGACCGGGGATGAGAAAAAGCTTTTTGTGTCAAGAAACCCCCTATATGTTGATTTCTTGCCATGTTCTAAAAACTTCATGAAGTTTGCCCTACATTTTTTACCAGAAGCCTTCACATTTACCATTAATCGATTGTGGATTAGCAGAGACAAGAAAACTATCCTATCACATGTCGATCTCATCTTGCGCCTCAGAGACCTCAGCGACATTATAAATTATAAATTATAAATTTTGTCCTTTGTAAAAATAGGACGACGCTTCAACCATTTTGCTATTCAGAGAAAAGTAAAGCATCGACATACAGCTAGATAGCCCCGACTACCGAGTATGGGCAAGGCGGGGGTAGGGGGAGGGGTAAGCCCCTTCCTGTTGGGCCGGCCAGAACATCGAACTCTTCCTCTCGGAACCCACCCCCCTCCACCTCAGGTCTAGCCCTGGCCTCCAAACACAGGCCAATGTACAGTACTCTATGTGAATAGTCATACAGTCATACAACTCGCTCACTCGACTCAACCCAAACCTGACCTGGCCTGACCTGTCCACACGCGCACGCGCAGATCAGTCTTAGGCGATCTGATCTGATCTGATCTCTATCCCCTCCCCCCCTCTAACCCAGCCGACCTTGCCGATTCTTGCCGGCTACCAGTACTGACGTGATCTCACTGGCCAATATGTGCGCACTGTGCAATGTGTCGTCGCACTACGCAGACAGCACAGAAGTTTTAAAAAGTAACCAGCTCACAACATCGCGCAAAATGCTGACACTATGTTTAGTGATTTCTTCGATTGTCGAACGTGGGATGGTTTTCGGGGGCGGGCTGGGTCGGTGCCCTGGTCGAACACTAAGTTAAGTTATCCCAATTAAGTAGGTGTAACTTGTACCCACCAAGCCAACTAGCTTTCATTCTGGATCAAATAGGATAATATAGGTGCAGGGTCTCTGGCAGTTGTGGCAATGCGCTGTAGTGCGAAAGTTTTATCTGCCTCGTCCCAGCAAAGGTTTGTATGCCCATACTCATACTCATATTTTACTCACCGCCCAAGCAAATACATGCACTCAAGGAGCGGGACACACAGGAAAAACATACTGTACACAGATTAAAAGCGCAATGTAGAAATGTCAAAATGAAAACGTATGCGTATGCATATGCAGTCATTGTCATTCGTGACACTCGTTGCAGAATTCCATCCAAAGTGCGTTGCGCGAATTCCAAAGTGCCAAAAGCTCGCCTGCTAGTTAAATCACGAAATGAAATTAAAAATAAGTATCTCGTAAATAACAGACAATAGCAGAAAGAAAATAGTCATGGGGAAAATTCTATCTTAAATCACATGATGACAGACTTATTTTGCATGAGGAGGGGCTCGGGCGCGGTTCCGAATGGTCTGATTATTTCGGGCTAACGGTTACTGATTCACGCATAGGACGCATAAAATGTTTTTTAGCTGTATCTGGGGCATTTCTATAAATGTTATGGGTTTCAGTTGATGTAGAGCATGAATTCTGTAAAAATTTAGTTGGTGTGATGCGGAATTTAGCAAGCGCTGAACTGAGTGTAGTTAGATGAGGGAAGGGCAAAAGGGCCAGGCGTCAGTAAACAATGATAGTCTAAAAAAAGATTTCTTTTTAAGGGACTGGTAACAATAATAAAATCAATTGGGCTATGGAAGATCCTCAAGAAATGATCGATATCGTGGAGACGGTGTATCGAGGAGCTCGCAAAGGTCGCGGTTTAGTGATTTCACCAAAGGATTATTCGACCAAGTATCGTTACTGAACAGTTTATGCATATTCTGACCCTTTGACATTGGCTCGACTCTGTCTTGTTATCGATTGCTGCGCAACATTGTTGTGTGAATGAATATAGATCACGTAAACTTTCTAGTGGAGGGGGCGTGTACTGTTATCACTGGTGTATCGCTGTATGGCCGATGTCTTGATTGTAATAACTTTGGATTTGAGAAGCTGTGGGGCCGATGTTTGCAGAGTGAACAGAGTGGCTAGGAATGACTGGTGCACTTCCCCCACCGGCGGAGTGTGCGTGCTGGTTTTAAAATTGAGTGCACTGTACAGTTTAAGAATGTCACTCGCATAAAGCAGGTGGTTCCTGCCTGAAGGTCCACTGTGCGTGCAAGCGATGAAAGAGAACTATGTAAGTGATCATGGGGGTATCCACCGAGGTGAGGTGATTTTCCTTCTGCTGAGTAGAGCTCTCTCATTTCGGCAACACAGTGCTGGCCATGACTTTTTGTCAAATCGACTGCCGGAAAGCCACACCACTTTGCACAATCGTCCGGGGGCGTGGTCGATAGATCAGAATACGAGCTGTTATTTATGACTGTTGCTTTGAACCTGCTAACACTGTCACGCGGTAAGAGGCAGTGCAGTGCTTAGAAGAGCGCCGTTTACGCCCGACTCTCGACTGGCTCGTGGGAATAGATTGTGAAATGAAAACGATGCAACTAAGTCTTCCTACGCAGAGTACGGTAAAACATCACCCTGACGGGTGAAGCGCGCAGCTTCCAGCTCTGTGCCGAGAGCCTCTACATTTTGTCTGTGCCAAAAAATCGTCACTGGTTGCGTTTTCGTGAATGTCATTTTTGAATTGCCTAGGGCATAGTCTATCTGAGCGTTGACCTACTCTGTGTCATACTGTGCTGTACATAATGTATTCTGTTCTTCACACGTGAAAATTGCTTGAAACGCTCTAAAAGTTCGAAAAGTGCAAGCTGTGTTGGGTATACCGTCAATACTCACTTAGCCCCCCCCCCCCCCCCAAATGGTCACCCTGGGGAAGAGAGCTGTATAGCCCGTGGACACCCTGCCATGACGGTTTCGCAGAAGATCAAGAAACTAGGGAAATATGCACATTGAGAGAATTCCATGGGATACAAAGGGGACTACAAAGGTGTCCGCGCTAGATCTTAGATGCAATAATCTACTGTTTGAAGGAATCTGGTGCCAAAACAGGTTGCACATCTTAATTTCCCTCCCCTCAAATAATTTCCCCGCCTCAAACCCTATTGAGCCAGGGTAGTTTTTCAGTATTTACAGCAGCATGTGCGAAGCTTAGACCTCACGCTCAAGGCTTGCTAAAGGCTAATTTACCCTATGTTCCTATCTTGATAAAGAACTACAACAGCAGAATTGCATTTGAGGAGCACAACAGCAGAATTCTAGCCTGTACTTGTAGTAGTCATGGCTACTGCGATTGTGCTGCTCATCATGTTCATGTCGCCAAACTCGAGGGTGAGTGGGCGCATTACACACGAAATGATTAACCTGGCCCCGAGTTGAACTCTCGCTAGAAAGTGCGCACCTGGCTTGAGTGAGAGGCTGACGCCTAAGTGCCGCCCAGGTCATGAGCCGGGTCATGGTCAGGTCCCACAGATGCCTATGAGGCCAGTCGCCGGCGATTTGTTCATCTCTTTAGTCTAAAAGTTTTGTGGGTTGGGCCCCGCAAAACAGTTAGGTTCTCGTGCTAATACACTGAACCAAGTGTGCGATGGTGTTGAGGTTCGAATTAAGCCCCGCAGCCCAGGTATCGATGTAGTTTATTACTAGCGTCCACTACGCCGAACCAGGGGGGACTTAAGCAGGATCGGAAGAGCCGGCTACAAACGTCGGGTCGTCGAGGAGTCATCTAATCGAACTGATCTACAGACTGGGTCTGGGCTGATCTCGCCAGGCAGGGGGCAGGGCCTTGATATAGGGGATGCTCGGGCCCAGGAACTAGTCTTATCAACCCCTCGCATATTAGGAAAACCAGTCAGCCCGGCCTCTCGGCCTCGCTCGGCCCTGACCAGAAAGGAAGACAAATAGTCTGTGCATCTCGGTGCACACTAGACGTTCTATGCTAACAGAGTACACTGAGGCACCCCAGTTCCCTCATGGGACTTCCAACCCGTTTTGCCCATAGCTGGCCAGCAGTCTTGATATGATAAGCGAGGCCGTGAAGTGACCAGCTCTCAAGGCAGCTTCCACTAGGAGCACCCAAACACGAGGGCGTCCTGTGCCAGCACTAGCATCCCAGGATGATCCTCGGCGGAAAGAGAAGGCAGCTTCCCAACTTGTCTTGATTCTCTACTCGTTCGGCGTCCGCCACTTGAAGGTGCTGTACCTGATGGGTCCCCCGTGGTATCCAAGGCCAGGAGGGACCGCTAAAGTCCTGCTAACTAGCCTGCAATGCGGGACAGAGGCGTTACTGGCAATGAGCCACCACGACCCCCGCTTTGTCGTTGCTGGCACGTTCGCTCTCCTTTTCAGACAATCTACAAATAGCGATCAACACAAATTACTGCTTTTTAATGGTAAATTAGTACCTTTTTAAAAATAGCAATTTATTTCTCCTCATTCCGCAGGCACAGTAAATATGAAAGAAATGGTTTTTTAATCGGTTTTTTCTGAGCTTACTAAAAACAAAATTACGCGCCAAGCTTTATTTCTTTCTCGCCCATCAGCTGTGCACTGCACCCATTTTCCATTCTTGAAGTGCATATCCCATCATTTTCTCAGCTCGACATCTCGAGTAGAAAACAGGAATCGGGTGACAGTAGGAGTGGGAAATGGACGAGTAGGAATAAGTGCCTCGTCATAGCATTGCACTAAGCTTACGTCAGTGTTTCAAAAAAGACGTAAGCACTCGTGATAATGGCAGTAATTGCCATTTTTTAGAAAGCATTTACCATTGAGAGGCAAAGAAGCAGTGACGCGGGTGATAAGAATTCAATTTCATGAAGGGCCTATGATGCACAGCACTATTTCCTGCCCTCACACATTCGATAATTTTATGATTGTATTATTTTTCTGGTGGGCGCCAAAAGGGTGAGGGAGTGATAAAGTCAAGTTAGCGCAATGATCACGCCAGTTGCATTGCTTCTTGGCGTCACAGTCTTGTGCTCTGCGTTACGCTATCCCAGACCAGTTTTTTATTTTTTGACACTGTTTTCTACTTTTTGGCGGGAATTCAAAATAATGACGTTTCCCTTTTCTGAATCAACACCCCTTTTGATCGCCTGTGCCCTTTTGAAGGAACTCGTGCCCGTGCCTGAACTGTTTAGGCCCAGCACGGGAGTAGGATGTCTCATTATACCATCTATGGCGCGCATGAATCACTGAAATGTGATTTAGATGAATAAAGGTGTGTCACTGGCCAGTGCAGCAATTACGTTGAATATGCAGTGAAAGTGGCTGGGACTACATAAAAGGAGTGCGCGAAGGTCTACGGTGTGGTCTGTAGTCTGACTTTCAGCTGAAGGTAAGGTCTTGCTTTTTATTTTTCCAAGTAAGGAAATTCTTTACCTAACCATGATCACAGAAAAGTAGGGTGCAAGAATTTTAACTTCTCAAAACCGGCCAGCTTTTCTCCCCCTTTCTGACGCCCTATTTTTCTTTGCTATCTAGGCATGATGGGTTGGTGTGCACAATTCTTTTCAGTACGGTACCTTCTCTCTTCTTGATACTGAAAAGGTTTCATAATTATCTCACCCAATTATTTAAGTCTGATGCAAATCAAGACTTATCGTCAGAATTTATTATTTTTCAACAAAATACGCGCTTTCATTTCTCAATCCATTCTCGTGATATTTCGACTTTCGCGCGAAATTCGAATTTTTTTACCTTTGCGCACTTAGTAAGAGCTATCTTTCTAGAATTATAAGCCTTTTCAGCATTTCTAAGCACTACTAACAATTTTTGCGAAAAATGGAGGCTATGAGCATAAAATAAGCGGCCCAGCTGGTTTCTTGACACTTTTTACTTCCTGACTCTTTGCGCTTTTTTTCTTCGCAAAGAACTGACTTTTCTTCGAATTGCTTCGGCACTCTATTATTACCAATAATGTTTGCTTACGGACTGCACAAGAATGGTCCCAATTTGACGATATAAATTTGGCGCCACTTTTGATTTTTCCTTTGAGTATCTTGCGACCAGATGAGGCGGACCGTGCCCCACTGCGGGACTAAACTCTGATGATGATGATATTGTGGGCAGCTGGAGCTGTAAAACTATGGTTTGTGTGAGCTCATTCGATTCAGATTTGCCGGAAACATAATCAGTGCTTCATGAATCGAGTACAGGTGACCACTTGAGAAAAAATTGAAAACCTGCAACACAGGAGCAGTTGGCTAGGAACAGTTCACACAAAAATAAAGTGGCTCCGTTTTTAAGCGCAGCCACAGGGATGAGATCAAAACGTATTTTTAAAAAGTCAAATTTCGCGCCATTTAGTTTTATGTCCTTTGATATGTGATCCAAAAGCGAGGGTGAACTTCCTGATATCGTCTTTTGAGTAGAAACTCATTTGCACACCCCACTGACCTTATAAGGGTAGCATATATTGCGTGTAAAATGGGGTGTCGAAATCGTTTTTGTTGGACTGGGCCGATGCTCTCAGAAAGACTGTATTAGGTCTCTTTTCGCTCCATGATAATGTACGGGTGCTGAGTGGGTGAGACAATATGTACACTTGCACAAATGCCTTTTTCGCAAATTTTCTTGCTTCTTTAGAGGCAATTTGACATTTTAGCAAAGAAACTGTATTTTTCAAAAAATTTTTTAATGATACATTTTGGCGGTAGTTAGCTGCTTCTTTCTGAGTCCATCATCTTAGGGGTCGAGAAAAACACGCTTTTGTGTTTAAGGCTCTCCTAGGGTAGGGTAAAAAATGCAGTGGGGCTTGATAACTTTTCATCCAATCAAGCCCCGGAGGATAGTTCCCCTTACCCCCCCCCCCCCCAGCCCATGCATGCCCACGACTTGTGCATACGCAGCGAGCAGGATTACTTTCCATCAGTGTTGGTAATAATGTGTGTCCTACAACATATGCAAATGCAATCTTTTTCTCCTAGCCTCCCTCCCACGACGATCTCGCGTCATATTCAGTCCTTTAGTCCAAGTCCGTTTTCCAGGGTTCTGCTCACTGACACGAACATAGCGTGCGGACTTCATTCCGCCTCCACGCCCTTTCAATCCCATCTTAGTCCTTACGTTCCAGCTGCCCAACGTTGAAGCTATGAGGCAAGGCAAAAGGGGCCCTGTCGAAACCACACCACTAAAAAAGCTAATATTAGTAGGCGTGGGTGCCAATTTTCTAAATGTCTTACGGGTTCAATTAGTGACCGTGTTCAGAAGGGCATGAGGACAGTGTGATGACGTCCGATCAGCCGCTCCTGCTGACTCTTTTCTCTCTGGGCATAAGCACTTTAATTAACCGAATTTAGAATGTTTGTTTGGGCCAAGTGGTTTAGTATACTGTTCTGGTTATAAGCTAGCCGTACGGGTCTGGTCGGCCAGTGCGAGGCCTATAATGATTTCGTGGCTCGTCTTGCGGTAGAACACATGTTTTGAGAAGATAGGCTTTGAAAGAGTGATTTACTGTAGGAAAATAAATGAGGTAAGGAAAAGTTTTGTGTGCTTATAACTGTTTTGGTATAAGCAGCGCGCTTTTTAATCTTTTGCGAATTTTTTTAATAAGAATCAGATTTTTTAAAATATTTTTATACACCTTCGGAAAATTGCAAGTGCCAAACCCCTTAATTTTACAGTGAAATAGAAACCTGGGTCTGGTTTACAATCACCTAGCACATATCCTGCAGGATAGAATTTTTGATGTCCTAAATGTATCAGACATGTCTTATCTGATAGCAAAACCGGCCCCTGGCTGCTACCTGCTTGATAGTCGTTCTTACAACTCTGACATGATCAAGTTCCAGAATAAACCAGTTTCTTATTTCTGTTTGTTATGCGCACTAATGCGGCTGACTTATTATAAATCCCAAATGATGCCATTGTGATCGTGGGAAGAGACTTGTCATGCATACTCACACACTACACAGTGCACTGGATGGACATCCAGGTGTGCAATTCGAAAAACACGACTACAAAAAATGTGCCTAAGGATGCACCATAATTGAGGGTACAAAGTTTCTTAATCTAATGCATAGCAGGTAAGAATGGAGACGAAGTATGCTTACAGTATTTTTCTCACAAATTAGGAAAACTCACTACACTTTTTTCTGAGCTGTCTTTTCTTATCAAAAAAGTCCTGAATGCCTGGTCATTGAAGCTATGCAAATCGTGTTAAAACGGGTAAAATGCTTTTTTATATTTAAATTAGGTTTTGCATATTTATGAACCACACAAGACTTTTCATGAAAATGAACCCCTCCGGCTCATTTTGTTCAAATGTATAATCGGTTCCAATTAGCTTTCTGAAATTATAAACCTGAAAATTTAATGACACAGTCCAATTTTGCATAACGTCGAATTAATAATCAATACTTTGCCCTGCTTTTTTGTGCTCCGTAGGCCGAGACAATAAGCAAGCCTTGTACGACAAATAATACGAGTTATGGCATGCGAAAAAAACCTTAAATGAGAAGAATATCCCGTTTACCTCATGTGGTCCGCTTAACAAAGCCAGTGGGAGTCTATCAGCTGCCCGCACTACACCGTGCGCAACTGCAAAAACATGTGTGCTATGAGATGTTGGGAGAGGAGACAGAGAGGCTAGCCGTTGGTTTTCCCATACAACAGATAAAAGCAGAGCGTATTTGTTTCCTCACCATAATAGGGTGCCAGGTGCCATAGCTACCTCTCCTACCTAGACGACAGATTGGACGGGCAGCCACGAACACAGCTTTTTTCGAAGCCCGCTTATTGATAACAAGACTACGAGGAAACGCCCTCTTCCACTGCCGCTGGCATGGGCTTATCTTTCTGCAAACGCCCCGCTTATCAGTTTAGTAATTTCCTGCATTGAAGTGATGTGTCTTTTTAGATTAACTCGTGGAAAGTTGTAAGCATTTTAAAAATGGCAGCCTACATAGCTTCTGGTGTGTCAATCGCCCACAGTGTCTTGTGCATGTTGGCCATATTGACCACGCTGACGAGAAGTACTAGCTCATTCACTTTGGTAAGTGGATAGTGGGTTGTATGTGGCCTCCCAGGATCTCATCCTTGCCCTGATATCGCAGTAGCATTTGGGGCTTTGGTTTACAGGCTAAAATCCAGTGTGTAGAACACTTTCTAGATCCTAATCCCAAAACGATTCTCTGTTTCTTAGAACGTCGGTTTTGCAAAACCTCCGTGCGAATCGAGGGAGCCGTGCCGAGTTGGTTTCGTTGGTCTCGAATTCTGTTCCTGTCCGAATAATCGAAACTGTCCGTCGGATGCCGCCAATACATTGAACTACGAGAATATCGATTACCACGTAAGTTTGTGACAGCTTCACAGCTTCATTATTAGTTCGGGAGAAAAGGTGCACATAGCAAAAAAAACAATGCATTTAAAATATCAACTTTTTGTTCCTTTTGTGTGTCTCTTTCTTTCTCGGCACTTATGGAAGGAATTTCCCATCCACTGTACTCATCGTTGGAGGGTTGTCGTAATCTCTACAGGAAGCCAAGTACTGTAATGGCAGTCAGAACGGTGCATACTTTAGCGCAGCCAATCAGAAAAAGAAGCTGCCAGACAAGCCATGTTTTTCAGTTCTGTCAACCAACAACGGTAGAACAGTGCCGCGATGGCGAAGTGGCCTGGGTGCGCCGTGGGCTTCGACAAATGATCCACTGCACGTGCCCAGCACCATTGAGATTGGCCAGCGAAATTTGGGATACCAAAACTGACACAACCGAGTACAAATGTTCACAGGTATTGCCGTCTTCAGTATATATTTTAGAGACACTTTTTCTTAATTTTTGAATCTGTAAGCTTCCTTTCGAGAAACTGCAAAATAGCTGATTGTGTGCTAGCTCTCATCCTTACTTTGGTCATTTTGTGGAAGCCCATATCGAACGTAGTGGGTAGAACAGCCCCTCATGCGTACATCCCTTTGTCGCGACCACATCCGGTCATCATTCTCCCCTCTAGTCACACCTTTGCTCACGTTCGTCCAATCAAACTTCAATCTGTCGTACAAAGCATGACGTGTCCCACTAATCGTAATTACGGTTTTTCGTCCTGTCTGTCCTAACGGTGCATCACTTTTACCATTTTCTGTCTTCATCAGTTTTGATCTAGAAATCTGAAAAACACCATAAAACTATTCTCATGATAGCGCCATAAGGAAACAGACAGACAGAGCAAAACTGATTGAATTGTATGACGAGGAGGTGGCTCGTGCTCATAGCTTCTCCCATGGGAATAATGTGTGTTCATTCCGAGTTACATGGGTGAGAAATAAAGCCATCGTCCTTGATAAGGGCAAAAACTGATTATATTCCACATAAACAATGGATTTCTTTCAAGAAAGCTAATAATTTTGCATCAAACTAGTTTCCCGCCAGACAAGTGCCACCTACGCACCAAAAAAATCAAATCTTTTGTCTGTCTGGAATGGTGGTATTTTATGTCCTTGTTGTGTTCTGTTTTTTTGCTGCCGTATGAGTTGGAAAGTTTCGGTGAACATAAAAAACCCTGGCCTATAAATCTGTCTGGCAAATATCTGAAACTGATGATTTTTGGTTATCAAATGTTTTTGTCACACAGTTTTTTTAGGGCTTTACAGTGGATGTCAGGCGCGACTGTCTGATGTTACGGGGCTCCACATTGCACCTTGACTGCCAAGCCAGCCGAGCTCAGCCAGCTCATGATCAGCTTGCTCAGCTCAGCGAGTCAGCCGAGGTGCCAACTCAGCTAGCCGACACTTCGGCTGACTCGAGAGCTCGGCTGTGGATCAGCCGAGGTGCAATGTGGATGTGATGGGACAGATAGGACTCAGACATATTGTGCCTCACCATATAGACTGGGAAGGTTGCATTACTTACAAGGCGCATAGTAATCACACCCATGCACGGCCTCGCATTGCTGCTTATGCTTGGGCGGCACACACAACAGCGATGCTATTGCAATTTGCGAGAGCCCCCTGGAGATACCGTGCACTAATCGTAAGACTGACTTCATCGCGCGATAGTGGGGGGTTCTTCTCACAATCGGCGTCAGTCTCCCTCCTAGAGCTGGGCGAGACGCCGAGAGTTGACAGGGGTGTTCGAATCAACCTAATCTAGACAGTCCAACCATAAACGAGCCCAGTCGCTTCATAGACGATGGGTCCCCCACCCACCTGTTACGTCGTTAGTTTCTCATCAGTGACAGCTGCTCCTCCCATTTCCCATTGCGAACTGCAGAGATTCTAAAGGCACTTTGAAAGACGTGCATTTTTGCCATCAATCCCAAGCATGAAACGCCACCTGATATATGTTTTAGAATATAATTAGATTCGTATTTTTAGTTTTTTTCACAAGAACAACAGTGTCGCGGCGAGGAAGACATTTGCATGGTCCGAAATCGTGTGAAAACACCCGGCAGAATGATCAGTCAATTAGAAAGTGTATGCCGATGCACAAATGGCCAACAGTGTTTGGAAAGTGGCGAGACCATAACCAACCGTTCATCACCAACAAAGGAAATTCAACGAGATTTATTCAAATGTTCAATACCATCAAGAATGTATGGAGCGGTGAGAACGCGCAGCGACAATGGCATGATAATGGATGGGGATGGATTCGAGAACGAGTATGAGATGGAGGACAAGTGAACGATAAGCAGTGTTCGCAACTGACACCAACTAACTGTAACCATACGCTTTATCAGATATATTTGTGGACGAAACGAGCGCATTGTAATCATGCATTGGATAAGGTACTACATGTCCTTATGTCATCCATGTCAGGCAGCTTTGGGTAAAGTTTGAATTTGATGAGTAATCTGGCGCTGTCTCGTATTATGTGTTGAAAAATCCAATCCAGTAACACTAGCAGTGAACCAACGAACGATCGGCCAGCTCCAACTGGCGGCATGCAGAGACAGTTTTGAACTGGCTTGAATTGACCTGCAAGCGAGAACTCTTAAGCCGAGCAAAAAGCGGGGTTGGAACAGACCGTATATGGTAGACAAAGCAACCAGGCTCATCGTCAGCTTTGGGTAGAGCAAATTTGTGTGGGTGGTTGTGTTGGGAAGAGAATGTCAAGAGAGGGCCTTGCACAATGGTTCTAGTTATTTTGTTAGGCGCCTCATTAGGCCAGGCCCTGCGCTCGGCTGGGCATGAGGTGGATGCAATAAGGTAGTTTGCAGCGTGGCAAGCTTGGCGGTCGCACGTCAGGGAAGATCAACATCGAGTAACGGAAGTGCTCGAACGAACGGTAACCGATTCTATGGCCCCGATATATCTACCGTACATAGGAGCTAAAGCATCAGTCTGTCGCTTCTGTCTCGGTGGTCGAGAGAAATGCCTCGAACGACCGCAGCTTGGTACCAGTCTGTGTTTATGGAAGCAAAATTCGGCTCAACGCGATTCGGGGCTATTTTACATGAAATAGCGTCGAATCGCATCGAACTACTTTGCCTTTTATAGGCAACAAGGCAAGCGCACCCCCAATCCCATGTTACCCAATCTACTGTGCAAGAGAAAACGCAGAAGCCTAACCAGGAGGAAAAGGTGTGTTGGTTGTTAGAGTCGGAGGGGGTACCTTGGAGTGACTGGCTGGACTGGACATGGTCAAGTGGCAGCCTGGCTGTTATCTTCAATCGACGTATTGAGTATGGCAGTGGAGCAGCGGATCGCCGGGGCTACACAGCGGCCGCGGTGGTGCAGCTGTTCGGCATTCGTCTCTCCGTGTTGTTTTGACCGCTAATCTTCGGAGTGGTCATTGTCACGTACAGTATGTTCATGCGCGCTTGATTGACATGAAATGTGAAATGGAAATGTCCTGGCTGATTCAAGCAGACTTGCGGCTTTCCGACCAGGGACAGTGACGGTCAGCACTCTTAGCTCACTGATACACGAGTCAGAAAGGCAAGACAGTCGGTGACTAACTAAATTCAGCCAGGCAAACTACATAGATCTTCTTGTCAGGCTGTGACAGCGCACGTCAACAGTCCAATCTTCGTTGATCCCTCATTCCTACTCTTCCTAAGCCTGGCACAGTACAGCATTTCTCTCCTTGTGAGCCTTCGCGCCTGATATTAGGGACAGTCAAACTGGACTGGCATCGTTTTCTGTGCGCCACGGAATCAGAAGTATTCCCCGGCTAGACCCTTGTCAATAGCCTGATCGTCTTTCCCAGGCGTGCACTTGTCAAAAAGAAGAAAAAGATTGCGACTCGGCGACAACACTCGATCGGATCGACCGTGCCACTTATCCTCCCTCATCTCCTCGTCCCCATTTTATTGCCGCCAAACGTTTGTCGATAGCCGCAAATTGTCGGGCGGACACGACAATGCCTGGACTTCTCGAACCGTGGGCCGACTAGCAGCCTCGTCTTGGTGGCTACAGTGCAGTACAGTCGATTGCCGACCAAAACGTCGACGATGGCACTCGAATCGGTTCGAGTGGCTCGTACGAAGAAACTTGCTAACTGGATTTGCCTTTTGCTCGCTTTTCAAACACCGAATACGTGCCGGTCGTTTGGATGATGCGGTAAGAGGTGAGAGGTACTGTATCGTGGTTGAGTCGTGCGGTGCCTTCCAATATGCTGTGCATGGTACACTACAGTAAACTGAGTCTTTTAGGTTTCGCATGTGCATTTATTGCATCTCGAACCAGGCCTGCCAAATATGGTACTCCGTATTCACATTGGATCGACTTAATTGTGAGCCTGTAAGGGGGCATGAAGACCAAGTTATGCAAATGAGTGTGACCTCGTCTGATGTTAGGCCTGTCTGGTGATATTTGGTGATTGCTGTGTGCGGAACTTGTCTCCCTTTGTCCGTTGTGTTATATGTTTGCTTTGTGCCAGTGCACTCTTACTTTGTTGGGTTGATGCTCGTTCTCTAATCAGTGTCATGCCTGTGCGTACTCGGTGCGGTTGAGTAATAAACCTCCCTATAAGACACGAGGTCTTATAAGCCCAAAGCATCAGTCCCAGGCCTGACTTAGCGTAAAGAAACGGCGGGTGGTGTCTCTGCGGTGTAAACTAACAGGCAGAAGCCGTCATGTATCGACGTAAACTATGCTAATGGTACGATTCGTGAACTTACGTCAGGTATCTTTTCTAATCCAACAATGGGACTGATCGGACAAGTAAACGTCAAAAACCGATTTTAGCACAGCCCTATTCAATAGACTTAATCGCATCCACGAGCGCGCATTGAATCGTATTCGCTCGAGCATGTATTTGGATGGTCGTGCATGCAGACCGTCGGATTGTAGACGTAGGGTAAAAGCTCATTTAGAGAGCAGAGAGAAAAGAGGTCGAGGCTGGGTGGCATTGCCCGTTTGTCAACATTATTTGCCGACAAGTGACTATCAGTTAGCGAGCGGAGAGAGAGAAAGAGGCGGCTAAGTGATGTTTGCACAAGACTACAGTAATACGACTACTTGCTACTCGGCCCGCCTCGTCCCGATCCCGTCGCCCAGGCCAGTAGTGAACGAGTCGGGTTTGGGGCGGCGCAGAGCAGGCTAATTGCAGCCGATCCGCTTAGGCGCCCGTGTAACGCGTCGCAATCCAACCAAAATCAACAGTCGACCACCGTTTGCCCATTTCGGTCCGAGTGGGGATTTACGCCCGGTTTATATTTCGATAAGGCCATTTCGGGGATCGGGCAGGTGCGCCGAGGGATACGGGTCGATTCGAGTGACCCTGGCCAAGGACAGCGGAACAAAGGACAATCTTGGAATTCGAAGAAGCTGAACCTAGCGGCATTGACTAAAGTGGAACAGGTTTTTGGATATCCTACTCATTTTGGACTCGCGATTCGAGTCTTACGATTAGCCACAGACTATTGCTGTATTCTGCTCCCCTCATTTATTTCAACCGCACCGATTCATAATCGATATGTCCAGTCCCAGCTCGCAAAAACGGATGCGGCCATTTTCGATCGACGAATTGCTGACTGAACCGAAGCGCCCGAAGTTATCCTCAGATCCTTCGGAGCCCGCCACCGCGTCAGCTATCTCATCCATTTCTCCAGCCACTACTGAAGATGTATCCACAGTATCCCCCTTAGCGCACTCAACTGTAGTCGACACGTCGGCAAATGCAGCCGCTGTCGCAGCTTCTTCATTCGCAGCAGCAGCGGCTGCAGCTGCTTTTGCAAATTCGGCCAACTTCTCATCATCCATGCTTGCGGCTGGCTACGGTCCGATGGCGTTGGGTCCGGCTGGAATGGCAGCGGCGTCCTTGAGGTCTGTGGCGGCAACGAATTCTGGCGGTGGACTGTGCGGAGGTGGCGGTGGAGTGCATTCTACGGCTGGACTCATGCAGCATCCATTGGCTGGATTGAGTTTGGGTTTTGTCGATCCAAATTTGGCTGGGGCAACAAGCACAGCGGATATTTTTCAAGGTAAGGGAGCGTGTAATTTTTCAGGCTGAGTATCAATACAGTACTGAATGGGTCATTTAACAACCCACTCACTGATAAGACAGCAACAGTCCTGATGTGTTACATTGAATAACCTAGGTTGCATCTGCCCTCTTTTAATGCACTACACAAGGGCAGGTTGTCAGTGATCATTTAAAACATTCATCAAAATATCCTTTTTATAACAAATCTATGCTGTAAAGCGGCGTACACATTGCTGATCGGTTGCCGAGCTAAGTGAGCCATCAGCTGAGCTGCTGCATTCGCAGCGCATAGTTCGGTTGGTTGGCTGGGCAGATGTTGGATCCGCTCGCAGAGCCAACATCTAACCAACTGATAAGTCCACGTAAAGAAGGTACACGTATACCGCACCAAGTTTTCGTGTATAGCACGCTATGCGTGACATAGAGTACAGTATCACTCAATTGATGCAAGACCTTGGAAAGTCTAGTTCAGAGTGATTTATTGCATTATCACAGCGAGGATAACTTGGACAAAGCATATAATTTGATTTCATTCTCTGACATAGCCATATTAGGTCACTTCTCTTCTCGTGCTCGAGGTGGCACTTGTAAATCCAGTCAGATTCGTTGACCACCACTCTCATCCTAGTCAGGGCAGCTCCGCCCGCTCCTTAGTCCTTACAAAACGTTTTCCAAGTTTTTCCGCGTCAATAAACTAGAAATTTCAGCTTGAAGCGGTTACAGTACCTACTCAAAATCCATCCTAGTAGAAACAATTTTCTCGTGTGTCTAGTATTTCAGTATTAGCTCGTCGGCCCTAGCTTATTACTGAAGTGATTTTTCAACTCATCCGATTCAACAAGTCTTTCGGGTTTTTCTTAGTTTTTGCCATTTCTCGAGTAGCTGATTTGGAAAAATCTTTTTCGCTTCATTTACCCTCCTCCTCCCTCCCGACCCAACTTTCGTTACAGTACGTTGTTTTACGTCAAAGTACGGGCTCCACTACATTCGATGGCTCGGGTCTATGGGCTGGAGTCGACGAAATACACACTACAGACTACTCAACATCGTGTTTACACTAGGCTCGAAAAACAGGGCTCTAAACGTCGTTTAGCCGAGATGAAGCCAACCAACCAAACGACCCTAACCACCGAACCGACCGCTTATACAAAAGCCCCTCGTCTCGCCGACTAGAATCCAGGTTTTTGGCTTTTCTTCAATTTCTATAGAAACCATCCTAATGATGACGAGAAGCTCTTTTCGCAAAGAAGCTTTACAATTTTTTCGCTCTTCTCTAGTTTGCGCACGAGGAAGGTGCATTGCATAGAATACAGTAGGCCCGTGGAAATGGTGCCGTGCGATAACGACACCTCTGTCATGCCTCCATAATGCGCAATGCATGATTAGCTGCAACAATTCACTTTACTATTTGAGCACTTTACACTGCTCTTGGCCTGCGCGCAGTCGCCGATCAGTCACCCGTTTGACAGTGAGCCCCGCCTTTTGCCCGTTTTACCAGCCACTTGATACTTGCCATTCATCCCACGCCTACACCCTACCCCCGTTGTTAGCCGCTTTGTATTTCCTAACTAGCCGAACCAGGGCAAATGTCAAAGACGAGCAGGGCCCAGTTTCGTTGACACTCTCGTCTTTGGTCAAACATGGAAGTCGGCGATACGTCCTGGTTGTACATGGCCAGTATAGTGTCGGAATGAGGTAGCATGCGAAAAGGAAGCGCCTGAGTGAGAAAGTTTGGAAAAGGGGTCTTTTTCTGGCAATTCAATGCTAAGTCAACCAGCCCGCAGCCGACTAGACGGCGTCGCGCAGGAAAAGGGGAAGAGGGTGGATAAATGGGACCGTTTAGTGGGTGTCGATTACACGCGTTTCCTTTGGTCAATCTTACTCCTCCTTTGCTTTGTAGTCTAGGCGCCGATCGGACGGTAGCGCGGTTAAAACGTCAACAAGGTTTTTACATGCAGTACAAAAGTCCGAACATGACATTACCGTCCCTGCGAGGGGAATCGAAGGAGTCTTTTCAATGGGTGACTCGCACGTTCCTCGATTCGCTTGTTCCAATTCAATGGGGTAACACAGCGAAAATGGGAAAGGTACATAATGGAATTGAGGAAGCACGATTTGCTCAACGATGTGCTCGGCTACTCACTGCTGGTGTTGCTTTCAGTTTAAATATAACGCTCTTAAAATTTTTCTATACCACAATTGATTGTGCGAAGTGAGTGGTAGTGCAGGGAGAATAGACTCCATTAGGACGTGGGCTAAGTTTAAATAGCTGCTACAAATAACCTATTTTCAAAAGGTACTGGATGAAGAGCAGTCAAGGACCTTTTACTGCTTCCATGCTCAAAGTACAAAAAGGGATACTGTAGGGTACTGTAATGAGAAACATTGTGTATTATGATTCAATAAGTGTTTCTGTCTACTAGTCACAATTTCCGCAATACCCATGCATAAAATGTATGTCATCAGAGCACGGCACAGTGTACATACTTGCTTGCACTGTGGGTTCAGTACTTTTATTTTGCACCTACAGACACAGTGCAGTACATTATATTTTATAGCTAGGCATAATGGGCTCGAGCACATTACTTTTATTGGAAAGAGTGCATCCTTCGTTGGTCCAACTGTTTGGGTCCATGAATCGTAATGCTGCACGGCAAGGCTAACATTACCTGGATCTTAAAAATTTGCGAATATCATGCAAACTTTGTAGCGTGAAACCCTCCAAAATTGCATGTAGGCTATATTCTGCAAGTTAAATGTGAATCGTACACATATTGGTATGTTCCAATACGTGCATCGTTCAGTTGCAAATTTAATGCTCAAAAAAAAAGTCGGAAACCTGCAGCTTCGTCGAACACCATTCCAACGCCAGCTCCTTGTGTTTATATTTTCGCTCTGAAACATGAATCTGTACGAGTTTGATGCACCTGCAACTTTTTCAGCATCATTCTACGACCCTCGCCTCCCTTGGTTGTACCCATATTTGCAAAAAGCCCAACAAAAACGAAAGGGTGGTCAAATTCGATTTACCAATGATCAGACGAATGAACTGGAAAAGAAATTTGATAATCAGAAATATTTGTCCCCTCAAGAACGGAAAAAATTAGCGAAATCATTACAATTGACTGAACGTCAGGTGAGTGATTTGGTATTGATTTTCTTGGGAGAAGAGATCGTAGCGGGGAAAATTCGCTGACTATTTTAAGCGCCTGTGACTTTTTATGTGGTGCCTCAGGGATTTGCGGGTTTTTGTTGAACAGATTTAGACAGAGATCGCCGACCAGTCATTGAACCTCCCATCCCTGAAGGTTGTGCTTTTGTCACCTGAGTTCCCATGACTAGTCGGCACCCAGACACAACCCTGGTAGGCATTTTACCGCTGTTTATATCGCCAGAAAAATCTAATTTTTAGGTAAAAACTTGGTTCCAAAATCGACGTGCCAAATGGCGTCGTTTGCGTAAAGATAACGAAGAAGAAACGCCTCATAGCAGCACCACGCAATGTTTCACACAATCATCGCACGGAATCTCCAGCGCTGCCAGTGGGACCAATACATCGATCTATTATTCACCTGGGGAAATTCTTTGAATCACTTGTTCAAAGTGATCGTGAGTGCTAGTAGGAGCTACATGATTTATATAAAGTGCGGAAGACACTAAACACGCGTTGCACAGGGTGCAACATTAATGTATACTGTGAACGTAAATGGGGCATAGGGCTGGTAAAATATGTTTTAGATTTGTAGACAATGAGAGAAGCCTATTTTACATTTTGGCTTATTCAAATGCTTGTGCTACATAATTTGTTGTTTATACTTTATGTGTACGTACTTACTGATTTTTCTTGTCAGAATATATCGGCACGCGTTGCATTTGAAAGACAGACCTTTGCAGCCCTGCTGAGTCATAACCGCGCACGTTCGGCCAATCGTTCAATTGCTCTCATTAATATCGCAGACCCTACACAACTATGTGTACTATCTGATGCATAAAGTGCATTTAACTAAAACCGTACAGTAGCATTTTTTGAAAGCTATATAGACTGGTTCTTGGCCCAAACTGTAAGACCCTGCAAAATTGATGCAGGAAGTCAGAAAAAAACACTTGACTTTAAAAAAATTTGAGCTCTTTGGTTTTTGAAGCAAAACTGCAAGACCACAAGCGCCATTCAGCGAGCAGATCAGATAACAAGGAAAAGGGAAAGAAGTAACAAATGGTGTTGGATGGCAGCCCCGACTTACGGTGCAGATTGACGCAATCTAAAATCACATCTCACAGGGCACATTGAGATGATGGGTCGACGCGACAGGTTTCCCTCTGGGCATCTCCACATGCATCCAACGCCTAATACTGACTTCCCTGGACAAATGCGGGATTTAGACCCTGCCCCTGCTAGTCTGTTGTTTCGCTCCCTTCCCTCCATTTTGAGTACTCGACGGTACTGGGTGAGGCACCCACGGCCTGGTGAACAAATCGAGCGCTTGCCTCTTCCGATTAGAGGAATGGGAATGGGAATGGGGGCCTGCTTTCAACTCGTTTCGTAGGATTTGCTTTATAACGTTCTGTACATGGATCTAAGGACTCTGGCTTTAGGCTATTGCAAACGAGACAGTTCTGGATTCATCGAATGAGCGATAAACTGCACGAGGATACTGTTGCTGTTGCGGACTAGGTAGAAAAGTAGTGTATGCATACAGTAATGTGAATAATAGGCAAAGAACACAGCCTTTTTCCATTGGAGCAATTGCATGATAAGACTTATACTTCCTTCTTGTCAGCATAAGAATTCCTTCTTCTGCTGCATCAGTCCCGCTCTAGTTGCTTGGGTGTGCAGTAAAATAAGCACTTCCATTAGGCATTGGCATTTCGCATCCGTTTGTATGGTGTGGTTCCCACTATATTGTGCATATCCAGTGTACTGCAGCTTTGCTAATCGTAGGCTGTTCTGCCTTCTGACACTCTTATTTCTGCCCAGCCTGACCTAAACACAACAGCAATGTCACTAGAAACACGAAAAAAAGTACAGCACCTGGTAGGGGTAATTGGAGGGACTGCCTCATACACTTACCGTACTGATGTTGCAAATGCCTCAGCACCTGCCAAAGCTATCATACCCTTTGCTTAGTATCGTGTTTGTAACATAAACTTTCAGCTGCGCGATGTACATACCGGTACCTTCAGCAGTTCTGCTTGATGGGTACTACCTATCGAACAGAGCTTCCTGTATTCGCGGACTGCGTTTGGGATGCGGATGACCGACAGGTATGAACTTTGGTACTAGTATGCCCAGACACACTGTAGCTACCGATGATCTACCAGACGAATTCACGCAATACTGTAAGAACAGGCGGATGATAGAAATTAAGATGGCCACTGCGTCCATGCGTGTGACTGGGCGGGCCATTAAAGATCTCACATCATATGAACTTGTCTCCATTTAGGTGGTGGACGTACTGCAGTACAATAGGCGTCGTTCGAATGCTAATTGTGAATGAATGCGAATGCTCAGAAAATTTTTGTCTCATCCGATCTCTTGCATGATTTTTTATTGCTTCTCTTCACTAGGTGCGTCACCGAAGCATTTTAGATAAGCCGATTTGAATGAAGAGCATGCTGTGAGAATTTCGATAATATCTAGCAAGAAACTCGCGTTGACTTGTAGAATAAAGGATTTAGCTGCAGTTTGGAGTGTAGGTGCGAACAAAATCCAAATCTAGACAAGTCCATCCCTAAAATCGATTGATCAGAGAGTAGCTGGCGAACCATGAGTGCTACTGCAAAACTAAAACACGCAGACGTGTCCGATGTATATGCGATTAACATATATTCAACTGGTTTAGATACCATTGCTCCCCAGATTTCAGAGTCAGACCAAAATTTTCTGATGGCTGTAGCTCATAACTGCAAAATGGGCTTGTCCATTTTTCGGGCTCAGCCCTTCATGTGTAATCATATGATGGGAAAGTGAAATCTACTGCAAGCTTTGTCTGACATAAATTGGTCAAATCGTAGTACTCGGTTCTGTTAGTAAAAGTAACTGATTCATGACTAATTCAGCTCCAAAACAGACATTTGCACAAGAACTATAAAAAAATTGTAAGCGACAAAAGCGCAGAATTTGGATCGTTTATCGTTGTAACACAATCTTACATTGCAGGGAGTTTTAAAAAGTCAGTCAAAATTGGCAAATAAATTCATGATTAGCCGCACCACCAAAACGATCGCTATAATATTAGAACATGTAGAATACCACAGACAATGCCCGTTTCCTCAAAGATTCTCACATATCGTACGATGGCCATAAATGGAAGAACTCACCACACGACCTCATGCTCCCGTTCTCATACTTACATACACTCGACTGACCTAACAAATGATCTAAAAAATTATAAAATAATCATATCCAAACATTGCCGCTCATTCATTTTAGCATAGCCTGGTAAACATTCGCAATAAAAGGAACCAGCCGTATTTATACAACGACTTCCTGGTCCGCATCCGCCCAATTGTTCGGCCACACCCGCGTCCCATCGACATTCGTCCACATCGAAACACTGTTCACCATCGCCGAAAAAACCCGGTTTACATTTGCATTCACGATCGGCCTTACGATTTACGCAAGTCGCATTTGGATGACACGGGTGCTGGGTGCAAAAATCGTCGTGTTCACAAACTGGACAACAATGATTCTCGTGTTTGTATTGACGATCCAACGGGCACGTTAGTCGAGGACACGAGTCGGTCCGATAGGCGCACGTCACGTCGCCATCGATGCATTGGCAACGGACACACTCCTTCGGCCAAAATACTCGACCATGCTCGTACGATTGACCCATGTACAAACAGGAGCGTGGACACTGATCCATCGATGGACAACATTCGCCCGATTTCACATGCGGACGCTGATTCGAGCACGAAGCCGGCAACGGAGCGCAGCCGATAGCTTTGCACACGATTTTCCCCAAACTACAAACACATTCCGTACAATTCTCCATCGACAACCAAGTGAAACCATCGACCACAACTGTGCTCGAATTAACCTACAAGTTTTAAAAAAACATTTGATTTTTTAAAGACTGATAGGCCTGAGATGGAAGTGGAAAACTCCACGGATTTGATAAATGCAGCGTCTGAAGGTGGAAAATTTAAGGGTTTTGGGTCTCTTTATCTTTTGTTCATTATTAACATACCAGTGGGAGACGGCTGCTTCTGAAATGTCAAAAACGCGGAAGCTAGAGAGATTTGGTGCAAAGCGAGTTGAAAAGCTGAATGATTTATGAGAACAACTGCTTCCAGGAATCAAGACAAGAATGTGGTGTTTATCTTGACCCAAAATTTTCACAAGGATGAAAACAATATATTAACTACTGTGTGACAAGTTCGTAAAAATGCAATTATGCACTGTGTGCAATACTATTGTCAACTTGTGCTCGAAAATTCAACTTATAAGTCAATTGGCACAAGTCTTATTTGTAGTCGTCATCTTTGGCGGCCAAATATGGCAAAATGTAACTATTATAAAAAGTTCGAAGAGTTGGACTATTTTATAAACTATGTCTCCTTGATTTGATTATGATCCCAAAGTTGCTACCTAGTACATACAGTTTCTGCAGACGAGGTGGCAGCAGCATTAGATGTACTGTATATGGCAAAAACACCGACGTGTGTAAATTACAGTACCATTTGCTTTTGGTCTGCTGGGCTGCTGGGCTATATCTTGGAGGAATATAACCATTTTCATGCTGACTGAAATCAAATTAAACTCACTGAGCATAAAGTCCAGAATTTGAATTTCGCGCAAATTCAATTTAAGTTGTTATTTTTTCCCCTATTTCGGGGATCTCTGACCGCACATCCCGTATTTCTTTCAGAACTATTACTGACGCACAAGTCACAGAGAAGAGCTTCAAGAGAAGAAACGAACCATCAAAGTTTTGCCCAAAACAATCCTATTTATTCATATTTTCAAGCATCAACCGAACCGCTCGCAGAGTAGTTTTTGCGTCATGGGCCCCGAAAAATCCTATTTTTATGAGCAAACTGTATCAGTTTTTAATTAGTTTATAATACTGTTACTGGCTTATCAAAAAACATACATCGCCTGATCTACGCACACTACCTATGTAAAGTCAGGTGACATTTAGTACTGATGACTCTTATGCATAATTTAAGTAAGTGATGAAAAGACAGTAAATAGGATAACTACCAACAATTGCTTTGCTCGGAAAAGGAGTTGTAGAAACTTCACTGCCTCTCCCGGGTCGGACCCCTAGAAATCCTGCAGCCACCAGGTAGCACTGATACAGTTAACTGAAACTGAAACGGTATCTTTTTTCCAAAACGCTACCTCTGGGGTAACGGATGAAGGTTAGCTTAGGTGTATGCCGACCTAAACAAAATTCGCTTACTTGACATCCACGTTGCGCCAACATGACACGTTGCATGTTCTTGTCCAACCTTCGAACTGTTTCTCTCCAATTCCTTAACTCATCCTCCAAGTGATTGATCTTATATCTCAGATATTCGTAGCAGTTCGGACAGACTCCGTCAGTGACCATGCGTGGCGTCAGGGGTGTTGGGTATACATCGTCGGTCTTTGCTGATTCGTCCAAACTGACCATAGTGACATTCTCTTGCCCCTCGTCGCCGCCAGCCCTCGTAGTGCTCGATTTCGATGGAGCAAATATCGAACTCATAATTCGATTGAACACACTTTCCAACGAGCTAACTTTAGTTTTTAATTCTTCGATAGTCGGGTAATCTCTGGGAACGAATGGGAGCGATGGGGAGACAGGTGAGTGGATGGAGGGCTGTGTGATTACTGGTGCTGTTGGCTGATCGCGCGGGTACTGGCTCGATGTTTGGATATTTGTACCACGACCACAATGACGACGTACCAATGCATTCGAAGGTTCGATATCAAATCGCCGAAATGAACCTTGAAAAAATGATTGCAATTTATTCCTTTGACCGATCCAAATTTGGGGACGTGATGTGTTGAGGAGTGAGAAATCGATTTCTGGATAATCACCAGCGACCGATTCTTCGCAATCGATCAATAAACGTAAACGCGACCTTTGCATGGACAAAAGAACAGTATGCCATCGATTATCATCTAATAAATGTTTAATATGCAAATTGGCCAGTGATGAATGACGACGCCAATGTATGCGCAATTCGCCTCGGAGACCTTCCGCGTACAATTCGAATACTTTATGCGAACCAGCGTAGACCGAAATTATGGTGCCGCGAGTTTGTTCTTCCAATGTGAAATCGATGAGCATAGAGAAATCTTTGCTCATCATTAAATCAGATACTTGACGAGCCATCGATTCTGATAATTCCAAATTACGACGTGCATCGCGTAATTTTACGATTCCGTCAGGGCGCTTCTCTGATTCTGGTAAAATGCTCAGCGAAGTAGACAATGAGAAGACTGATAACAGGGTGATAGTGGAAAAGAGGAAAGTGAAGTGAGTCATGTGCCGCGAAGGCGATTGAGTCAGTGCTGATCGACAGGTCATGATGCTCATCACTGCTAACACTGTAATCGTCAAGACCTGAAACAGGAAGAGAGTGAGCACTCTGACTAAGTTGGTGCAAGTTTGACTCGGCACGAATAAATGGCTGTAGGCAAGGGAACTAAAAGATCGGACGATACCGTGGGTACATGTTCCGAACTCTGTGCCGATCTCTAATTCCCAGCCTTTGACGTAGCTAGCTACGAGTAATCTGTCCAGCAGCTTCTGTCACGTCCCAGTCTTTGGCCCAGCCCAAGTTGCACTACCGCTCATACTCCAGAACTTTCCACTCAATATTAGCATCAACCCATAATAGTATTGCATTTGGTCAACATTCCGCTGCCACCAAATATCCGTTCTAGGCCCATCATTTCCATTCAATACAGACATTCCAGCTTCCGCAACATTCGCCTTCCGTTTAGTCGCCCTACATGGCCTAACAACAGACGGTCGCTGGAAAGCTTCCAGCCTTGATCTGATTTCCGTCTCCGCCATGCACACTTACAGTATGATTGCGCGCCACCCACAGAGTCTCTGTCAAGCATGCACACACCCAAACATATTGCAGTTTAAATGACTCCCAAGAAAGCTTGTTGGAAAATGGCTCGCACATTTACGAGCCATTTTTATTCTCAATTTTTCATCTTTTCTCTCGCTAGCCCCTTTCTCCGCTTCTCTGCACGCCTCGCAGCATCCGATACCGCATTCAATCACCAGCACGCCAATGAATGCAAGAGCCACATCAGCCGAGCGTATCATCGTAAGCGAGGTGATAGCGGGATTTAATTTCCCTCGAGTATGAAGAGAAAAACGGAAGGAAATTTAGTATTAGGACACAGTCAAGTGAGTCTAGTTTCGAATTTTTATACCCGATTTTTCGCAAGAATCGCTCAAAACCAGCCGAGTGCAGCCCATAAAAGAGCATGCGCCTTGATCACAAAGCATAAACATCAAACATCTCGGAAAGACGACATTCGCCTCGGCCTACTCGCCCTCGGGCGTATGGACTAATCTAAAGTCATTTAGCCCTCGGCTTCCTTGACTACAGCAAGGAAGCGGATTATATTCGATTTATTTCGCCTCGACAGCCGACTAAGCTTTAAGGAAGAGAAAAGGCCAAGCACGCCAGGCGGGAGGGAGTTTGGTAAAGTTTAAAACTATGAGGAAGAATGATGAGAATGGAGAATGTCTTCGACTGGCAGCCTAGACCTAACTGAAACAGCTTCTTCTCTCATAGTTGGCTCGGCCGAGTTGACGTCTTTTGCCAAGACGACGATGTCAGTCAGTCGTGGAGTGGACGAAGTGCTTGGTAGAGGGAGAAGGGAAGTGGGTGGGCAGGGAAAGGGAATGATTGAAACAGTCCTTTCTTTCAGCTAACGATAAGTGCTTTCTTTATGAGGAGCCGTAGAACCACGGACCAGGATGGCGGGGAAAGGAGATCCCGCCATGGATGGCAATGATGGTTTATTGTGCACCGAAGCTGGAGAGGATATAAAAAAACTGGCATCTTCATGGAAAAGAGAACCTTTTGAAAGGGTCCCTTCTTTCTGAAAGCGCATCGAGTGAATAAGTTCTTTGACTAGGTCTATAGCTTCTTATGAAGGATAAAAAAGAAACCTCGAGGCAGTCCAGAAAAGAATTACGATCATTATTCAACGATCACATCTTCAACGTTCTGACGAGTCCGTCAAAGCACAAGCTCGTTCGAAAGTGTATTGATTTTTCATGCTTCAAGAAAAAACTTTTAGACGAATACCTGCATAGACAATACAGTGTGTAAATAACGTAGTTTCGCGAGACAGGAGGGCATTAGCATTCTTCCCACGTCAGACAAGATCCAACATGTACATACATTCATTTACGAAATGGAGCAGATGTTTGTAACTTGTTCTTTGTTCAGATTTAATTACGAGATTGACGACAATTGAAAACATTGAAAGGGCACATTAGAATATGAGGGCACGCCTGGGTAATTCTATTGAGTGATCTACGAGTCTGTGACGAGTCCCACATGACAGCCGTCACGCACGAACTTCAATGACAGCAGCATTGAGCAAAGCCTTCTGCAAAGTCTAACGGGTAGGTGCCAAGAAATACGAGATCCCAGGTTCAGTTACCAGGTGAAAAACACGAAAGTTACGAGCCCATATACGCCTCGTCGTGTGTTGACTGTCTT
The DNA here is from genome assembly GCA_030248295.1 of Mesodorylaimus sp. YZB2_4. Classification (NCBI taxonomy): domain Eukaryota; kingdom Metazoa; phylum Nematoda; class Enoplea; order Dorylaimida; family Dorylaimidae; genus Mesodorylaimus; species Mesodorylaimus sp. YZB2_4. The sequence continues at coordinate 488,042 of JASANH010000554.1, read as the reverse complement.
CAAGCAAAAATGTTGCAGCTCCGATACTAATTAACTCCTAACTAATTGAAACTGCGGGCTGATTGACGCTTCAATTCTGACACTTTTCTAAGCTGGTTTCTCCACAAGGGTTTGATGTAATGCGGACACGCCTTCCCTCGTATCTGTATATTTCTACAGCCAGAGACACTTCGTCCATGGTATGAGGGGGAGTTCACTCAAGCAAAAAAATAGAAGGTCGATAATGAAGAGCCCTTGGGCGTTGCACCGTATTAGGATGGACCGTTGAGGCGACGGACAAGTGGTGATTTCGACGATTTTCCAAACCTGGCGAGTTCATGGCACCTAATGAGCCTTCATAACTTACAGTGTGTACCACTAATTCCTAAAAACTCCAACTTTTTTGACTCAATTAACTCAGATTACTCAAGCATAGTCGAGAACGCATTGCGTAGGACACCTCAGAATGTTGACGGAAAACTTTCTACCTGTTGCTGTCCTCTGTGTCAGATGTCCCTAGTCAGTGGTCAGCATACAGTAACGTTAACTAGAGCTCAAATTCACTTACTCGAGAGTGTGATCTGTTGGCAGTATAGCGCATGTTGGGAGCATTCTTATCGGCAACACATCACGCTACACAATGCAGGCAGCGTTATCCATACACATAAGAAAGCACATATCAAACCCCACAATGCAGGCAGCAAACCAGTGCACACAACTTTGCTTGGCCGGTGCTGAAACAGCATGCACCATACTGCATCATTATGGTGTACCAGTCAAGGTCCAAAGCCTGTTTTCAAAGCACGAGCGTTATCTCTGCCAGTGCAAATGCGCACAAAAGACATGCACGTGATACCCATCATTCTCTGTCTGTTAGTCACCAAAGCAAGCGAGATCGAGCAGTAGTTTTTCTGGGAAATTGTGAAGCTGGCACCGAACGGAAGCATCAGAAAAATGTCAGAAATAAAAAAATCATTCAGCCATGTGTTTTACTTCACTTCTGCATAATTCTAAAGTACTGGCTACTCCAATTTTCCATGCATCGTTTTGCAAATTTTATTGAGTTGCATTGTACTCGTATTGATTAAGTTGCAAATGTCGTGTGACGTGGACGTGTAGTACTGCTGGTGCTTGCACTGCCTAGGACGGTACTGTATGAGATCGCTCACGTGCACTTTGCAGAATTTCAGCAACCTCTAGCGCAGTCATATCGCTCCTTGTGTTTTTCTTTTCGATAGGCCTCTGTTTTTCAAAAGGATCATGACTGCAGGGCAAGAGTGCTTTGCTCAAGATCGGTAACTCACTGTGAGACACGCCGCGCCTATAGACGGATATGGATACAGTTTGAGACACCTCGCTCCACTTCACTAACTATCTAGGGCACGAACCGGGCCTGTTACCTATATAAGGATGCTCCCTATTCAGTCACAGTCACTCATTTCCTCTCGGCCTCAAGTAGTTGTGTAGTGTAGGCTTGTAGTCCACCTTAGTTCACCACTAGACTCCCCTAGATCTAGACATGGACAACGAGGGTAGAGAGAAGGCCTATAAGTTCGTGGCCTACTCGGCGGTCACCTTTAGTGTGGTGGCCGTCGTAAGCGTGTGTGTCACCCTGCCAATGGTCTACAATTATGTGGCGCATATTCAAGAAATGGTACGTGATGAAGCTCATTACTGCAAAACTTCGGCCAAACAGATCATAGGCGAAGTGAGCGAGTTCCGCGCGTCAGAATTCCAACAAGTCGCGCGTAATCGTACCATGGCCAAGAGACAAGTGACACCTGGATGCGAGAGTGAGCTCTTTGCTTCCACTTGAGAAAGTAAGAGTGCACTTCAAAAATTTTTTAGACTGTTGCCTACCTGGCCTCCCTGGCCCGCCAGGAAAGCCAGGTAAAGCTGGCAAGCCTGGTAAACCAGGTCCACCAGGACCGCCAGGATTTCCCGGCCGACCGCCCCTGGAGATTTGCAAATCCATTCCACCACCACCGTGCAAGCCGTGCCCACCTGGTCCAGCAGGCCCAGCAGGTCCACCAGGGGAGCCAGGTACGTGAGAGACACCCACTCTTAAGGATATTCTTACCCCCATCGCCCACAGAATATTGTTTTTCTTTTCGCTGGGGCGTTAAGAACGAGTTCACAAAGCAAGCGTTAGAGCGGAACGCGCGTGTTTGACAGATGAAATGGAGCGTAGCATGGAACTAGTTCCTAGATTCCTTTCAGGGTGAAAGGTATTGTCATGATTCTAAGCATGACTACACATTACTTTCATCATTTCAGGTGCACCTGGACCTAACGGCAACCCAGGAGGACCCGGCAAGGATGGAGGCGCGGGCCCGCCAGGGCCGCCGGGACCCAACGGCCCGCCTGGTCCCCCAGGTAAGTAAGCGGGCAGTCATGATCAGTCTTTAAATTCTCAGCCCCCATCAATTTACAGGAAGGGACGGCGAGCGCGGGCCACCTGGTAACCCAGCAATCCCCATTCCCCCAATCCCTGGCGACCAAGGCCCCGCTGGCGAGAATGGTCCACCAGGCCCGGCTGGGCAGAACGGTGCCCCAGGAACAGATGGACAACCAGGCCCGGCAGGACCCAAGGGCCCACCTGGCCCTGTTGGTCCTCCTGGAAACGATGGTGCTCCAGGAGACAAAGGCCCTCCAGGCCCCGATGGTCCAAAAGGAGAGCTCGGTGTATGTCCCAAATATTGCGCAACTGGTAATCTCCTAATCTTTTCGCCTCTTCGCTAGGGTGCTTTAGATAGTAAAGAATTTTTTTAGACGGCGGTGTCTTCTTCGAAGACGGAACAAGGCGATGAGAGTACAGTATTCACTTTACACTACTCACCGCCGGCCTATTTCATCTTGCCAAAACGGAGACCAGCCACATTTTATGCACGTCTACCCTACAGTATGTGTAAAGTATATTAGTTCGGTACAGTATGCTCGTTTAGTTTTCTCGCGGCAGCTGCTGGACGGCCTCATTCATTTTTATTAAAAGGCCAACATTTCCATATTTTCCTTTACATATTTCGTAACGCTATGACAAAAATGCGCGCGCAATGAACTTCAAAATTTTGTAAGAATTTTGATGTCGCATTTACTGTAAAGCTGTTTGAATTTTTGGGACTTAATTACGTATTCTTGTCGAACATTTGCTTCGGAATTTCCAGGTACATAAAATGTAATTTTCATTCGAAAATTTTTGCTATTTTTGTAACAGTTCTGGTTTCTAGGATAAAATTAGATATGTGATATTCTCGTTGGTTTCTGCATACAGCTGGGTTAGCGTGTATTGTTAGTTTGGGTCACACCTCTATGGCCATCATTGGGAACGCATTTTAGGGATACTGTATTCGTGTACTGTGCATGTACTTTGTGTCATTCTCGATTCTGTACTTTTTCTTGTTCTATGCGCGTTTCTTTTTCGTTTGATATTCTTTTTTGAGTGCATCGTTTAAAACGACGCACAAATCAGACATAACCTGCCATTCCTGGTGTGTCAAAAGAAAATATCTACTTACCTATCTAGCAAATAAAAAGAAATTTTGTGGGTCTTTGTAAATATTTTGCTGAAACCAAAGTCTAAGCTGACACATCGAAGCTAAAATTAATACATTCTCAAAAAATAGTGTTTTTTCTGTCCACTTCGTCTAAACTATGTTGCCTCGTAATGCTACACATGGCACACATTTTCCCTGCATGCACTGTAGAATCAGCATCGTGCCTACATGCTATACTTTTGTCAGCTTATTCCTGCATACTGTACTGGGTGCGGCAAACAGTGTCCCACGAGAAAACCACAAAAAACCTTGGTCTGCTTAATGCAGGCAGACTTCAGGCAGAACATACAATATAGAATACAACAATACAGAGACAATTTTTTAATACACTTGCATGATCGATTTTGAAAATTAGTCACTTGGAATCTTACAATACAACTTCACACAAGGCTGGCAGATATGCATGCACTGCTTTTTGTCAGTTACGCTCCCCCAGAACCAAGCCAGGGCCATCCTGTTCATAATCCTCGAGAAGATACTATTGTCCAAACTGGTGGGATAAAACCAACCGAAGCTGCATTCCTGAAAAAATGTGGACTCGGTGAAGGCGTAATTCCTATCTTTCATCAAAAATGCACTGAACTTTTATTACAGAAATCACACAAGAAAGTATGTTTTCCTTCGCCCTACTTTTTTTGTCATATTACTCTGCCCCGTGATTAGTCGCCACAATGGCAGTGACCGCCCCAGATGCAATCTACACTGTGTGTAGTAAGGTATTTGGTAACACCTTTTTCACATTCCCCACCTACTCTTACTTGCACGAAAAAAGTCATTTTCTATCCAATTGTCTGCTTCCTATGCCAGTTTGGTAATAAAACCAGAGGACTGGCGGCAGAATCATTTTTCAAAAATGACCATCCCGAGAGGTCGTGCGGGCTGTGGTAGAGTGGGAGGCTGATTAGAATTTACGTGGGTACCATAAATTGCGGTGACGTATTCTTCAACGCTCCAATGACTAGTCCGCTACGAGGGTGACAAAACATGTCTTTCCTTAGACTTTCATCAGCTATAAAAACAGTTTTCGAAATAGAGGAAAAGCGAATTTTCTCGCAAGAATTTCGACAACTGGTGCGTGAAGTGGAACGAGAATACGGGGGCTGAATAAGTAGACTCAATTCCTTTTATGGTCATGGTGAATGGTAAAATACGTAACTTTTTTATAGATATTACGAAAACAGGTTTCTGGTGCGATATCAAGATTCGGGAATAAAAGAATCATGATATAAATTAGGGATATAAACTTTTTTGTGCGAAAGGAAAATCTTTTGTGAGAAGGGAATTTTCCTTTCGAAAATATCGCAGAAAATTGGTTTTCCAAGGCGTGTAGAACCTGATTATCTTGGTTTGAGTAACGGACCACCAAAAATTAAAATTTTTAGTAAATTGATATAAGTCAGCCCAATTGAGTTCACACAATTGGGTCCGGATGAGAAATTTTTCAAGCGCACAATGACATGGGGGCTGTATTATCCTGGAAAGAGCCTGTTGACATTTTGGCGGTTTGGCTCCTTGCCGGTTTGTTGCAAAAAAATGTTTACCTTACTCCTAAATAGTCAGAGTGATGTGCAGCAGCATTTCATGTCGTTAATGATAAAAGATGTAGATAATGCAAGACTGGCTTCAAAACACTGCGCTGTACATACTGTACGTGCTTCCGTATTGCTGCAATTGCATTGATCAGTGGAGCTTCTGGAGCATACCAAAATCCCAGGGCAGGCAAGCAAGTCTCCTGGCATGATCCAAGGCTGAAACATCAGCAGTACGGGTGATGGTCCTAGCTGCTGACTCCGTGCATAAGATCGTTTGCCAGACGAGCCTCTACAATATAAAATGCTCGGCATCAGACTTAAGAATATCTGCAGTCAGTAATAGCGCGACTGATTTGGAATTCTCCTCATCAACATGATCAAAGCAACAGGAATTGCCTTGACGCGGGCCAACAGTGCATATGTGCATAATGCATGTGTGCAATGGTCAGTTCATCATCTGCATACAGTTGCTCATAGTTCACATTTCAAATTTTGTAGTTCTTCATGCAGAAGTTTGCAGAATCAGAACAAATACATTTGGGGCTTCTAATTTATGGGATTCTGGAATAAGCAAGTGGCCTCAATGACTTTCATCTCTGTGGAAAAACATAAAAATCTGTGGGCCTCAAAATCGTGTATAGCACTTTTGTGTCTGGTATATATGAGAATCAACTAATGACTTGACGCTTTGGTTAGTGACCATAACAGCAACTTGATAACGCGAGTGCAGCATGCATAAATTTTGCAGATGAAGATCGGTTACAATCAATCCTAATGAAGGACGAAAGTGTCAAATGCGCACTCTTTGTAGTTTGTGCTTTATTTTTTAATGCTTTGCTGGTAAAAGTTGTGGACCCATATTCTACTGTACAGAGGTCCGCATTTTAGATAAAGTTTTTGACCGACATCACCCGAACCGATCAAAATTTCCAAAAATTCCATCATAGGGTTCCTGGTACCACGATTTGCATGCTAGGGTCAAAATTGATCGAAATCCATCTCGAGTAATTCTCAAATGGCGTCGAATAAATTTTCCCGGAAGTATAACAAACCGTGTTCGGAACGTAAAGAACCGTATTTTTGCACATCCGCAAGAACTATCTTCTAGCAAGTCATCGTACAGCTCCTACTTGAAGTTGCAAATCGAGAGGCCTTGGAAGGGAAGAAAACAATCAAGCAATTGAATCACCATACTGTAGAACAAGATTTATGGCTCATATGCGATATTAGCTCCGCAGGACATTTCTTGTTCAAGCGCGAGAAGCTCTTCGAGTACAGCATGTTCCACTTTTATGTTTATTTTGCTGTTTGTGTTTTCGATGCGTTGCGGAATATTCCCTAAACTATGTAGAGAGCTGTTTTGGCATCCATACACGACTTCATGTTAGGGATCGGAGGCTAGTAGGATGTGCAGTATAGCAAAATAGAGTAAATTCAGTTTTTAATTTTATAAATGCTGTAAGTACTACTGCGAAGCAGAGTAGCTATCCATTAGCGGCCCACAGCTTTAGCAATGGCATGGAGACTGGATCATGTTCATGTTTTAGCACATCGCCAACCACAGGTATGCGCACTTCGGGGTGAAGGGACGCATTACCTTTGCCACTAGCAGAATCCGAATGATATTTTCGTTTCAAATAAACCGAGTAAATGAAATATAAAACCGCGCATAGGATGCTGAAGAAAACATCGACCTTTTTTGGTTTTATCAGCATTTTATGCAGCGATGGTGCAGGTGGCACTCGTCTACGGCACTGCTTGGTATCAATCCTGGGTTATATCTGTGACAGAGGGAGTTCATATCTACAATACAGTATATCGGTAACTGCTGGAGTAGGGAAAATTTGGGCTAATGAAAATCCAGCAAAGCAATGTTTCCAGCTGGCAAAGAACTGGTCGATACAGGCCGGCCACGTTGCCAATGGTTTGTTTGACTGGACACACTTGTATGCGATATCACAACACAGGGGCTTTTAGAGTCATTTTCAATTTTGCGGTGAGATGAAACAGTGAGCTGCTCTCGTATGAAAGACAAAAATGAACTTTATGGGCGAATGCGTTGAGCTGGCATTACATATTGCTGAGTAACGTACGTTGCTAAAATAGGAAGATCTTTGTTGTTTGTTTAAGATTAGCTGATCTAAGAGTTGTGTGTATGTTGTAATTTGTACTGTGTAGGATATATCAGGTCAAAGAAAGACCATAAAATTGTCTTGGTTTATGCACAGACTTCACCTAGTGTTCTCATGGCACTATTTATTAATTCACAATTACGTTTCGCCCTATTTCTTTAACTAGTCTTCTCGTTCTACTTGAACTCACCGCTGATGCGCTAGGGTTCAGTTCAGAAAACTCAACCTTTGCATAAATCTCTGTCTACGCATAAGCATTGTCTTCAGTTTACCCAAGCGTAGCAAGCCATGTTGGGCGGGCTGATTTGTTGCTCTACACTCCGATCCGATGCAAAGTAGAGCAGCGCGTCCTCACAAAACTGGTTTTGACTACCATCTTAGAAACAAGCGAGGTCACGTTGACTGCGTTAAGTAAGACAAGACGATTGTCGATTCGTTAGGGCATTCTCGAGCAACTCAAGCAGCGCATGAAGGGGTTCACTTGCGAGGGGCATCCGGATTTGTTGCTCTGGTTGAGTTCACGAAGCGCGTATAACACTGTTTGGCCATGCATGCACTACTGGAAGGATCGTTTGCTACAGTTGAATGGCTGATGGCGTAAAAACCAGGCCCCTCTTGATGAGTATAAAAGGAGGAGGAAGATGAGCAAAGTCACTCCCTTCTCTCAGATCGTCCGTATCCAACAAGAGTCGAAAATGGAAAACGACGGTAGGGAAAAGGCCTACAGGTTCGTCGCCTACACAGCCGCCTCGTTCAGCTTGGTGGCCATTATCAGCGTGTGCATCACGTTGCCCATGCTGACCAACTATGTCAACCATCTGCAAGACATGGTTCGCGAAGAGGCCCAATTCTGCAAGGAATCCGCCAAGGACATCATGAGCGAAGTGACCGGACTCAACAACATCGAGATCCCAGTGCCACGTAACCGCACCATCGCCAAGAGGCAGGTGGCCGCCGGTTGCGAGAGTGAGTCCTATTGTAGCATTGACCTCCGATGGCTTCATGTAACCTGCTTCCTTTTGCAGACTGCTGCTTGCCCGGTCAGCCCGGCCCCCCTGGTCGCCCTGGCAAGAACGGCCGCCCAGGTCGTCCAGGTGCTCCTGGTGCCCCTGGTTTCCCAGGCCGCCCACCGATAGAGATTTGCCGACCTATTCCACCACCAGTATGCAAAACCTGCCCACCTGGACCAGCCGGTCCAGCTGGTCCGCCAGGCCCACCAGGTATGTATGCTAGAAGTCCTCTCACAGAAAAATAGCGCGCATTTTCTATTGGTGCCCAGCCCATGCGCATGATGCAAGCCGAGAAAATTTGACAAACAGTTTTTATTGTTTATGCATCGCCTGTCTTTATTGTAGGCGGACCTGGACCGAACGGCAACCCAGGCTCCCCAGGCAAGGACGGCGGTCCAGGCCCAGCTGGTCCACCCGGCCCATCTGGACCTCCTGGCCCCAACGGTAAAAATACCTTTTGACTGACCAATGCTATGACTGAAAATCATAAACCGCCTCATTAAACTGCAGGAAAGGACGGAGCGAAGGGACCACCCGGTTCCACTCCACAAGCCCCAGCTGCCACCCCAGGTGACCCTGGCCCCGCTGGAGAGGATGGACCACCAGGACCAGCCGGTCAAAACGGCGGCCCAGGCAAGGACGGCGGACCCGGTCCAGCTGGACCCAAAGGCCCACCCGGTCCAGGCGGCAACCCTGGCACCGACGGAACCCCTGGAGACAAAGGTACAGTAGGTCACGAATCGATCGAAATGGCTTTGTCGACAATGTGTAATGCTTTTAGGACCACCTGGACCAGATGGACCAAGAGGAGAACGTGGTATCTGCCCGACTTATTGCGCGCGAGGTAATCCGTGCCTCAACTTCTTTGCTTCTTCGCGGCTTTACACAGAGGATAATTTTTCAGACGGTGGCATCTTTTTCGAAGACGGAACACGACGATAAGCAACATCCTCGACACCATTGGTTCGTCTCACGTTTCCGAATGTTTGATGATTCTGGCCTTGTTTCACCACGGCTCCCTAATTTGGCTATCCTCAGCCTCGTAGTGTCACTGCCATTTTCTATGTCAACTAGAATGCTGGCGTAAATGTCCCATCTTTTACTCAGCTATTACGAAAGTAGTTTGCCGGGAAAAAGATAGTAAAACAAACCTTATGTATTGCGTTCGCTCAATTATCACTTCTGGCAGCAGAGTTGCACTGAATACCAAGTCTGCACCAAAGAGATACAAGCACATTTTCAGTTTGCAATGTGGCTTGTGGGTGTGGTACGAGTATGGTATGCATGCCTGTGCACGAGTCGCCACGACAGCATACTATATCCCATTCTTATTTTGTATTATTGCTGTGTTCTGAGCAGTTATGCTTAGTCCACTCATGCAGCAGCAGCGCATGCATGCTTTTTTGCTCCACACAATACTACTGTAGGGGCTGCTGGAAGGACTAATAAGATCTGAAGAATAGACCCAAAGAATCTGTGCTGATATACAGTAAGCATAGCTGGAACGTTTTTACCTATGTATGTTCTAGCTTCGAGTAAGGTGCATCATAGCGAATAGGTGTGGTCATACGTTTCAGCTGATTTATATTTACATCCACCGCCGACCAGCATGATGACGTCCATGATAAAAATATGTAACGTTAATTAAAGACAATGTTTGCTCCCAGAATCTTCATGCAAAAGGCGCACGTGGGCCTGTACGAAAAGGAAGTGTCAAATTTTTTGTCTTCCCGCGCTTTGATGCGCAGGGCAGACAGCCTATATCATTCTAGACGGCTTCGACAGTGCGGACTACGGTAAACGCTCTCGTCATCACCGTACATTTGATTTGCGTCCTTTCCCTTCCCTTCCCTTCCTCGTCCACTCGGCACTCGAATTCACGATATCAGCGCTTGCTCCGCCGCGCCTTGGATCTATGGTGTCTTTGTCCGTCAAAATTGGGCAGAAACCTGCCTGAAGTACGTATCGTTATCTTCATTTTCTTCGCTTTCGTGTCTTCGCTAAAATTGTAATGCTGTATTTTGCGTAAAGTTTTAACTAACGAGTGAGGCTATTCATGGCGGATGAAAGTTGGCGAAATAGTCGACCATCAACGAGCGGAGTTGGAAAAAGTAAGTATTGACTATTTTCGACTGCGTGATTTGATCTAGGAAACGTCGTAAACTGTCGTCGAGAGTACATAGCCTAGATATTTTTATTTTTGAAAAAGTTCCTGTTTAGCATTGAGAATTTCTTGGGAGGAAATGAAGCAGTAAAGGCAAAATTTTATTTGCCGCGCGCATATCTGGGTCTTGTTTATTTTGATCAGAGACGTAAATGTGGCTGCCGCAGATGCCCTGTCTGTATGGCTCGTTATCAAAGAACTGAGCAGCTAAAGAATCATCAAACGCGGTCCCTATGTTTGGTTCAGACATAGTCTTTCTAGAACATTCTCGACTTGGAGCTTTAACGTTTGAACATGAAGACTCATCGTCATCCGCCGGAAGTAGCTTAGAAGACGACGACGACGGGGCCAGTGCTATATCCTCATCATCATCCTCTTCATCAAAATCAAATTCAGAAAATTGTCCCATTTGTTTAAATCGTTTAAAGAAACAAATTATCGGCAATCCGGACTGCTGCGATCATCAGTTTTGTTACGACTGTATTTCAGAATGGTCGAGGGTATGTGCGCTTGGCATCAGGCTTAGTTTGCTCTGATGTCGCGAGTCAAATTTCTCTGTCTAAACTCCGTTATTTCGAAACAATTTTTGATTTTAGTGCACCAACACGTGCCCAATCGATCGACAACCATTCACAGCGATCATTGCCAAGGATGCACAAAGTGGACGAGTTTTAAAGAGGGTCAGTTAAACCGCTAATAGATCTCGTGATTTTTCATCTTTTCGTGCTTTTGTTTTGCAGGAAAAAGTAGAGAATCGAGCAGCGCATGTAGATGATGAGGAGGGAGCGGAAGAGCAAGATCTGACGCATTGCGAAGTGTGTCACCGTTCTGATCGCGAAGATCGATTGCTTTTGTGCGATGGATGCGATGCAGGGTTCGTATGGCACATTCGCAAATTGTGTCCGTATTATTATACTATACATTTTCAGCTATCATTTGGAATGTTTGACCCCACCACTCGATTCGATCCCGTTAGACGCATGGTTTTGTCCCCGATGCGATCGACAAACTGATACAGGTTCGTAAGTCAGTGCCTCCCGCTGATGACACGAAGTGGAGATTTTTAATTATCGTTTCAGCACACGCGCTACGACGTCGCCGCGCTATTCCTCGAACCCGTGCTAATGAACGTGTGCGAGCGCGAATCGCGAACCAACTTCGAATTATCGAGCAGGCCGATTCGGACGAGGAAGAATCTGACGAGGATTATAGCGAGCCGTCGGTGAGTCGGATTTGTCTACTGTTCTATATTTATCATTGGCAGCACTGACTTGAGTTGTTGCGTAATAATTTACGTCGTCAATCAATGATGACAAATATGACAACCACCATCTTATTCTCCACACTCTTCTAGACTGCCGAGTCGGACGATGGTGTCGTCTACGCCTTGGAAAATGACGATTTGGATCTTCCCGCTAATGGTAACCGTCGAACACCAGCGGTTCGACGTCGAGCTACGACAACAATGAAACGCCGTCGTCGTTTGCGCAAGAGAAGAACCAGAAAAACCACGACGAGCAGAAAACGTCGAAGCGCGACTAAAAGTCTGAAGAGTTCAGCCGCGATTAGCGGACGGAAGAAAAAACGTCGACGTCGACGAAAGCGACGACGTATCGGAACACGGTCGACCCGAAGTGGACTGAAAAGAAGTAATTCGGATCCGAATTTATCGACTAGCAACAAGGTAAAACTTTGCTTCAGTATTTTATACCATACAGTAAACCAAACCTGCCAGTCAGATGGCGCCAAGGGATATATATGACCTGTTCGTTATAAAATCAATATTTATAGGATTTATCCAAATCGAAACTGAAGAAACGTCTAGCCGATCGATTAGGCATAGTTAAAGCGCCGAAAAAAGGTCAACATTTACCTGAACTGAGATCAATCAATAGCGCGAATTTCGACTTTCCTTCCACGAGTGGTCAATTATCGATTTTTGGAAATAAGAATGAATTAATCGCATTTGCTGACGAGAATGAACCGTCAGAAGAAGGAAACGAGGCGGGGTGAGCAAACGGGTATTTCAGAGGGTGTTGTTGACATCTGAGGTGGAGCAACCAGAAAAACTAAGCTTGGGGATACAATAAAAAATCAGTCAATGATTATTAGCAGGAAATTCACAGTAACAATATGTGCTAGTTTTTGTGGGTTTTTTAATTGTTACCTGTTGAAAACATTATGGATTTTGTGGTCATCTTGTCGCAGATACTTGCAGTTTATTCTTCGTATCTTAGTCCTTCGCCCCGTGAAAAACGGATGGTTGAAATGATGCAGACTTGGCCGGTAAAGCTGTCATCGGCTACTTGATGAGTAATTATTTTATTTTAGGCCGAGCACAGCAAGCAAGTCAATATTTTCGGACAAAGCCAAACGATTTCGTACGCCGTTTCGACCGTGTCGAAGGAAGACTGTGGAAAGGTTGGCCAGTGATGACCACAAAGCGGAGGCGAAATCGATGGATGATGATTTACTGGGCGGAATATTGAAAGGTCAGACTTTGTTGATGGCACCAAGTTCTAAAGTGATGATCAGGCGTGATGGGTCGTTGCAAGGCACATACGATGCCAGTGGGGCCAGTGCGAGTGCAGAGGTTGGTGGAGCGACGGCGGCCGGAGTGGAGAGTTTGCGAGTGTCTGGAAAGAAAGACCAGAAAACGAAGTCTGATGCTGAAACTGATAAAAACAGTATCGATAATGAGAAAAGCTTGTTACCCAGAAATGCTATTAATTCCGAATGTTTAAAGACCGAGAGAGAACAGAAGTCAACGAAGGAGTCGAACGAGGGTAGGGCCAACCTGAAACCAATCGATCGTCAATCTGAAAAGATTAGTGGTAATGGAGAGCGAGGAGAAGCCAAGCGGAATAATGGCGATAAGGATGATAAGGAAAAAGAAAGCCGAAAATCCAGCGACAGCCGTAAACGAAAGAAAGATGAGGACATGATATGTGTGAAGGTTAAAAAAAGTGGGAAAGATTTTGATGAGGCGAAGCCAATGCCGTCGTCGACGGGCAGTCGGGATGAAAGATCAAAAATTGACAAGAAATCGAATGAAGGAAGCGATGAGAAGAAAAGAATGGACGATGATGGCGAGCAGATGGCGATCGACGATGATAATGCGAATCAATCGTATGGATCGACTTCGCCCAAAGAGCCGTCCGTGGCATGTGCCGGATCGTTCCTTCAGTATATTCATCCACCCCCAATGCCATTCGCTGCGCTGACAGCTGGACCGTCGATTAGAAAGAAAGCACCACTTTTGCCATCGCCAAATGTGCCACTGACCAAAAGCGGGCCTTCAACGATGACGATGAGCGGTGGTGGTTCAAGTACGAGACCAAATATTGGAATGCGATCAGGGGCGGGAACAGTGGAGTCATCGATGTCGGAAGTGGAGAATGCTCAGGTGCAACAACTGGTCGGACTGCAGCAGGCCAGCGGAACCCCCCTGCGTTACGCTATCCCAATCTCGATGCCCGCTTCCTCGACGAGCTCACCGCCATTGAATCAGTTGAGCGAAGAGAACTTGGCTATGCAACAGAATTCGGCTGTCATGATCGCTGCTCAAATACATCAACAAAATTTGGCGATTTTGCAACAGCAGCAGCAACAACAACAAGCGGCTTTGTTAGGACTGAAACAAGCCGAATCGGGAAGGCGATCACCGTCGGCAAGAAATGATACTCAATTCGGACGCCAAGGCGCTTACAGCATGCTGGAATTGATGAATAACGCGGCAGAGCAGCAACAACAACAGCAAATTTTGGCCGTACAACAAAGACTGTGCAATGTGAATAGTGAGCAAGCCCAGTTGGAAGCACTGATTTCGGCTACTCAAGGCATGTCACAGCCGAATGCAGCATTTTTGACCAACCCGAATTTGGCAGCTGCGGCAGCTATGCAAAACGCGTTAGCGGCTGCAGCGGCGAGACAACATCAAGTGAATTTGATATCGACTCTGAGAGCGGCTGGAGCCCAACAGCACGGATTGATACCAGCGGCCGCATTGGCTGGTGTCACGTCCGCTGGATCCGCCCTATTGCCGCATATTTGGCAACAGCAGTTGTTGGCTGCACAACCTCCGCCCCCGCCTCCTCCACCGCCACCTCCGCCACCAGCTGAATTGCAATTGATACCATTGCCACCGACTCAGTTCGGATTGCCGCCATTACCGCATCATGGTGGGATAATGTCGGCTCCGCCGCCGCCTCCACCACCTCCGCCAGTGCCACCACCGTCGACTGGCAGTGAAAGTGAACCGTCGCGACGATCCGATAGGGACGCCGATGTGGGACGGTCGTCGTTGGATGCTCGAATATCGGAAATGGAAATGGAAACAAATGTGCCACCTGAATTGGTCAATTTGTTGCATCAGTTCGCACAAATTAAGAAGGAACAACAACAGCAACAACTGCGCATGGGTACATCAGCGTACAGTGGTCGCGTTGAATCGGAGTCTAAGACGAGTCGACGATCTGGCGAATATGGGCAGTCAAAACTGACCGCATCCTCGTCCGCTGCGGCCAGTGATGGCAGAGGTGCTCAATCGTTCGTGGCTGTTCCTGTCTCTCCAGCTAGTTCTGCCAATAGTCCGCTGATGCTGCACATGGCCACGACTACACCAACGCCAGAACCGGCCGAACCAACGCCAGTAGCTGCGACAAATAGGAAACAACGAAACAAGAACAATGTGAAGTTTGATGCTGGCGTAGTGGAGGCGGATGAGAAGAAGGTGAAACTAAGTAAGACGGAAGTGAAACAAAAGAAAAGAGAAGAAAAATTAAGGAGACTATTGAACGAGGCGTCGAGAAATGGACGAAATACGGAACAGGATGGCGGGGACGTGGATCAGGAAGATGGCGTACCGTCGTCGGCTGTTGATTTGAGAAGGCGAGAAAAGGTGAGTTCGGGCTGGTTCTCAATTTGAAGAAAACGTTTGTGCATGATGCGAAATAATGGCGGGTGGATTTGGCAGCATGAGTAGGGTACATAAATGGTCGTGTTTTTGGGGGGGGGGGGGGGGTAAGTCATGCAGATATGGGTAAAGACCAGATTCGTTGAGAGATAATTTGTAAGTTCCTAAATAGGTGCAAGTTACCCGATTAACCGAACCCAGATGTTCCCCGTACTCTCACCACCCCAGGCTGTGCTCTTCCATATCTTGTCGTTGGGTTTTTTAGGTATTGGCTAAATTCAATTATCAAGTGCAAGTGGAAGAAGAAGTGAAAAATGCCCTTCGACCATATTATTCGAAGAGGAAGATTACAAAGGACGAATACAAGGACATAATGCGCAAGTGTGTTCCAAAGGTAAGGTGGTCGCCTGTGCTTTTGTATACAGGTTCAAGTTGAAGTTGGATGGAAAAGTAAGGAACTGCTTGGTGAAACTTCCAACGACTGATAAGTATAACGCACAGTAATATATTCATGAATTCATAAAGCGGTCAGTAATTTATTTATGAATCCAGTTAAACAAAATATTATTTCAGTCAGACGGAAAGGACAGATGGGCTTTTGGATTTTAGTATATGTAGGCTGCTACTAGTGTGTCTCTGGATGGGTGTAAGCATGCGAGCACATTGGCACATCAAAGGCTTTTGATAATGAAGTCAGATAAAGGGATAAGTTAAGCATTGATCGAAGTAGCTGTAGATGACTGATCACGAAATAATGTATGGTAGCTGTAGCTCTAGCAATGGATGAAACATAAACGTACAAGGGAACATCGCCAACCGTTCAGTCGAACTTTGGACAATGAAAAATTGTCATGTGTTCCTACATAGGTGCAAAAGAAGGCTCTGTGCAAAATATCAGTGGCGTTTGGCCAACTGGGCAGAAGTGGTCAGCGTCCTAAGTCTTGGAGTTTTGTGCGGTAAGGAAATCGAGAGTTGAGGAAAACGTGCAGAGTCCTTTCCAAACTCGGTTTTTGGGTTCGGAGTTTCGAGTTTAAGCTTCCAACATTCTAATTCAGAGTTCTTTCCTGAAAAAACCAACAAAACCCAGTAGAATTTAAAAATTTCACTGTACTCTAAGCACTGGCCACTGCTGACCAGTTGGCCAGATGCCTCTTATATTTTGCACAAAGGTTTCTTTTGCACCGAGAAACATGTTACGATTTTTGGTTTTCCAAAGTTCGACTTGACGGTTGGCGATGTTCCCTTGTTAGTTGAACGATTAGTGGTGGTTTCAGCAGGAAAAACAATGGCTTTTGATGGAATCAAAATAGGATAGTGTAAAAATTGAAGCCAAAAATGTGCCAGAAAATCATGGCATAGAGTGAGGGAATTTTATTTAGGTGTGCAAGAAACGAGCAGAAATTAAACCGGAGAAGATTAAAGCATTCGTTGATACTTGCGTTTCAAAGGTGCTGACTACAAAGACGAAACGCGGTGCAACAGGCGGAGATGATTAAGGTGTGATGTGACCATGATTTGTGTAAATTTGCCACCATGCCCTTCATTAGCAAAAGTTGAATTTTTGACATTTTGCGTCGTTTATTGTTTGCTTAATCCATGCATAGCTTTCAATTCTTTCTGGTGGCTGCTTATTGCGGATTTTACCCTCGATGGAATTTAGGTACTTTATCAATTTTTGAGTGCAATTAATATGCGTTCGGCTTTGTACATGGGAGAATAAAATGTTTGACCACAAAGTGATTTCCATTTCCAGTATTTGATTTGATGTAAAAATAAAGGGCAATTTGCTCGCGCGGCGCGTGCGTCAGAGTGTCATCCAGTTTGAAAATACGAATTTCGCGCCACTTTGCTGGGGTGGCCGCTCATGTGTCAGTAGCTCGTGGCTGGATGAAGTCGTTGAGCGTTGCAGCAGCATTCGACCCTATGAACGAATAACAATACAAAAAAACTGCCACAAAAATCAGCCTTTTTGATGTCCTGTCCTTTAATGTCAAAGATAAAAAAGTCGGATATGGCATATTTTGTATCTCGGTAAGGCGTGGAAGTTCATGGCTACCATGCTTTGCAAATCGCCAGTAGACTATGTAGCAAATAAATTTTGAGCTTCGCGCCCTTCTATCCCATAAGTGTATAAAGTTGATTCGAATTCAATGTTTAGACTTTATCAGCAGGTAGTGGCTGCTTAGACCCATAGCTATACTATATGTGATTTATCACATGTAGTGTAGCCATGCTTAGACCAGCCAGCCAGACGCTTAATGTTAAAGGACGATTTTAACAGCTAATAACTCGAGAACGGTTGGACTAAAATTTTTGATTTTTCGCACACTTTTCAGAGTAGGCCGAGTCTACAATCATGCCTACTCTTATCAAAATCCACAAGGCCGCCGTCGAGTTGCAGAATACGCGATTTCTTGTTCAGGGGAAGAAGACGAGGAGGAGCAGGAGACAACATGTGCCTGATTAACAACCAGAGGTCGTACAGCTGTGAAAACTAGTTTTTCTGAAAGCTTGAGCCTCAGAATCTGCCTTTTGACATTCACCTTTTAAAAGCATCAGTTTCTGAAAAGTTATTCCTAAAAATAGTGCCCTTTTTGGCTTTTTTATCCGTCGCTCATCAGATACTGAACGCACTGTAGGCATCTCCTTGGCAGGGAACAGCAGGTTGTGGCAGAAAATGGCTTACAGTGCGCGTTTGTTTGCCACCATGAGGCTCGCGTTTCGACTCCTTCACAGGTTAGACGTTTTGGTTTTGGTTTTTGTTTCTCTTCTTTCCGCTGGACAGAGGCACATTAACGTTATTTGAACGTAGAATATGAGAATGGTCCTGGATTTTGTTGCCGTGAGAGATAAGGTATCAGATATGAAAAGGGCATAAACGAAGTATGTATTTTTGTTGTTTTTCCTTTTCCTGCATGCACAGTACATATGTGATAAGGCTATTCGAAGTCAAACTTTGCCGCGCAATTTTTCCATTGACAATCACTTCTTATGACAAGCACGGTAACAGGCCATAATCACGAATGGATCATCGCACATCAGAATGGACCCAGTCTGTCGTGTATGATTAGGTGTGCACAGGTAATATGTTCTGGATCGCGGGCCAGGCCCTGTGTTGTAGCCTGTTTTGCATTGTGTCATTTTATCTCATATTATTGAGCCAGACCTGTTCCTGGTGTGCATATTTGTTCTGATAGACCAGTTCTTACCAGGCACGTGTATTAGGAAAGGTATAAATAGGGGCGCCTGTTCATGTATTAGTCAGTGTGTGAGAGTGATCATTTCACGCCTCGTCATCGAGTAAAGAAGCCTCATAGTTTCGTTATTCATAATTAATCGTTTGGTCAATGGCCCGTCTTCCTGGCGCTCGGCGCAACAATCGATTCTCGCCCTATCGCCTACGGACTTTGGGTAAGCATCATTGAGTGTGGTGTGGTTAGGTCTGTAGGTCACAACCCAGCCAACTTCATCACATTTTTGGGGGCCGCTCAGGTCTTACCCAGGGAAGGATAGTACTCAGCTTCTGACCATTGAGTGCCAGTCCCAGGAGACCACTCAGTTATGATCGCAGGTGATCGATTATTGCAATCGCAGGTGGTTGCCGATAATCGCAGGAGGTTATCGATTATTGCAATCGCAGGTGGTTGCCGATAATCGCAGGAGGTGATCGATTATTGCAATCGCAGGTGGTTGCCGATAATCGCAGGAGGTGATCGATTATTGCAATCGCAGGTGGTTGCCGATAATCGCAGGAGGTTATCGATTATTGCAATCGCAGGTGGTTGCCGATAATCGCAGGAGGTTATCGATTATTGCAATCGCAGGTGGTTGCCGATAATCGCAGGAGGTTATCGATTATTGCAATCGCAGGTGGTTGCCGATAATCGCAGGAGGTTATCGATTATTGCAATCGCAGGTGGTTGCCGATAATCGCAGGAGGTTATCGATTATTGCAATCGCAGGTGGTTGCCGATAATCGCAGGAGGTTATCGATTATTGCAATCGCAGGTGGTTGCCGATAATCGCAGGAGGTTATCGATTATTGCAATCGCAGGTGGTTGCCGATAATCGCAGGAGGTTATCGATTATTGCAATCGCAGGTGGTTGCCGATAATCGCAGGAGGTTATCGACTATTGCAATCGCAGGTGGTTGCCGATAATCGCAGGAGGTTATCGACTATTGCAATCGCAGGTGGTTGCCGATAATCGCAGGAGGTTATCTTTTGATCGCAGATGATCAATATCGCAATCGCAAGAGCTTGCTGGTCAGTGTAAATCATGGCTGAGCGTATCCTTTATTTTTTTTCTCTCGCGCTTAGTCGTTCGCAATCGCAGGAGATTGCAAGTCATAAGTAAATTGAGGTGTTAGTATTATCTAATCCTTAACCATGGCACAAGCAACAATGGAAGCAATGATAGCTGCAATGGCTACCATGCACCAGCCGTTCTATCGCATTTGGGAGAACAGTCCATTGACTGATGAACTCACGCAGGACATCACGAAATGGTTTGATCAGTTTGAGTACCATGCCAGTTTGGTAGCTGGTATTACTGATGCCATTCGGCTAAATGAGCTCAAAAAGTCATTGAAAGACAGGGTATTGGACGTGTTCAGAAACGCAGCCGCAGAGCGCGTGGTCACGTATGCACAAGCCAAGGAATTCTTGCAAACTAACTTGGTTTTTCCGCACGAAATTGCAATATGGCGTCAGCAATAGCAAAGCAGGAAAAAGCAGGAAAATGAAACAATAGCAGACTACGTGCGAGACTTAAGATCACTCGTACAGAAAGCATACGGAAATGAGCAAGAGGCAGCTAGAACACTAGTGCTAAAAGAACGATTTGTTAGCGGTCTGGAAGTATCAGCTATAGCAGTATTCCAACTATAAACTTTGGAAAGCAGCATACCTAAACATGGGAAGGAGTTTAGATGAAGTAGTAGCGGCAGCAGACACTGCTGAGATGAATCAACGCATGTTTTCTTTAACCACTTCAGAAATTCAACGTTCGGTTGTCACGAACCCGATAAGCAATGAAATTGCGAACAGTTTGCTCGATCGATACGCTCCCCTGGCTGGGACGTCAACCTCTTCGGTTGATGTTTCTAGAGCAGGTATAGTCGCGAGACTTGCCTACCTCCAGTCGGAGTTTTTTGCTTAGAGACTTCGGTCTCGACTATCTCCCGCCGCCTGGGTGCGCTGGTTACAGTAATCACAGAGGTCACAGGCCAGGTCAGCACTCACAGCGGACCACTCCAGTACCCCGATCGTCAGGTAACAGAAGTAATGGGAACCGAGATCGTAGTAATCATAGGAAAGAGAATAATCAGCCATCAGCCACTACCTCGGTGGGACAGCGTGCCGCCCTAGAAGAGGAGGGAGAGTATTTTCCCGCCGAGGATTTCTACTCAGCGGATTTTTGCCTCTTTGAGTCATATCAGGAACACACATTCGCATCGGAAGAGGACAGCTGTGTTGAACCAGACGATAAACACGGCTCTTTCCAGACTGTCATTAGCCCGGCTGGTAATACGTTGAATGCACCAATCAGCAATAATTCGGGTGGAAGCAGTCTTAGTTATTTTCATCAGCTTATACACGAGACTGATCGCATTGCTTTCTATCATAGCCACCACCACGTGGATCGTTAGACGAACGAATCCGAGAAATGATCAACAGCAGTTAGTGAACGGCGAAAGGTCGGCTGGGTTCCTGTGGGGGAAGGAAGAGCCAATGATAGAACGACCACCGTTTGTGAAGGGATTATATGTCCTCTTGTACCCCATGAGAGCCATGTATCTCTGGTTGATGAATTATAATGAATTCTATGGACAAAATAAACGCAAAAGAAAGGGCAGACGGCAACATAGGGGACAATTTGGGAATACAGTAGCACCAGAACTTGGCCACTCGTTCGTCCCAGCAGCAGTCCCTATGGTAAAATTCGTAGATACAAACGTACAGTCAAGAGCATTAATGGACACTGGTGCAGGCAAGAGTTTCATCAACGAGACATTGCTTCAAACATTGCTTCATAACCAGCCTGCTCTCGAAGTGAGGCCATGCAAGTCAGCGCCCATGAAATCCATCAATGGTACAGCCGCGATTGCACGTAGCATCATCGTCACTGATGTGCAAGTTCTGGACCGCATTATCAAACACCCGCTTTATGTCATGGACGGATTACCTGTGCCTATGATCATCGGAAGGGACATGATGGCGAAAATGGGTAAACTACAATTCGATTTTTCACAGAAAATGCCTTTGAGTGCAGCCGTGATCGACATGTGCAATGAGATCAAGGTCGATAGGCACCCCACTATGAAGAACATCATCACAGTAATAGAGCCGACCACCGTGCCGCCTCGCACAGAAAAATTTATTTGGGGGCACTGCACCAATGACGAGTTCACTGATCAGGTAGCTTGTTGCATAGCGAATTATGAGCCTCTGTCTAGCGATATGTCACTCCTGATCGCTCACTCCGTAGTTAACATGAAAAAGGGAGAAGTCCCCGTGCAGGCCAGAAACAACTCGCAAAATCCTGTCACGTTACCAGCCGGCACAGCCGTAGGACACGTAGAAGAAGTAGCCGAAATCGTTCCAACTGATCTGCACACATTGACCAACCGCAGTCAGAAGAAAGATGACCCAGTGCAGCAAATCCGATGCATGACTTTTGACAATCCCCATTTGATGGAAAGTCAGAAACGCAGCATGAAGACATTCCTACTACAATGGGCTAAAAAGGGCATATTTGCTACTAGCACACTGGACTTGAAACCAGCGAACGTCGAAATCGAACACGCAATCAACACAGGAGACCATCCACCAGTGCATGTACCGCCTCGCCGGTTACCCTTTCGTCAGAGAGAGGTTGTGGAAAAAATGATAAAAGAAATGAAGGAAGGAGGCCAAATCGAAGATGCATGTACATCATGGGCAAGCCCGATATGCTTGGTACGTAAAAAAACAGGCGAATATCGATTCTGCGTGGACTATCGCGCACTCAACGCCATAACAGTGCGAGATGAGTTCCCATTACCACGCATAGACGATATCCTAGATTCACTGTCAGGCGCAAAATTCTTTTCAAGTCTGGACTTAATATCGGGATATTGGCAAATAAAGTTGAGGGATGGTGATAAGGAAAAGACAGCTTTTCGCATTCCTGGAGGAGGACACTACCAGTGGAAAGTATTACCATTTGGACTCACCAACTCGCCCGCAGTCTTTATGCGACTAATGAATGCAGTCTTATCTGGCCTAACTTGGGAGCGTTGCCTCGTCTATCTGGACGATGTCTTGGTGTTTGCCTCTACTTTTGAGGAGCATCAGCAACGTCTGCAGGCCGTATTCGAGCGTTTACAGAAGGTCAACCTCAGGTTGAAGTTATCCAAGTGCAGTTTTCTCAAGACAGAGCTCTCTTTCCTTGGACACACCATATCAGCCGCAGGACTCAAAGTCGAAGAGAGCAAAGTAAAAGCAGTGAAGGAAATGCCTGTCCCGAAGGATAGGAAAGCAGTACGTCGATTTTTGGGCATGTGTTCATTTTACAGACGTTTTATTAAAAACTTTTCGCAGCTGGCACGCCCACTGTTTGAACTGACAAAAGAAAATGTCAAATTTGGATGGGGAGCTGATAGCAACAAAGCATTCAATGAGCTGAAGCAGCGCCTAACTTCAGCCCCCATTCTGGCGCTCCCAAACTTCCACAAGCCATTCACCATCTATACAGACGCCAGCAGAGAAGGACTACGAGCAATCTTAGCACAGGCAGATGACAACGGAAGGGAGCACCCAGTCGCGTACGCTAGCAGATCACTGCTACCAAGTGAGACAAGATATTCCGTCTCAGAACTAGAGGGTCTAGGTGTATACTGGGCCGTTAAATTATTTCGGCCGTACATTTATGGGCAAAAGTTCACGATCATCACGGAGCATCTGCCCTTAGTATACATATTCAAGAATAAAACTCATGACGGCCGGTTTGCAAAATGGATAGCCAATTTAGCGGGAATGCATTTTGAGATCCGCTATCGACCAGGGAAACTCCATGCCAACGTCGATGCTTTATTAAGGGCTAGTATTGACAACACGGTACTAGCAGCCATTGAGAAAGAGGTGTCCCAGTTGGATCTGAACAAATGGGAGGAGAACGCACGTTATGCAGACCTAGCATTTCAACAACGCAGTGATAGCGCACTACGAGCTAGGATCGAATTCCTGGAAGGTGGGATTTTACCACGAGATGGGCAGCTAACAAAGCAATTCCTGCTAGAGAGGCCACGGTAAATGATCAAAGACGGCATCCTAGTACATCTCATGAAATGGAGCAAGAACACAGAACCCGTGTTTCAGACAGTCATCCCGAACAATCTCAAGGGCGAAATTCTAGAGCAGTGCAATAGTGATGTGTTCGCCGCACATTTCGGAATAGGCAAGATATTTGACAAGGTAGCACAACGTTACTACTGGGATGGATACTTCCGAGACGTGGAGCGCTACGTCAAACAGTGTCCTTGGTGCGCACGCTTCAAGAACCCCACACGCACTCATGCAGCACCGATGCAGCCCATGCCACTTACAGCGGCACCATGGGAACGTGTAGGTGTTGACCTTTTCGGGCCACTTTCGCGCACTAAACAAGGAAATGAGTACATCATCGTATTTACGGACTATTTTTCACGTTGGGTAGAAGCTGTGCCATTGCCAGACAAGACATCAAAGTCAGCAGCTACAGCAATTGTGCGGGAGATATTGTGCCGTTACGGCAGCTGCTCGGAACTGGTGTCAGACAGAGGAAAAGAATTTCTATCCAACATGATGCAGGAAGTTTGCAAAATGTGTGACATTAAAGAGAAGAACACCACGGCATATCATCCCATGTGCAATGGCTTAACGGAACGATTCAACAAAGTTTTGGGTACCATGCTAGGCATTTACATCACACAATTCGCAAAAGAGTGGGATCAGGCACTGCCGTTTCTGCTTTTCGCATACCGTTCATCGATCCAGTCCACTCTGAAATATTCTCCATACAAAATACTGTTCGGAAGAGAGCCGCAAATACTAGAAGAACTGTCGAAGCAACCAACAGAGAGACGAAAGACCAAGGACTATGCCGACGACGTGGCTGCAGGCCTCGAAGCCATGAAGTACATCATTCGCAATAACCTGCGCGAGGCCCAGGAAAGGCAAAAGCAGGACTATGACCGCCATAAAGAGAAGTACGAATCTGAAATCAACAGCTTGGCATGGCTGCAGACTGTCCCGAAGGGACTGGGCGCAAAGTTACAGCCAAAGTGGGAGGGACCATACATCATCTTGGCTAAGCCAACTTTGGTGGACAGCGTGATTCGATTGTGGAATCAACCAACGGGCAAGCGTATATCATCGTCCACAACAATCGCCTTAAACCGCGCCATGCTCCTGGGCTGTAGCGAGAGCGGCGTTGTGGAAGCGTAGTTGAAGAGAGCGACGAGAGAACCGACTGCTCAGGTCGGCTAGAGGAGAGAGACTGAATATATCACAGCTTCGTTACACTGTCTTTTACGGACAAAGATAAGCAGGCGACCACTCTGGTCGGAGACAGAACGAAGAGACTGAGCCACAGGAAAGCGAACTAAGCATAAAAAGGAAAGAATCACATCGTTAAGTCGCAAATCGACCATGCCTCTCCTGGGCTGTAATGTGAGCCTTGAAATCCATCGCGCTCCGTCGCGACATGGGCATTTGCCACCGGAATGTGACAAAGACGATGAAGACGTTGTCCCAATAGCTCAAAGTCAATCCAGCAATGGCATGCCGGCGCAGATACCAGCTGACCGACCACCGGAAGGTACAGAGCCCCGAGACACGATACTGCAGAAGCAGCCACTGGCACAAGAACAGCAGCAGCCGCTATGCGAGTTACCATCTTCATCTCGGGAGTCTCTAGGGGTAGGTTTAGGTCGACAATCTCCGGAATTCCAGACACCGCCATCGTCACCCAGCAAGCCAGTGGAACCCGTATCACCACCGACCATGGTTATATCAAGCAACCCACCTCAACAGCCCCCTCCGACAATGGCCGTACCAGCCGCACCGCCAGCTGTGACCGCAGCATCAACATCAACAATTTAAAGCCCAGTCGATCAAGGGCGCCAACCCAAGCGCCAACGCGGAGTCGAGGTGATGGTCTGCGGTGAAATCCAACCAAGACAGAGCGATATCAGCCAGAGCCATGGACTACGAAGAAGAAATGACGAGCGAGGACGCTTTCGTCTTAATCCCCGGCGTGTGTGATAAGGCTATTCGAAGTCAAACTTTGCCGCGCAATTTTTCCATTGACAATCACTTCTTATGACAAGCACGGTAACAGGCCATAATCACGAATGGATCATCGCACATTAGAATGGACCCAGTCTGTCGTGTATGATTAGGTGTGCACAGGTAATATGTTCTGGATCGCGGGCCGGGCCCTGTGTTGTAGCTTGTTTTGCATTGTGTCATTTTATCTCATATTATTGAGCCAGACCTGTTCCTGGTGTGCATATTTGTTCTGATAGACCAGTTCTTACCAGGCACGTGTATTAGGGCACGTATAGGCACGTATACAAAGGTATAAATAGGGGCGCCTGTTCATGTATTAGTCAGTGTGTGAGAGTGATCATTTCACGCCTCGTCATCGAGTAAAGAAGCCTCATAGTTTCGTTATTCATAATTAATCGTTTGGTCAATGGCCCGTCTTCCTGGCGCTCGGCGCAACAATCGATTCTCGCCCTATCGCCCGCGGACTTTGGGTAAGCATCATTGAGTGTGGTGTGGTTAGGTCTGTAGGTCACAACCCAGCCAACTTCATCACACATATACTGTATATTAGAAGAATCCGTGCATTTGATGGAGAGATGTAACCGGGCCTGGCAGGCGTAGGAGGGAGGCGGCCGACCGAAGTCGGCGGGACAAAAATGTGGAGCAGGACGTCTTCGACTTCCTACGGCTGAACCATCAACCGGGGGTTGACGTTTCCCAGCCAGGGGAGCAGGATAGTCTCTCCCTGCCATGGTACTAGGCGGGGGGTTACTTCCGGTCTGGACCGCTGGCTGTGGCGTGTGTTGGTTGCCCTGACGTGAGAACATGGCAACCGGGTTGCGGGGACTTACACACTATGGATGGCCCCAAGGTCCGTGACGCCAATTTACCAGGCCTGCAGGGTAGGAGGGGGGGGGCGGCGGGGTGGGGGGGGCGAACTGTGGGGGGGGATAGTCTTGCGACTATACCTACGCCTGAAACATCAACCCGAGGGGTTGACGTTTCCCAGCCAGGGGAGAGTATCGATTACTCTCTCCCACTCGCCATGGCCTACCAGGCGGGGGGTTACAGAGAGTATTAGGTTCTGACTATGAAATGGTCGTCCTGTTGGCGGATTGTACGAATAACCTCAGACGCGGTTTCACGTTCAATTCCAGGGCTACAGGGTTCACACAAGGCTGAAAAACCAAGGAAACCTGGAAAAGTCGAGTTTAAGGGGAATCCAAGAACTGTCTAGAGAACCTGGGGAAACTGTGAGAACTCGGATTTACAGGTTCCAAATTTTGAGTCATCTGCCCTTTTCTAAAGATCTTAACATTCTGGAAAAAATCAGATCGAGCAGATTTTTCAAAAACACTTGACCAAGGAAGGGTAATCATGGTGTGGGTGTGAACCTGTTGAAATTGGTTTTACTGCTGCAAAAGTGGGAGAATAATCGGGGAAAAGATATAATTCTTGTCTGGAAAACCAGGAATAAAAACGGAACACCATTTTACGCTCCTTTTATGTACACGCACACTAGTTAATATTTTCTATAGATTTTGAAGGAGGCGCATTGTAGTCACCTTATTTCTCAGTCGATTTATCACCTTCACCTTATTTCTCAGTTGGCATGTTTGGTGTTTTGGTCGAAAATAGCTTGTAGCAAAAATGAAAAACCGTCTTATAATTCCAAAATAGTCTGTTATGACAGACTCAAAGCTATTAGACCAACCAATGCACAGAGTGGATAACCAGGGCTTACGATGGCTGGTCTACTCGGCCACACGAAGTCATGACCTGACAGGCTGCGCATTGCACACAGTGTATAATCACTCACTCGCACATGCATTCCGACCTTAGCATAAAATCTGCACCGCTCCGCACCGCTGCTTTGTGGACAGGCTCCATAAAGGGTAGTAACCTAAAAATGTTAGAACTATCGATTAGCCCTTGCCTCTAGACTCATACCCTGCAGCTGCGAATAAAGTGGCATGGCTTAGATGCTCTAGCCTCGAGAAGCATTCCCAAAATCTTTCCGTCCCTTCTTCCAACTTTGTGTTCATGCTTATGTCCATCACATCCGCGAAGGCGCATTCGAGGATGCACGGACTCATTACACAGAATGACTTACACAAGCGCGTGTCGAACGCTCGCCAGCAGTGCGCACTTAGCTCGAGTCAGACACTTCGAACCCACGATGCAGACCACGAGCTGGATCTTTTAATGACCATCTGCTCAGTGCTCAGTCGTGTTGCTGATATTCTTGCAGGAAAAGCTGCTTGAGCATGTTTCCTAATCGAGTGTGGTGGCATTTTGCAGTGGCCGAGTAGACCAACCATCCTAAGCCCTGGTTATCCACTGCGGGCATTGGCTGGTCTAAAAGTTTTTAGTCCGCGATAACAGACTTTTTTGAAAAAAATTCAAAGCTCTTTGTGTGTCGCAGACTATGCTACCCCTAAAAATAATAATAATAGATTATATCACAAGACCAGTTTTTTGAAAGCATTATTTATAAACTGTATATGACATGGTGTTGTGAGACCTCAGTAAATGAAACTGCAGTATTTTATTGGTCGTTAATAAAAAAAAAGAGATATAGTGTGAGAAGCTTAAACATTATCGGAGAAGTAAACTATGACATGGCCTAAACATAGGCAGTGCAGCAGCCAGGCTCGATCGAACCAGCCTTTGTAGCTAAATCAGGACCCGAAGCGGACCAGCAGCTATTTTTACTGATCCAGAGGTCGGCTGAACCAAGACAGATATAAACCCCTATTTTCTAGCCATTGGTTAGGCAAGATCAGGCACGTTTAGTAAAGATGAAAAGCTTGCGATTTATACAAAGACCAATGGACACTAGTGATAGGATATATACTGTGCAGTATACCCGAAGCGAAACAGTAACAACACAACTTGACATTCAACATTCGACAAATGGCTGAGACTGTGCTATTAAGTTCGCTTAATGTTCCGGTATAGGAGCTTGTATCCTTCTCTATAGCATTCTGTCAGTTAGTGTGAAATCAGACGATGCTTGGCCTTTCTCGCTAAAGTCGTTAGGTCGAACCTGGTGCGCAACTGGCGAGGCTAAAGGCGTTTTCTACGCGTGGCGGACCGGGGTCGTGGCCGGGGTAGGATGGGGGTGGAACAAATACACTTTAGCCGGGGTCCGCGCCGGGGCTCGGCCGGAAGAAGGTGAATAGGGAGACCGGTGACGGGGAGAAAAATGTGCAAGGAGTGGGTGGGAAAGCGGCTGAAATGGGCAGCTGTAATAAGTACCTAAGTATGCTGGCTTTGGTTTCTTCTCGTTTATAAGTTCGTACTCCGCGTAGCAGCGACTGTTAAAGAAATTGGGGAAAAGAATGGAATTAGAAAGAAAGAAGATTTTAGTTGCGGCTGCTAGCGCCTGGTGGTGGAACTCGTTTATGAGAAAACGCAAAGGCGATCGTTGTGCGAGGTATTAATTTGCGTCGACGAACGGAAGGCGAATATAGAAGCTGGTCATTCCCATGAGAGAACAGTTTCCTGACGACCACTTTGCATATTTTCGGATGACGGTTAGCAGATTCGACGATTTGTTGGGAAAAATCAAGAAAGTAGTTTTGCATGCAAGAACGCATCGAATGCCGGTATCGACAATGGAGAGGTTAGCGTTTACACTAAGGTAAGTCATCGTTCTGTTCCTGCATGCAAATAATCCGTGACCAATAATTCAGTCTAGATTTAAAATTTGAATTCCCGCCTGCAGACTTCTTAAATAAGATCTACCGAATTACCGCTTATATGTGGAGATGATTGCATTGTGTCCGTTTATTTCTTTAGATATCTGTCTGCTGGCGGATCGTTGAGCAGCTTAGCCTTCAGTTACCGTTTGGGCAAAGCAACTGCTGTAAAAATAGTTCGGGAGATGACAAAAGCGATTTGGACAGTTTTGAAAGATGACTACTTGGCACCGCCAAATCGTTCCCAATGGCAAGAAGTTGCGAACGAATTTTGGACGAAATGGAACTTTCCGCTTTGTGTTGGGGCAATCGACGGAAAGCACATCGCAATTCAGGTAATACATAACAGCTTACATTGGGGTTTGGGTCCTAAGGCGCAAAATTTAAATCCCCCTAACCTGCCTGTCAGTTCGACCATTCTATGTTTTGATTATTTTATAGAAGCCGCCGAAATCTGGCTCCCTTTATTACAACTACAAAGGCTTCTTTTCGAACGCATTCGGAATCCTTTCGACGAGGTGGCGAATATTAGAAAATAAAATTGACGCGAACGTGACGGCTGTGGATGACGTGGTCAAAGCGCTGACGCTGTCGATCATGCTGAACCCCGATACGTTCCAGCCAACTATGTCGATTATGAAGACGCAAACGGCCACGTGATTGCTGGGGATTGGAGGAGAGATTTTGACCATGCTTACAGTTTATTCCCTTTGGAAGTTGATCGCAGTACTGAGCGCACTCGATATGCCATTCGTGAAAAATTTAAGCACTATTTTTTCAGTGCAGAAGGAGCTATTCCGTGGCAAAACGAGGCAGCAAAGGAAGGTTGGTGTTAGGTTATGTGGCATTACAGTATGTGCTTTTGCCTGTCGGTCATAAACGAATTTTCCCGTAGCTTTTACCTCAACCGCTAACCAACATCAACATTCTCACTCCCTCTCATCATCATCCGCGTCGTCCTCAAACTCATCCAACCAATTTCGAAGCTGTTGTAGGGCATACTTGTGTCGTCGTTTGTTGTTCGACTTTTGCAATTTCTCCAGAACATCGACGACTAAATCACCTGAAACATGTGCTTATTTAGCCCTACTTTAGTGGCACATATGGCGTATTGAATAAACGTACCATAAGCTCGATTCTTCAATGAACCAGAACTTTGTCGCGGCCCATCACCAACTAACTGTTCCATCGCCAATGCCATTCGTGTACCAATCGAAACGCACTCATCACTCGACTGACGTCGTCGCTTAGACGATGTCGCCAAAGCAACAGCGGACGACGATGGTGATATTGGGTCTGACATCGCACTCGGTGCACGCTGTTGCGATTCGGGACTGGTATCGACACTTTCCGTCGTTGTATCATGCGCTGCTTGTGGCAGGTTAGTGTCAGTCCTAAAAACCCAAAAAATGCATTCCTGGAATAAATAAAAGCAGTAACAGAATATTATGGGCGCTGTTCTCATCTTGACACATGATTGATTTGACTGCCGTTTATTTCAATTTGAATTTGAATGTGGCCCTCTTATAAATAGCCCAGCTAACTTACACACTCGAAACCCTGCAAGATGCCTCGTAGCTGGAAATAACAGCAATGACTTACTCACGATGCCACGGCACTTCTTGCAAGAATGACAACGAGCTAGCGTATTTGGACGTGTCTCCTTCGTCGGCCGCTGAGCCGGTCACACGCTTCTTCAATTTTTTGACATATTCGTCTCGTATTAGACTCCCAACGTTTTTTGCACTCTTCGACTGAAATAATTGTTGCTTATCAGCGAGGGCGGTCAATCAAAGCAACTCATCTTACCAGTTTTTCCAATTCCCGACTCTTCCACAACTTCTTTAAAATCGATCCCGATGGTGCGTTGTTGTTTTTAAATTCTGAGTGCTTTTTGTTCCAAATGTGATGTTCTTATGGCGGAGATAGGAAAACCAACGGGCCGAGTCCATAAAACTCTAAAAACGACTTAATTTCGCTCATTTCACTGATGGCTCAAAATTACTTGTTGACAACTTCTACCTCTATTTTCTAAATGTTCTTAAATTAATATCCTCTATCAAATCTTTCATAAGATAACTCCAGTCAAACTCTCGAGTAGGGGGGGGTCAGAACTCGCTTCTGAGCGAACCGAAAATATATGTTTTGATACACTTTACTAGTCTCGAAAATTAAAAATACATAAAGCAACTTGCGCCTCAATCTCGCCCTCACTAACAACTTCCACACTCGACGAAAGACGACGAAACCAGCGGGCTCTACAGATCGACACGTAGAAAGATGAAAGCTTGGAAAAAGACCAAGGGACACAGTTAGGATATATCTGCAGTTCCGAAGCGAAACAGTAACAACACAACTTGACATCAACATCGAAAATGGTGAGACTTGCTATTAAGTTCGCTTATGCGGTGGAGCTTGATCCTTCTCTATAGCATCTGAGTAGTGTGAAATGAGATGATGGGGCCTCTCGTAGCGGGTCGAACCTGGTGCGCAACTGGCGAGGCTAAGACCTGGCAAATATGCACACTATCAATGTGATTGCATCACACAGGTAAATGATTATACACGGAGAAGGTCCAACTTTAAGAAGGGCAGCAATGCCTCAACAGGCACTATCTACTGTATTTCTATCACGAGACAATATATTATCCCATCAGAAGATGATAAAAAGTTCAACCATTGCGCTTCTCAGCCCCAATTAGGATCACTGGTTCTGTTAAGCTTTCTACTTGTTTTTGTTCTATTGGATCAGTCTCCTCTGGAAATAACAATGGTATATCTTCCACATGTCCAAAGCCTGCTTTTTGCAAAGTTGCCGTCAAGATATATTTTGACCAATGGAATTCGGCGAAGTTGAATGCGACCTTGCGTGTGAATGGTCTGCCTGTTTTGCTCGCTTCCGGCAAAGCGGGGCGATACATCGACCATTCTAAGAAATATGGATCCTGACCGCTCGTCTGGTGTCTCAATGGTTGGAAATAACCAAATAAGTCAGCGATTATGTTTTGGTCTTGATCTGAATGCGCCAAGAATCCAGGAGCCACAATCGCGAACTTTCCGTTTGGTTTTAACAAGTTGTAGGCGTTTTTAAAATGATTGAGTAGCTGTGCTTCACTCGAGCAGTAACCAACGACCCATTCACTCAACGCCACATCGAACAGTCCGTAAACATTATCAAGTTGTTGAAAGCAGTCCTTGATCAAAAACGCGGACTTAAAGTTTTTCTGAATTTGACTAAAAAGAAGATGCAGTGGTGATCAAAGTCGCTAGTTTTCGTATTTTACATACGTTTCTATATTCAATTCTTTCTCGTCCGCGATACAAAATCCTTGTGATTTGATCATCGTTTCGCTGTTATCAAAGCCCAAACAAAAAGCGGCTCCTCGTGATAAAAACCGCTCGATAGATTCCCCATTTCCGCATCCGAAATCAACCAATGTCTTCCCTGAGACATCGCCGATGTACTTTGCGGTTGAATACGGAGTGAGGGTTGCGATTAAGGAAGCTTTGGAAACGTCAAAATATTGATCCGAAGACAGTTCTATTTCCGGATTCATCACTTCAATTTTTTGAGCCATACAGTATCCTGGCACTTACGATTGTTTTGGCACCCTGAAAGTAAGCAAACGAATACCGTATTTCCCGGGGGAGAAATTTTTTCGAATGGGCCCCAGACGGGGGAGAACAAAACTCAAACATTTTTCAGATGCCAGAAAGAAACTATTCTTCACAAAATATCAGTCATAGAAAGAGAGGCAGTCTAAAGCTTCCCAACAAGCACTGATAACTTTGTTTATTTTAGTACTTCTCTTCCCCTATTCATGCTGCTCATAACCGAATTCAATCCAATATTCATAAACCGAATGAATTCAATAACCGAATTCAATCGAAATATGCACGATATCTTCGTCTTCAACCTCGTCTTCATCATTTGACTCTTCAAGGGAAACATTTTCTATCACGCTAACACTCATATCCTTCACATTCTCCACACCTGATAATTTTGTGCGGTAACTCAAATTCGTCCCCAGGGGAGGCTTTCAGGGGGGGGGGGGAAATTCCAAGGTAAAGCGGTAAGAGCAAACAATACATATGGAGAGCCTTGAAGTGCAAAGCTAAATTCGGCTGGGACCATAAAATGCCGAGGCGACCAGTGGGTGAGTGGTCAGAAACACTCGGAAGGGGGTGGGGATGAACGCAGCCGCTGCTGCAATAGCAGTATGGGATGCCTGGGACATTTCTATGGGTGCACGTATACGCTGCCAAATACGTACCGCACTCTGTTCCAAAGAGTAATAAGTAACAGCCGTGGACTAGTTTCGAGGCATGTCTTCGCAGAGGCCTGAACTGGAGGCACGGTTGAAAAAAGTCTCAATTTGAATGTGTATTGTGCAGCATATTGTACGAGTTCACGTTTTGCGTATTTGCCAAATATGGTTAGTTTTTTCTATACGCCCCTTCTGGCTGCCCATTTCTGGTTATGTGTGAGGGCACACCTGCTGACTGTGCCCATTTTAGTCTGTGTCACGTCTCATCCAGCCATGGCATTCTCTAACCATATCTGCAGGCTGCAGGCTGGTGGGTGAAAAAGTCAAGTAGTCATTGCGCCAGTTTTTGACGCCGCATTTCCAGGAGCCAATACGTAAGGCTGACAATGAGTGTTCTGCAGCTTGAGTGAGAAGCATTGTTGCGCAGGCGTTGCGGTGCTTGCTTGCAGCTGGTTCGGTTGATAACAAATAGACCGCCTGATCGGAATTAAAAATGCCGTTCCCTTAAATCATGGCATTATTGTCTCATACAAGCACCGTGAACAGAAATGGGGGAAGTGAAATCACAACAGAAGAACACTAGAAAGTCTCAACGCAAAAGCTTGATTACTAAACATTATAAAATATTCACTGAAATCGCTGCGATTCCTTCTTCGCCTGCATTCATTAGCTGAGATTAAGATGACATCTCTACAGATCGCCGACGTAGGTTCTTGCATTTTGCTTGCACAGCATTCGATGCCTCCGCCCAATAAGATTTGAAATTTACCTCATCCAACTGATTAAATCCACCAGCTCCTTTCACAGTGTCTTTCATCG
The DNA here is from genome assembly GCA_030248295.1 of Mesodorylaimus sp. YZB2_4. Taxonomy (NCBI): domain Eukaryota; kingdom Metazoa; phylum Nematoda; class Enoplea; order Dorylaimida; family Dorylaimidae; genus Mesodorylaimus; species Mesodorylaimus sp. YZB2_4. Next base: position 453,673 of record JASANH010000554.1, on the reverse strand, counting down.
CCAGTAACTTCTTAAAATCCAAAGCGCCGTCCGTCGTCGCAGAGACCATAAAAGCGACAAGAACGTCATCACCCAAAAAGACCTCTGAAGCGAGTGCCGCTGTCAGTGCTCTCCCCTTTTTCTTCAAGTCGGTGGAATACGCGGGCGTTGCCACATTGCTCGATCAAAAATATCATCTGCAGACTTATGTGACTGCAAGAACGGCTCGACGTTTCCTCGCTCTTAATCTGCTACCAGTCGTCAAGCTTGCAGCAGCTTGATAATTGTTTTGTTTTGCTCAAGAAGCGCTTTAGGTGCAGTAGCAACGCGGGCATTTCATTTGTTTTCCCTTGTACGATCAAGGTTCGAAGAATCGCTGTGCTTGTATCGTTTAGATGTCGTAGTTGCTGATGAGTTTTCTCTTCAGACGCGGAACGCTCTACAAGCGAAATGTGCTGGAATTGGATGCACTGGCGATTCGTTAAAAGAGTAGTGGTCGTTGTGGAAGACGTCGTCGAAAGACGAAGATGCCATATGTGGAGACATTTATGTCTGAAAAGTATGCTTTAGTGGGGAGAGTAGGCTCTAGCAGCTTCCAATTCGCTAAGTCGCTGTGATTTGTGAGAGGCCATTCATAAAGGTCGACAGCCTAGGGGGGGGGGGGGGGGGGTTGGCAAAAAGAGGTCAGCTGCGGGAGCGGGAGGGGGAGGGGAGGGGTAGAGGCCAATGGTTGACCGCAGCAAATTTTTAAACTCTTGATGACAAAAAACCACCTTTTATCTTCACCAGTAGTGCTCGTGTAACACAGTTTTGCTAGCCCCTGAGTGATGACCTAGCATAGCCCCTAAGTGATGACTTAACAGAACCAGTGATCCTAATTGGGGCTGAGAAGCGCAATTGTTGAAGTTCTTATCAGCTTCTGATGGGATAATATATTGTCTCGTGATAGAAATACAGTAGATAGTGCCTGTTGAGACATTGTTGCCCTGCATAAAGTTGGTCCTTCTCCGTGTATAATCATTTACCTGTGTGATGCAATCACATTGATAGTGTGCATATTTTCCAGGTCTTAGCCTCGCCAGTTGCGCCCCAGGTTCGACCTAACGACTTAAGCGAGAGAGGACCAACCATCATCTCATTTCACACTAACTGACAGAATGCTATAGAGAAGGATCAAGCTCCTATACCGGAACACTAAGCGAACTGAATACCACAGTCTCAGCCATTTGTCGAATGTTGAATGTCAAGTTGTGTTGTTACTGTTTCGCTTCGGGTATACTGCACAGTATATATCCTATCACTGGTGTCCCTTGGTGTTTATTGAAATCGCAAGCTGTTCATCTTTACTAAACGTGTCTGATCTTGATAAGAGCGGTCGCGACGGCTGTGTTGTACGTCCGTCTTTCGGTCGAGGTGCTTGGGAAAGTTGATTAGTTGAGGTGGCGAAGGTATTGGGCATGGTGCGGGGCAAGTTGCTTTATGTCATTTTTTAAATTTTCGGCATGACTAGTAAAAAGTCGATATACATAAATACATATATTTTGTGGCTCGTTGATTGTGGGTGAATGCGTGAAACAAGGCATTAAGCACTAAAAGCGCCGTTGGTCAGGTGCTATTATCCATAGTTCTACTTGCAGTCTCAATCTTGGGCCTCAGTGTTACCTTAGGCTTAGTCTACCTTAGGTGTTGCGAATAAAATGCTTCAATCTGAAAAGGCGCTAGTTGCAGATGCTTGCAAACTTGTGGCTTACACGAAAAGAGTCTTTGCGACTGATTTGAGGCTTTGGCTTAGGTGAATTTTCGGCTCGAAAATGCTTCAGGCTTAGGCTTAGCGTAAATTTCTTCGGGCGGCGGCAAGCACCGAGGCGCAGGTGCGCCGCCAGCCCAAAAAATTGCCTAAGCCTAAGCTCAAGTTTTTTTTGACGCCAAGAATCCTCCTTAGTCTAAGACTAAAACAGTCGGAACGGCCTTTCCGTGAAAGCCCAAGTTGCAAGCGTCTGTTTCCCTGTTCATACTGATGGAAACTGACTCAAACTGATGGATCGATACTTCCCGTTCATTCGATTCATGACTTGAGCAGCACGAATTTGCTGAATGGTGACTTCGGTTGCCGCCTATTCCTTTTGAATACACTCAACTAAGACGTAAAAATTTCGGTGATGTTCTTGGACTATAGCGTTAAATTGATAGTGCCAGCCTTCCAAGTCGTTGTTAGCTCGACGATTCATTCCATAAACGTTAAATAAATAACTGGACTAACATCGGATCTTGCTTCTGTAACAAGTAGAAAACTTGCAGCACTCGAGCTTCAGGAATAAATGCTAAAGCCATGAGCTGACGCACTTGAGCGCGGATATTTTCGTCTTGGCTATAAGCTTGGAGCAAACCGAGATGTTGAACTTGCCAAAATATAGCCTGCGTGTGGTGAAAGTAGCAGCCTCGATGCGTTGCCAGCGAAATTCGGTTTGGACAGCTGAAATCACGCCGCTTTCGAAATCGCTCATTATAATTCTTGGACTGAACTGTAATTGATTTGCAGTGGCTGCATCTTTCAAACATCGAAATAAAGCGACGTAAGCTTCACGTGATTTGTTTGCCATTAAACAATAAACTGACGGCACCTGAATAGAAAGACCGACTTAAAAATACTGGAGGCTCATAATTAGCGTTCGACCGGGGCCCCGACCTCGACCTCGACACCGAAAAATTATGGTCGGGGTTGGGTTATAAAATTGTATATTAAATTATGAATTGTTTGCTAACAAGAAGTGCAACCATAGAATATTCTTGAGCTAGCTATACAACGAATACCTCTGATTAGTACTTTTACTAAAAAAAAACAATCTGCGTGCTATCGGCTACAATAGTCTGCATTTCTATGCTCCAGCAAAGAAGACGGGTGAAGATGAGGAAAATATGGAATCTGATCGTGAGCCAGAGGGTGTATCTGATGACGATAACCAATAGGAGTAAAGATAATTCAGTGCATGGAGTAACATATATGCGTAGTGTATAACTTGGATTCTTAAATTCATTTGGTATCTATCTAATAAGAAATGCATGATTCCTGTCTAACATTTTGTCGTTATTTCTGAGGAGATCAGTGACATCCGCTAAAAGTATTCTGCACATGCACTAAATCAATTGGGCTTAAAAATTCAAGAACCAAGAACCCAAGAACCACCCCCGACCGCGACCGGGGCTAAACTAACCCCGATCCAGGCCCCGACCCCGGAAATAGTTGACCCTGGTCGAACGCTACTTATAATCATGCAGTGCAGAACTACCATGCCTGACGAGATTCCACGAAAGCGCGTAATGTGAACAGTTGACGAAACAGATTTGGAACTGCGTCGAATGTCCCATCCAGAAACATAGTCGCTGATTCGCACAGAATCCTCAGACTTGGGACCGTTGCAAAAACCAAAAATTCATCTTGCTCGATCAATAGAAACCGCGACCCTGTCGAAGTCAGACGGAGAGTAGGCGGAAGATTTAGCTGCGCCCGAGTTGCTAGTAATTGCCAATATATAAACAAATAATAATTAGGATGAGCCGTGGTAGACAGCTCCATAAGTTTTCAGGAACACTTTTTAAAGCTATGATTGCAGCCTAAGTAGCTAGCAAGAGTGCGTAATAAGCTAGCATACGTGTTCAATACAAAAATACAGTGTTATTTCGTTTTAGACCTGCATCATGGGACTGAGGTTCAGTCCCTACTGGGGCCCAATCATTAATCAAACATCCTAGTAAAAAAGAGTCCAGGCTTTTAAGCGTAAATGCATACATTTTTCGTCTTTTCCGATACAAACTCGATGACAGATTCAATTAACTCGGAAGAATAGCAGCTGCTGCCAGAGAATCTGCATGTGGCCGATTCTTGCTGGTAAATTATCGGAATCGACGTCGTTTCGTTCGCTGCACGTCCTCGCATTCGACTCACAGTCGAACGAACAGTAGTCGCTTTAGGATTTGGTAAATGATCACGACCTCGTAATAAAGGGCGACTAGAGTCAGCCGCTGTTTACATCCGTCCAGGGCATCCCGACTTCACGCATCGCCAAAGAAAAGATGCATCTCGTAATCGTTTGTTATCTTTGCGATATTGATAACCCTGATACGAAATTCCATCACCTTCAAATTTCGTTTTGAAAAACGAAACCATTTCTTCATCTTCGCCAGCCATCGTACGCGACAACACAAACTTTTATTGTTGCTCAAACTTTTATTCTTAGCCAAGATCGAACTGACGCCAGACGCTCGAATCGCCATGGGTTTAGCCGCCAAAAATTTTCCCGCTGACACGGAAAAGGTGCTGCTTGTCCGAAGCATGTCGCCAAAAAAACAAGATCGCCAAAACACCAGGACCCGTACCACAGAAAGCAGATAGAGGTAGGGCACTACCGTTTGGTAGAGGTAGGGGGTGCCAAAAGATAGGATTACCAATTGGTAACGGGTAGAGGTAGAGACAGGTCTGCCGCCCACTAAATGCGGGTAGGGAAAAGGTAGAACTGCCTGATCTTTGCTACCCGCAATCCATTACGTTTTTCTGTTTAATCACGCTAATAAGTCTGCACTTGGAAGGAAACAGGTTTCCTACCCATTATCAGTGGCGGCAACATATAAAATAGCCATGGCTGCCGGGGAGAAAGGCTGGCATCCTTCCGCATTTAGATAGGTCGACTACCTTATCCTACCAATTGTCTATCATCCTGTGCAGCCGTCCCATCTTTTGCGCGCTCTTGCGTATTGATTTCTTTCCCTACCCGTTGGCTACCCTCCTCTAGAGCAGGGTAGCCAAATGATAGGGGTAGACACCTACCTGTACCAGCTGGCTCTCTCTACCTGCTGTTTCTGTGGTACTGGTAAGGGTGAGGATAGCCCTGTCTCTACCTCCAGGTAGGCCTATCGTTGCCAAAAGGTACAGTAGCCCCTACCTGCTTTCTGTGGTAGCCTCAGAAGGAGGCATTTCTAGCGATGGTTGAGTATCGGCTACGGGGGGCTGTGCGCGATGCCATGGCCTCGCAAAGAGTGCCCGCGTGAGATCTGAATCTATCGCTGGCTGTACCACTGTGCGCGATACCGTACCCTCGCATACCGATTCAGTCGGTTTTTCGCTTTCTTGCTTCTTCTGCTGAATCCTATTGTCAGTTTACCGCAAATTAGGATTTCATCATTTATTATCTCGCCAATTGGATTCCGCCTGTCGCCCGGATTCTGTAGCAAATTGGTAAGACCCTGCTTTGCATGATAAATACACATCAGAATAGAGGACGTAGGCCTACATGACGTCAGCTCAAGAGCTTATCGTTAGTTCAGTCATCGGAAAAGGCTGGTTTAGAAAAATGGGTTGGAAGATTTTATTTTTCAGAACGTTGGGATGAAAAAGTCACGCGCTCGAGCGCAAGCCTCCGCAAAATTATTTACTAGTACTTCGTGCGACCAATCAGTCCATCCCTCTGAGCCGAATTCGTCACGTCCTCATAGTCAGTCCAATAATGAAGCAAAGATCGTCATGATCAAGCCTATGAATAAGAATGCTATTCCACAGTTCTTATCATTGCCACCGCAAAGCACCCAAGCACCGTCGAAAACATTAGCAAATTGTGCAGCCGCTTCAGTTGTTATGGCAAAACCCGCATCGAAGAATGGAATCCCATAATATTTTTTCAACGGCTGTCTTCTACAGGTAATCGTGTAGAAAGAGCAGCGGTCGAGAGTAGGACTTTTCCCTTCCTCAAAGAAATACCTGCATCAAAGGACGTCATTCCAAAGTTTCTTCCCACTCTACCGCCGATAGAACAATTGTCATTACAAGAAAATGAACCCAATTCAAGAAGTGGAAGTGCCATCTTCTCATATTATACTGCCTTGTTTAAGTGGAAGAGTGCTTTTGTTATTGGAAACAATGATGCTGTTGTGGTCGCCGGATGGGACGAAAGTAACTGTCAACTTCATCAAAGCCAATATTTCATTATCACGCCAGTGCTTTTTATGGATGATGAGCGAAATCCTATCGTACTGCTCGTCTGCACCTGTGATGATTCAGTTGATCAGCGCGAAAGACTGCTGGGTTTGGACAAGAGTTTGGTACTATCATCCGATACTATCGAATACGAGCGATGTCAGTATTGCTCCCACGTTATGGTTCTACACCTTCTTGGATCTGCAGCTTATTCCGACAGCTAATGAAAGTAACGATGTTGACATACAGCCTCTTCGTGATTCGATGTTATGGGCGGTCAAGACGGCAGAGGGCGGCCTCGGTGTCGTAAGAAGGTCGAGCAAAGGGGGATTATCCTGTTCTTCATGTCATAAACGTAGCAGGTGAGTCTTGTAGCGCAAGAATACTGTATTTGCAAATAAGGTTTTATTTTTTAGGTGCGAACACCTCAACACGTTTCGAAAGCACAGCAGCCGGTTCAATATTGAGCTGTCCGCTCGGTCTTCAGGCCCCACCGAAAAATCTTCAGTCATATCCAGGGAGAAGATTCGTCGTCACATGATGGATTTGTAATATCTTCGTAGTCTTTCCAACTTGCATTGATAGCGCAGCTTGGCCAGGGCAAGTCAAAACGGCAGGCGGCAACATTCCTTTGTATTGCATGGACTTCGACTTTGACGTACCATCGAAATGAGCCTTGACCAAGTCGAAAAATCGCCCTACTTGATCATCTGTGATCTGACGCTCGTCGATATCGCATCCATGGAAACCCGTGGTGCATTGTCGCTTTCCAGTGCGCTTTCGTTCTCGTTGGGTCGAAATTACATTGTCGCGGTCTTGTCGTTGGCCAGGCTGAAGAGGCTCCCCACTACACCCGTTTGAGACGTCGTGAAGCGGGCTCGGATGACTGTGAGAGCCATCTGCATGGTGCAGCGGGCTTTCGAATTGGCTGGTAGCTGCTACAATGGGCGACCGATTCTCTTCATTTCGAACTAGAACAGAAAGAAACAGATTGATGCCAGTTAAACTCTGTGGCGTGCTCGGAAAAACCGCACTAGTTTTCAACCTTATTTCTTATGCTTATACTTACTTGGCCAAGGTCGACAATCTTCGCGGAGAAGCAAACAAGAATTGGGGTCGTTCGCTCGTTCAATATAGGAACCTGAAGTGATGACCTACATATCTTAACGATTCCCACACAGCACTGACATACCAGTACAATCCGATGATTCGAAATGATGCTGACGATTCTCCTTGTCGCAGTCATTACCAGACATGCCGCACACGCTTTGCTGAAAATCGGAAGCCGCCTGCCAGGTCGAAGTCGATAGCGGCAGCAATGTATCTAAAATTGATCCAAACAAATCATAAAAACCCAGTGTTACTGCTAATGATCTCAAAAGCTTTACCTGCTTCATTGTCTTGTAGCCCAGAGAAAACTTGGCGTGGTTCTGGTCGCGGTTTACTGATCCTTTGAATACGCTGATGACAAGCGTGGCATGTTTGAATCTGATCGATACTATCAGCACTAAAACAAGCTATACTATTCTTTGCAACAAACCATCGGATGGGTTAGCTTACTCTTGAAAACTGGTTGCCCCAGTTGAAGGAGTAGCACCACATTGAACGCTGTTCTGCTCCATAGGTCGTTGATCAGAGCTACCTAAAACAATGTAATTACTCGCCAGACCCGGCCGCAGCGGATGAAGTTTGTCTCACCAATTAACACGGGTGTATCTCCTTCGCCAAGCGCGCTGTAACATTCATATTTCTTGTAGATATAACGGATAATCTCGCGGATAATCGACGCTCTATCCACTAAAATGGCTCTTCGGTACTGTAGTGTGCTACGTTGGAAAGGAGGTGATCATACATACAGAATGATTGCACTTACCATATTTCGATCTATCGACTTTGATAAAAGATCCGAAAGTTCCCTTTCCCGGATAAGCATGGTCGATGTAGGGGGGCCAATAATCGGGTACTTTTTGACGATTGTAAATATGCCGAGGTTTTTGATCGATAACTTGCAGCACATTTTGAAGATGAGTCAATAGGTCATTAGCTCCCATTTCATGCAAAAGCTCCTCTGGCTCGGGCAAGTGCAGAGTGGCGTCCAAATCAATCGAGGCTACGACCTAAGATAATGGGTTTCACGGTCGTACCAAACAGATCTACTGTATACAAATTCTCTTACCTCTTCGTTTAAAATTTCTTGAGAAGTTTTCAGTACAGACTTCAGATTCGACAGACGAACCGCCTTGCGCAGATAAGCATGGCCGACGCAATTGACTTGACCGCGATAATCCGTATAGATGACTGCCGCGAAACGTATCGGCTTTTTCGGTTTCGAGTTTTCTCTGAATTGCCTAATCTTCGACTTGAACCCAGCGAGAATCGCAGCATCAACAGCGCCACGATGAGACTCATTATAGGTGCCTTTAAAAAATATACGTACACTACTGGGCTGTCTTTGGAAACTCGCAAAAACAAAGGCAGCAGAAAACCTCGAACTTACGCTTTTTCGCCGTATCAATCCTGCTTTTAGAAGGCAGTTCCGCCGTGAGAACAGGAATGTCAGCAGAGGTTTCGGTTACACCCGTTTCGTCCATGGCAAACAACTGTTCGCATTCGTGAATTAAAAAATATCCACAATATCTTACTCAACAAAGTTTCAAATGACGGTGGGTAATATTCAAAAAATGATTTTATTTATTCAGCTTTGCACTCTAGACAGATCTATCTTGACATGATAAGGTCTATGATAACTATATCTATGATTAGTGAACTTATTTTGACGCTAGGGCATTTCGATGGATAAATATCGCGCACAGTGGCACAGCAAGCGATAGATTCAGATCTCGTGCGGGCACCGCTCGCGAGGTGCCGTCATCGCGCAGAGCCTACCGTACGCGATGTTTCCGCCTCGCAGGTAATACCTGCTCAGAAGCGAAGTCGGCAGGGGTTCGATAAACAACAGCAGTAACGACTTGCGCCAAAAGCACACAGAGCCAAAGTGATTGGCGCCAAAATAGCGCAGCCAAATAAAACGGCGCCAAAACGCCAGTCGCTGTAGCGGCTGTCCCATGTTTTCAACCATGGATCTTTTGATATTTTTTTGGCCATAGTTACCTGCTTGTAAAGCAAGTTTTCGAAGCAGTAGAAAATGTTGACGATTATTTAATTAATTTGGCGATTTTTTTCGAATTCAAGCAGATTTTACTGCAGTTTCCTGTACGGTATCGCGGAATCTACGGCATTGTCGAATTTTGTGTGGGATGCGCATGCACGGGGTATACCGACTTGTTGATGGAATAGAATGTATTAAAGGGAATTGAATTATTCTGAGGATTATATCGAAATTTAGGCATATTTTAAGGCAGTTTTGCGTTATTGGAGCATATGAGGGAGTTTACAGATTCTTTTGGCTGTGCGTACTTTGGTGTGTAGGGCAATTTTTCTTGGCAATGGAATAAATCTAGGGCACGCTAAGTTGTTTTGGGGATTTAGAAGTGGATTAATTTTTGACTGCGGAGTTTTGTAGCTATTGATCAGCAGAGGAAATTGGCGAATATTTGTCAAGATCGCCGCGCGTACCTCAGGAATAGACTTCGTCCATACGCGAGGGGGAGAGGGGCCGTATGTTTTACGTGGGAGCCCTGCGGAAAACATGGAGTAAGGAAGTTGCATCGAGTTGGGGGCAGAAGTGGGCTATAACACGCGTGAAATATGCCGACGTGTTTTAGACGAGGTGACTGGTTCATTCTAGTAGCCGTGCAAGCTAGTCCAGACTGACGAGTGATTTGCTCACTTGTCAGTCTGGACAGTATACAAAGCAATGCATACACACGTCGTCCTCGTATGGATCAGTATGAAGGCACAAAATCAGGCCATCTGCGCAGCTCTCTCGCCAGTAGTGACAGTCAATTACTGTCCTGAAACCTGAACAGTCTTGTCGGGCTTGTCTTTTACTGTGTAGCAGTCAATGTTTTCTGGCTTTTCTACGCGTCCACTGTAGTGTTACTAATACTCGCAGTACATGGCTGACTCTGATAGCATAACGAAAAGTAGCAGTTAAAATTACTGTACTTACAATTAGTTAGAAAATTGCATCCGCCCACCACATTGATGGCTAGATTGCAATGCTGTTCATGTTCATGTTTTACCACGTCACCAAACGCTTATGCGCACTCGAGGGTGAAGGGACAAATGCTACATTTTGAAAATCTCTTTTCTTCGCTGACTAAAGAATAACTGAATAAAGAATTTGGCGCGGTCCAGGCCATCCGCGAAAACCGCGAAATCCAAGTGATTTACAGTACCTTGTAAATTGTTTGGCCATATCATATAGATACCATATTTTGCTTGCAGTTCTTTCAGGCTTACTCGTGCAGCCAAAGTGCCCAGATCGGCTTATTCACCTGGATAGTTGGACCCACCCTGCGACATGGCCTCGCTTGAATCAGCCCTCCTTTTAACAGCGGCCGATGGAGAGAATAGCGAGGACTCCTATCGCACATTTAAACGAGCACCGAAGACGTAAGAGCACACTTTTGTCCGGGATTCGATTAGTGGGAGACTGCATAATCGAGCGTTTGCGAAAAGCGAGGGCTTGCAGAGTTTAATATTGTTGAACAGAAAAATTCTTCATTAATCTATGCCCTGCTCCTTGTTTATGACTGCGCGCATGCAAAAAGTCACAGGGAAGACCGAGACTTAACTTTACTTAGGTGTCCGATTATTTTTGTCTGCCAAATTTTCATGAAACTGTCACTATGATTGGAAGCAGAAGTTCAATCCCCAAGTCCCACAGCTGAAAGATAAACTAATTCCTGACCATTCAGGAATGAAGCTGTGAGGAATCGAACATAAACCTTCAAACCTTTGTGACATCAATTTCCAAGATACAAGCTCCCATATCTAATTGCACATATAGCGGAGCTTAAAACTACATATTCAGAATTTTTGCCTCGGGATAAATAATCAGAGATGCCCTGCTGGTCTACTGGCTATGTTGGAACAGTGCGTTACTTGCTGCTGAGACAATATGGCCGCTTCTTGAGCAACATGGAACATTAGAGCTAAAGCAAAAGGAGCGCCCCTTTTTTCAATGAAAACGGTTGGAAACCTGAGCTAGTTGTAAAAAATCTGTTGACATTTTCGACTTGCCCTAGGCGGTCGTTTCCGTGGCGAATATTTTTCATCACAGTCGTGCTGAGTGCTGCAGGAAGTGGCAACTGTGGCGTAATGATGACAGTTTTCAACCCGACAGAACTGGTAATGCGCCAGTTCATAAACGAATCCTACACCCAACACTACAACAAACCGATGGACGAAAATGCTTTTCGCTACATTTGGCCAATATTACTCAATTCTCAATTCATAGGTTGCATATTGAGCCCGCTTCCTTTAGTGAAGTTGACCGAAACTCTTGGTCGACCTTGCTCCTTGAACATTGCGACTGTTATAGGCATAATCGGTCTTTTATTGCAGTCGTTATCGAAATTATGCCTCAGCTTTGAACTGCTCATTATTGGACGCCTCATCGCTGGCTTTTCTACAGGCCTTAGTCCTTTGATAGAAGGCATCTATTACAACGAAATCAGTCCCATACACTTGCGAGGATTCTTTTGCAGCATGACCATAAATTTACTTTATATCGGCACTTTAGTGGGTGCCGTTCTCGGTTTGCCTGAAGTCTTGGGTACGGAATCGAGATGGCCGTGGATTTTTGTGGTGCAGTTGTTGCCTATGATAATTTTGTTATTTTCAACACGTTTTATGCCTGAATCACCTCGTTTTTTATTGTCGCGTGGGCGCAAGGATGATTGCAAACGAGCGCTGGCATTTTTCGGCCATATAAATATTGACGACGATCAGAAAGAAATTCAGTCTGAAATTGATTGCCAGAATGAGCAAGTAAAGTGGCGAGAATTCTGGCAGAAGCCATTTTTGAGGCAAGGAATCCTGCAAAGCTCGATGGTTCAATGTGTCACCGCATTTTCTGGCGTCACAGCCATACAGCTCTATTCGACTCGTGTCTTGACCAGCAGTGGATTAAGCATTTCAGGAGCTCAATTGACACTGGTTGGGATATCAGGGGCTGGCCTTATTGGCACCCTTTTTGGCAGCTGTTTAGTGGAACGATGTGGTCGGCGTCCACTGCTACTTTGCTCGACATTTATTTTGGTAGCACTGAATGTCATCGTGATGACCATGACTTTGATTTATGATCACTATGCTATCCAAGCAGCAGCAATCGTAAATGTTGTTGCTTTGATCATTTTTATGCTCGTTTTCGCTATGGGTCCTGCGGTGTTGCATTGGCTCATACCTGTCGAATTTGTGCCACAGAATGCGCGTTCAATGAGCCAGTCAGCAACAGCCCTGGTTTTCGAGATAATCACTTTAGCCATTGGATTCTTTTTTTATCCTTTACAAAGTGTGGCTGGTGGATATGCTTTCTTGATGTTTATTATTCCGTTGTGTGTGTTATTCGCTGTTGCTGTCAAAATAATGAAGGAAAGTAAAAATAAAACAATGTATGAGATTATGTGCGAATTTGGTTATACAGACTGTAGCTCGTAAGTTAGAGCTCGACTAGTTGTCGTAGTTTTGTCGCATTTTGCGACCATTTCTATTATGCTCGACTCAACATGCTAAGTGTGTGACGATTTTTTTGTTGCTGTGTGATTAAAATAAAAAATCGATACAACTTGTCTGAAAATACAAAATCGATTAAGCCGTCGCGCGGCTATCCTCACGTATGCTGTGAGGTTATTCTGTAATGCCACAAAACTTTTTAAATTTATTATGAATGCCACGCAAAAATACCTTCTGACCAAGATTCAACTCTGAAAATGGGCAGAAATTAAACCTGTTCAATCGATTTAGAACCGCATTCAAGCGATTTAGAAAACCAATTTTTGGCAAAGTCTCCTTTCCGCACATTTTATGGAAGCACTTTTCCCCAGGGAAGTGGTGCAGGCTTTTTCCAGACCCGCTGCTCACACGTCCCTGCAATTTCGGTGCATGTTGCATCGTTTAAAATATATGTGATCACTCGTGATGCTTGGCCATGATAAATATCGACTCTATCTACTATATATAAAGAGACTAGATCTGTTTCATAATTTGGAGTACATTGTATTGTATGTACCGCAAAAATATCCAGATGAGACAAGTATAAATGAAACCCTTAAGCAGCAGCTTTTAAGACAAGTGCGATGCAGGGCTGACTGTAAGGCGTGAGATGTGCATTAGTTTCCATCAGTGCCTGACTCATTTCGACACGAGAGAATCATAGCGCGCAGGAAGGAGCGTCAGCATATCAGAAGGACCATGAACTCCGTTTACAACTAGGTATACATGCGCGCTGATTTTTAAATTGGTGTCTTTGCATTCCAGTTCTTTCTTTGTGACGTTGGTTCTTATCTAATTACAAATAAAAAACCAGGTGTTCACGGCATCTATGCGTACGACAATCGAATATGGACGCTATGCTCGGCCAATTGTCACCACGCACTGCGACCTACGCAGTCTGCATGCCATGCTGCGCTTCACAGTTCTGTCGTCTACGCGTGAGCCATGCCTGTGCTATCCTACCTTTCCATTCTGATGGGACCTCAGTTTTGGCTCGCCCTGATCATATTGATTATTGGAAATTTTTTGCGTAATTGTCCTAGGATAGCCCCCTTCAAAGCCTTATCTCGCGCTACGTTGTTTTTGCGTAGTCTTTCCGAAAGAAAAGCACAATTATGAAGTCTTTTACGAGCAGTAGTTACAAGAAATATGGCGGCCCCGTGACGATGTTCTTCGCCCACACGCCAGCCGTCTGCATCACAAAATATGAATTAGCCAAGTCCGTGTTCTAGCAACAGAGAACAACAGAGAATCAGAGACCTGGTTCTCAAGCATCAGTCAGGAAGGTCCCTCCCCTCTCCCCGCAGTATCATCCTGGGACTCTGGTGATGGCACAGGACGACCATGGTGGAGGTGCTTATAGTGAAGACGAACCTAGGGAAGATGCCGTGAGAGCTTATCACCTGGCTTATTTATCGTTCTTTTGGATGGGTATCGGGACTCTTGGAGGGTGCTTTTTATCCGCTGTAGATGACCTACCCCCCCCCCCCCCTGGGTAGCCAGCAAATGTAGAGCCAAATCATTGGACCGTAATATAATTGTCGTCTAGTGCGGTTGGTCTCGACATTGCTCTTCTCCACACGCAGTCACGTCGGACAGCAAGGTGACAAATTCTTGCAAGGTCAAGAAAGACCGCCAGAGAGCATGCTCATGGACCGATACAAGCATGACCCTTATATGTACTTCCTCGAAAATGGTTTGTCAGTCAGACGAGCACCATTTATTAATGACGGACAAATTGTACTAATGATACCAACCCTAAAAATCTCGGGACACTTTTGTCCAGCAAAAGCTTTCAACCGTGCTCACAAGCACTACTAACTGGAGTTCGTAAAAATCTGTACACGCGAAAATTTTTTTCTCGCCCAAATAAAAGAACTTTAGAAATGAAAAATATAGCAATAGAAAGAGCAAGAAAAACTGCGGAAGGCAGGTCTTCTCCGTAGCCTAAATAATACCTCAACGACGAACAATATCAATCCGCGGCTTGGTACCCAAAGTGAGAGTTTGTACAACGGATTGCTCGATCTTTTTCAGGCAATACTTGATACGAGTGACCTATTCTTCGATTCCTTCTCCCATGTGAATTTTCACCGCTTTTGATGTTACAGCAGCTTCAAAAGTGTGATCCAACCCATTCCTGGAAACACTGGGGTGACTCGTTATCAAGCGTGAACACCCTTTTGCTGAATTTTCTCATCAGACAACCGTACTTTCTTTTTTAAAATTGTAATTTGATCAGCTGTGTGGCAAGGAATGATTTTGTTCTTTGAAGACTCGGTCTCCTTTTCTTAGCCAATACTTAGGCAAGAAATCGTGCCGAAATGTTTTAGTCTAGCTCCGGCTACATGAAGCGATGGACGTTCACTGAGATCAATAGCCTTTTACAACTGACTTCAGGTTTATCTTACTGAGCTTCCGACAGAGAGGACCAGATTCTTACCTAGCAACCCATCCTCAAAGCCTTATATGATGCCCTGGATTCTCTCTTGGCTTTAGCCTTTAGCTTGAGCATAAAGAACTGCATAAAGGTTTCCAGGCTAGAGGTTCACTTTCTAGAACTTGTACGCGCGCAATCTTGAGTGAAGCTTATGTAAAGGCATGCTTCACAATAAAACCAGTTGTGAGGGAAATGGAAAGCACATTCGATTCAGAATTATCCTGTCTACGGGTATCTCCTAGGCCCCTTATTATAAAGTGCCTGCTTCGTTTTAGCCGGGTCTAAGGCTGTTTCAGTTTTTTACGGATTTTTTACGAATACCCGTTATTGGCCATCGATGACGAAGGATGTCCCGACAATATGTCCAAACTTGAGAAGATTGCAACACGCGTAAACGTGCCCCAATCTCGGCTAGCGCACCATCCAATTCGAGTCTAAGAACCATGAGCTTAGTTGGCTCTGATATCATCAGCATGGACTTGACTGAACGAGGTAACCAATATCAGCAGGCGCGGTGGTGCCTGCTTATTGTTAGACCAGCCAAGCAGGAATGCTGTGCAAAAACACAAGCTTTGCCCCTCTTTCAGTTTCTCCGTTTGTGAATTCAAGTGCGCAATCTTGGTTAATTCAAGGTTTTTCAAGATTGCGCACTTAAACTTGATCAGATTTTTTTACTCGACTAATTGTAAGATGTGCGAACTCGATTCAAATTCAAGGGGATTCTGATCAAAATTTGCGGGAATCTTTTTAAGTTTTGCTTCTGGCTGTTGTCGTAAACACACCTACAGAAATTTTCTTTCTATATTCCTTCCTCTATTTCTGAGACACAACACCATTAGCTAGTTTGGACTGGAGGCCAGGCTAAAGAGGAGCGTGGGGAGACGAAGCTTATTGTATCTGGGGACGCTCTGCTTTCCCGCCACACGTGTCCAGGACTTCGGCCTTGAGCCACTGCTGAAGCAACAACCGCTTGAACGTAAACTCAAACGAGACAGCAGAACATTATTACATTTGCACCTGCATGTAAATGTAATATTTTGCAAGAAACACAATGGTGTGGGTTTTCAACGTCTCAAAATCCCAGTCGCTCCTTTTTCGCTACGGCTGTAATGTATTTCCCTCCCATCTAGATTTGCATTTGAATTTTCCTGGGATATGGAATTCAGTGAGCACGTTTCTTTGATTGTTCCAAAAGCCATCAGCATGATTGCGGCTTTTCGACGCAGGTTAGGCAGCCACGTATATCCAGCAGTCCTGGGATCTGTTAACGATGCTCGTGAGCGCACTGCGCTGGAATATGGTGTCGCTAGTTGGGATCCGATCTTGGAGAAAGATATCAAGGGATTAGAACGTGCCCAGTTTTATGCTCTAAAAGACTGTTTTCTGAATGATTTAACTATTTCTTGCGGGGAGGAGCATAGACGTGCTGAGTGGACTTCATTACGTGACAGGAGGAAAGGTCTAAAACTGTGTCAGTTTCATCGCTTTTATCATGACTCTTAAGCCCCTTTTTTGATGCATATAAACAAAGCTTCATTTTCTTATGTACGCATACGTTGAATCAGTTGTCGTAGATGACTGCATGGCCATCATATTCGCACTTTCGAAATTGTGTTTTTTGTATCTTTTTTTGATTTGTCTCGCTTGGTTATATCTGAATGTTTCTAAGACCTTGAGCTCGCGTCAGCGTTGTCTAATGAATAAAACATGATGATGATGTGGTGTCGGTGTGTGACAGCCAAGGCTGTCTACTCGTTTGGCTTCCGTCTCTCTAATCGAGTACCTCAGGGGTACTGAGTGAACAACCCATGGCCTGGCATGAATTGTCCAAGGTCAATGCTCCATCACCAGGATCCCATGGTCGAGTCCTATAATACGCGATTTGTTGTTCAGGAGGATAGAAGTCGAGGAGGTGGAGGAGGATAAATGCCCTTCTTTAGAGGTGCGTCTAGAGGAAACAGAGATAAGCTGCTGTGTGTGCTGGTCCCTGCACAGCCTTGCTTCTTTTAGGCTTACTGCTGCTGTAGACGATGCGGGCTGTATCCCTAAAAATTTTTACAAGAAAAATGTTCGGCGACTTTTTCTAAATTTTCATGCAAGAAAAATCCAACATAACAGGTTGATAATGCAGTTACATTATAAGCAAATCTATGAGATAAAAAGGTACCATCTGTGAGACGGTCTCTTCAGTTTGAAAAAGAATAAAAGACATCTTCGCTTCGCTTTTCTCCCCTTCAGTTGTTAGGGATGATAAACGACATCTTCGCTTCGGTTTTTCGAATACATGGAGCATAACAGTATTTAGAGCGCGACAAAAGGCGCACTCACATCCGTCACACAATCAGTGCGTTTTTGGGTGCACTCACATCCGTCACACAATCCGGGCGTTTTTAGGTCGCCTTTTATCGGATGCATATTCTATTTTTGTTGCTCTCTTCAATCTTTTAAAGTTTTACGGTGAAGAATTGATGGATTCGAAACCCTGTCTGACATTCGACATTTGCTAGCCTGTAAGTCGAGCAGCGCAATTTGCCGAGTCTATACAGTATACAGTACACGCGCAGGTCGTCCTAGTCCGGATTTTTAAAAAAATTACTAGGCAATCAGCGCAGCTCTCTCCAGTAATGACATTCAATCACTGGCCAGAAACCTGAAGAGTCTTTTCAGACAGTTTCCTCTGCTGTGTAGTAGTCAATGCTTTCTGGCTTTCTTGTGTGCATTTAGTGGTACCAATGCATGGCTGACTCTGATAAAAAAACGGCGACCAGCAAGTACGATTACTGGATTTACAATTAGAAAATTGCACTTTAAACGCATCAGTCCATTATATTCACTATATAAGGTTGCAATAGGTAACTATGTACTACAGCTTCAAAATTCTTTTGTCTTTGCTGGCTGAAGAATAACTTATATGAAGTTCCTGCATGACTTTGTTATTGCATCTGTTCAACTTGAAGTAGTTTGTGTCAGTCATTTCGCAAAAAGGAGCTAGATATTGCTATGATGCTATGCTGCACATTCCAAAAGTCTGCTAAGCTTTTACAGTATGTTATACTCATGTAAAATTATTCCGATGCCGTAGACGATTCGAAGAAATTATAATCACAGGACGACTACCAAATGTCAAGTAACGAGATGACATTTCTGAGTAAGAAGGAATCCGTGAAAGGTAATGCATGTTTTCCAAGTGGCTTGTCAGTTTAGCTCGAAGTGTGGCGTATTACTGCCCCCAATGCGCCGAGTTCTCGGACGAAAACATTCTTTGGAGCGACATTTCCTATATTCATAGTTGTGGCCAGAAAGGTACGTACCTCTGTCCCTTTTACTGTGTACAAGTTCACATGTTAGTTTACGTTTAGTCGCCATTGCAAAAAGAATCCCAAATGATTCAGCAAATTTTAAATTATTTATTCAACAGGATGGGCTTGTCAGAGTTGCAGAGCAGCTTCCACTTTTCCCGCATGCCGTACCTAATTGGACTTGCGATCAAGAGTGTTCAGAGCATCCTCAAAAAATCGATTCAAAAGGCAAACTGTTGTCTTATTTTTGCAATTTGAATTACTTTTGTTTTACTTGCGGCGATTTTCCAACACATTTGTCCGTCAATAGCTGGGACGACTACTCGAAAACTTACGACCATCATTGCGGCTTTCGAAGTAAGTACAGCCGACAGTCGTGAAACCACATGAGTTCCGGGAGATCCCAAGGCATAAGTCCCAGAAGCGAACCAGCACAGGCGGGAGTTAGAAACAATACAGACAGTGTCTAAGACCAGAAGGACCATAAGTGCAGGACACCAGGCTGGAACCAAACGAGGAGTTGATGCGTCTTATTAGCCAGAGGAGATTGGTATTTCTCTTCCACCCGCCATGCCCGCGCATATCGCTCACATCTTTGATCATACTGCATTAGCTAACACACCTCAGCTGAAAATCAAGGGACCATTCTCGCTATTTGTCATTACTTCTGCTATATTGGATTAGTGTGCTTGAACTACTGGTGCACAGGTTAAAATGCGTGCACTGTTGATTTCATGTACGCTGCGATCTCTTTTTTCTAGTTGCCTTAGTCAAACCATCTTTTCGAGACCCAACTCGCATGAAGATATTTCGTCAACAAGACACTATCGACCCGATTTCTTGTGGGTGGCCGCAGCTTGGTGTGCCTAGACTCCATAATTCACTTCACACTGCCCTGCTCACCATCGCTCCTGCCGATGCGGATGAAGAAACTAATGACAAGAGTCTTTTCGAGGGCGAGGTGAGGGCAAAGCATGCAGCTACACTGCTCTTTAGGCCACTCAAGGCAGCGACGACATTCAAACTCAACTCACACCCTGAAAAAAGACTCTTTTTCCTATTCAAATCGTTCTAAAAACTTGAAAGAATCTTGTTAGAAACCAAAAAATATTTTACTTCAGGACAAATTTTAAAACGGTATCAGTCAAAATGATGCTTCAGACGCGTAAATCTAATTAGAGATCATTTGTACTCGAAATGAGGTAGTTTTTTGGTCCTGCCAGCTGCTCTGCAAAAAAGCTGTTCTCGGAATAATGCATAGCTGGCAGCCCGCTAGAGCAGTATGCTCATGAAAACGCATGAGGGATATAGTATGAAGTTCAAAATTTGTTTAAATCTTTGTCACCTTTATCTCTGGACAGTACGAGTCCTTTAGGTCCAACTTTGCGACAGTTCTACATTCGTCTGTTCAGAAGCGCCTTACGCCGCCGTGCTGGCCGATGATTATACGACCAGTCGATGCTCACACTGTTTCAAGAAATCGTCGCAGGAATGTCAATTTTCATGCGGCCTAGTATATTGCGATGACAACTGCGCTAAACATGATAGCTCACTGCACGAATTCGAGTGCCAGGCCCTGAGAAATACCTCGAGTTTTATTGCAACCGTCAATCTCAGAATAATGGGACGAGTGGCAGCGCGACTGCGACTGGACAACGGTCGCGCTGATGATTTGGTGGAAAATTGGCCAATCGTCAAAGTGAGCAACACAAAAGCACAAGAAGCATGTCTGGCTATCACTTTCGTGTGAAGAACTGGCCATAAAACCTGGGAACACTTGGATTAGAAACGAGAAAGACATGAACTCCCTGAAAAGCGGATGAAACTTTTGGATTCGTGAAACACATGCGAAGAGGCTGCATAGACTATAGACGGTTAATGTTTCCCAGTTTTTCAATAGTTGCGCAAACACCCCTTCTTTTAAGAGTCCTCTGGGAATACAATATGCTTTCGAACATTTCTTGTTTCTTGCAGAAGCGTCGTTATGAAGATTTAATGGAACATTACGGGGAAATGAAGAATTCGAATATTTGGACCGCTTTGATTCAGCAAGTAATTAAAGCGTTTTTTGAATTTTTCTCATCGACACCTTTGGCCACAACACCAGCCGAGGAGATCGGAAGAATGTTTTCCGTTCTTTGGACAAACGCCTGGCTGATATTAGAGTCAGCTCTGACTCTGCAAACATCGAGCATCTTTAACGAACTTGGGCTCGGCTTATACTTAAATATATCTGGGCTCAATCACAGTTGCGCCCCTGACATCATTCATCGTTTCGATGGTCCCCGCATGTGCCTGTTTATAAATGCGTTCGGCCCGAACCAGCCCGAGCTCACGCGCCAACTGAGCTCCGATCAAGATTCATTCATCAAACTTTTTCTCAAGTACGAAACACCAGTCAAATACGGAAATGGATGCCTGATGCTCCTGACTCGACAAGTCATCGCATGGACACAAGATTTGTTGTTTTTCCGCTGCCTATGTCCGAACTGCGGCGATGCGACGAGAATGGAGCTGGAAGAGAATTCTTCACCGCAAATATGCCACCCATGCCGCACGCCATTCGTATGGTGCCCTGGCACGGGTGAATTGAAACAAATGTGTCAGTGCGTTGGCGACAGCGATACAAAAAGGGGGGAGAAAGAAAAGGAGCGGATTATAAAAGATCTTGAGAAATTAGAAGAACAAGTAAGTATTTTCTAAACTTCTTATAGCCCCTTGTCAGTCTCTCTCTCTATCCTGCAGTGGAACACTATTCTCGCCAGTGATTTCAACGACCTTGATCGTATGCAGACTTTGTGCGAGGTCATACTGCCACTTTGCCAGCGGTACTGGAACCCGAACACAAATTTGCGCCTCGGTCAGATCTACGACCGGCTTTATCATGTTTACTTGGCAAAGTTCTTTGTAGCTCAAGAGAGAAACTCGCAGCATGTGCAGCGCATAGTCGAAATGGGAGAGAAGATGATGAGAATCTATTGCAACTGGTGCAAATTCGTTGCAGACATCAGGTTAGTTGTGCCCTGTTTGCAATTGGCCTCATTAGTTCGTCTTTACACTGGCGATAACAATTCCTCTTTGCCATGGTTGAAATTGGCGGAAAAGATTTTAAAAGAAAATGGTGAATTGAAGCACGCAAAAACGTGCAACAGCTGATCTAGTAATTTCCGCTAATCGTAATCTAGACCGGAAGATGTGATTCTAAGAAAAGATTTGGGACCTGGGGTGGGGTGAGATTTTGAAGGGCTAGGGTACAGTAAATGTTACGTAATCGATGTTGGGGTTATTGTAATCGCTGAAAGACAATGATTTTTCTCTTACATCTGGTTGTATTCTTAGCACCAACTATTTGAGTTTTGCAGGTAAGAATATGGTGTTCTGGTGACAGACTTATTGCTTATCTACCAAGGCTAATCATGAGTGCGCTACTGAGATGCAAAAAAGGTCTGGACGCGCGTCATAAATGTACATTGATAGTTAAAACTAATCAATTTTTTCATCTTCGATATTATATACTTTGAAGTGTGACCTAGTAAAAAGTAAATGATGCTGACGCGTTTTGTAAGGCACACGCATTGCAGAGTAATTAAAACGCGAAGAATTGGTTCCTGCACCAATGTCACCTAAGCATGAGGCGTTTCTGGCCCGCCTTTTTTGGTGGGATGAACATTCTATTTTGGGTGCCTTCTTCTGTCTTCTTACTCTTCAGTATAAATTTCACAGAACAAGATTGATGGAGTTGGTTAGCTCGGAATTTGCTGAAGTGAGACACTACGATAAACGGCATCATCAATCAGCTGGGCAATCCAAGCATCAGTCTTATTTTTTCGAAGGGCTAACAGCAAATTTATTGTCAAGACGCTGTAATTAATTCTTAGCATCGGTTCTGTGAAGGTTCTGTAGTCGGCGTGGATACCATATCCGCACCTTTCAGGGCTATGGTTCAAGGACTGGTGTGCCTCTCCTAGGTCAGGGCCAGACACCAGGCGTATCGTTAGAGGCTGGCTAGGTTTGCAGGCAACTGGTGTCAAACTCCTGGTCTGAAATGCTGTAGTATCTCGGGGTCGAATCTTACTGTAATTTCAGCGCGACTAGCATAAGATTTAACAGGTTTATTCTTTCCGCCATAACTCCCTAACACATGTGCTTCACTACCCATTAGTCGTATAAACATGAAACACAACCGCAACAGGTTTAGAGCAGCGGACCCTTGCCTACTCGATACTCTGTCCCGGGTGTTAGTCATCAAACACCTCTCTGCCACAACTGCGATCTAGGCTATTGGGTCTAGGACCATCAGAACCTGGTCAGGACCGAGGCGTGCGCCCGCCTTCCGAGCTCTGAGTAAACGCCCCTCGTGTGTGATTCGAAAATAAACAATACACAATGTGTCGTGGGCTACGCGGGCTCGTTCCTGGTTAATGCTGTCCACTGGCTTCTCCTAGTATCCACTAAGGTAGACCACGGATTTCTCTTCCACGAAGGACGTATCTGTCGAGATTTACGCACAACAAAAGCAAGTATGGGAAAGAAAGAAGATGTCTGAACCGCAAGTCAAATAACGCGATATGCTGAGTCTGTACCCTGGTGGGTTCGCTCTGGTCCGCCATGAGTGTACTAAGGGGTTGAAATCTCATTGAGAAGATGCCGATCGTGACTTTAGGCACAGACACAGGTCGTCCACGTCCGCAAGTGTGCGAGGACACAAAGCGAGTTACCAGCCCATAACATGGCTCTCTCGCTGACAGTGACAGTCAATCATCGACCAGCATTTAGTAACCCTCGATTCTTCGCTAAATATTTTTGACCAAGTCTCCTCATGCAGAAGTTTTTATTGGCGCAATTTTTCCCGAGTGAGTTTTTCTAAGAAACTAGTGCATTTCTCAGGTATAGTGCCTATGTACGTCATTTAAGACAGTACCTACCATTATACATAGGGTAAAAACTATACTGTTCTGTATGTACTAAAGATACAAGGACCACGAAAACATTTAGACAAGACGAGCAGCACTGAAATTTGTGTCTTGCTCCGATAGGACCCAGCTGACCTGATGAGTTCTGGGCCCGGTTCCTGAATCGCGATTAACTTTAACCGGGCAGTCAAGATTAGCTGGCTGGTTAAGTGCCTTAACCGGGCAGTTCACTAACTGGGCAGTTAAGCCAGATTTAACTGGCGTTCCTGAAATCTAGTTAACCAGGCGGTTAACTAACTGGCCCGCTAAATCACTAACTGGGCAGTTAAGTGCCTAGCCAACTCATATTTCTGTACTATAAGACTGCCTCAGTTTCAATTTGTTTTGAGAATTGTATCAGAAGGCAATCTGTTTGAAATCTGCTTATTTTGACTGTGAAAACAAGTCAAAAAAGAGTGACTCATACTAATCCGAATATTATGGATGACGGAAATTAACATTAGAAAGCGCTATCAAACCGCCTCGAGTGCCCTCATGATCGCTAATACCCCAATCAAATATTGATTGAGTGGTTGCTTGCGATTGAAGTACATGTGTCTTTGATCACCCTGCCCATGACCATGATGTATCCTGATTCCAAAATCTTTATGCGAGCAATATATGGCGCCAATAACGCAAGGAACATTCCGAATATCAAAGAATCCTTTTGTAATTTGCCTTTTTTTCTTTTGACAACTTGACAAACTTATTCAGCTTACGACATATAGCTAACGAAACAGCATGAACCACTTGGCTAACCCTCTATTTTGACACTGCCATTAAAAATGTCCCCAATCCCTTTAAAGACAGGGCTTCTGTAAGGGTCGAGTTATCCTAATCCCAAATAAGGGACGATCAGCATGCGCGGAAGCAAAGTCATGATGGTTTTTACATTAAAAGCTGCGCCGCAGTGCAAAAGATGGGATAACCGGCTAGTTAATCTACCTCTCGAGGTAGGTTAGATTTGGGCGGTCAATTCGCCCGGTTAAATTTTCCAGTTAACTTTAACTGCGACTCAGGAACGCCAGTTAAAGTTGACTGCCCAGTGATGCTAGATTTAACTGCCCAGTAAAAGTGAATCGCGATTCAGGAACCGGGCCCTGATCCAATGTCTATCGCAAACCGGTTTTTCGCAGCATTTTGTACTTATCGAGAATGGGCGTTTTGCTAGGCGAACTTTCACTGAGACCTATAACATCTGTCTGTCCTGGCAGTTCGACTTTCATATGCTTAGCCATGCCTGTGCTATCCTACCTTTTCATTTTGATGGATCCTCAGTTTTGGCTCGCCCTGATCGCAGTGATTATCATTCAGTTCGTGGTGCGACTTTACATCCTTTGGTTTCGAATGCCCCCCGGCCCATTTCCCCTGCCTTTTATTGGCAATTTTTTGCGTAAGTGGCCTAGGATAGCCCCATTCCAAGCCTCATCCCGCGCTACATTCTGTTTTGTGCAGACTTTCCGAAAGACAAGCACAATTATGAAGTCTTTTACGAGCAGTACAAGAAATATGGCGACCCCGTGACGATGTTCTTCGCCCACACACCTGCCGTCTGCATCACAAAATATGAATTAGCCAAGTCCGTGTTCCAGCAAACCACATTCAGCTGTCGGCCAAACAGCCCTGTTTTGAACTTGATATGCAATGGATATCAGGACATCGCATTGTCAAAATACAACCCGCTTCTGGTATTTCACAGGTAAGCATTTACGAGCTAGCACTGGTTACAGCGGATAACAACATTGTGCGCATGGCATGACTTCATTGGTTTCTAATTATCCGCAGAACATGCACAGTGCCACAATGACTGGCTGTGTACCCACTGATTGGACTTTCCCATTGTTCTCCAGAAAAAAATAATTGTACATAATAGACATTTTGTTGCTGAGTTTCGCTCTTTACATCAACATTTGGTAAAGTTTCTTCATGTTTTAGGAAAGTAATTTCTAAGTGCATCAAGTAAGATAGTTCTGGCATTTCTTCAGCACAGTTGTCCTCAACTAATCAATTTTCACAGGCTCACATCGGGCACAGAATGTTTGGAAAAAATTGTGCACGAGTCCGTTGATTCGACAGTGCAGAGCATGCTAAAAAAAAGCGACGATGTCGATTCAGAATTGCACATCTGCCACATCGTATACAATATCCTGACACTCTTGGCCTGCAGAAAAAAGTAAGTGACACAGGTTTTTTCCACGCAGCATGATGAAGAACAAGAACAGTCATTTTCAGATATGAAATAGACGACCCAGAATTCCTGAACATAAAAAAGGAAAACGATAAGGGCCTGCAAGAATTTGTGGATTGTCTGACCTACGACCTCATACCCTGCGGCGATTTCTTGCCGCTGAAATTGATACCAGCCGTCAAACACGTGGTCGATTCTGAACAGGCCTTCGGGCGTTTCAGACTGAAGCAGCTGGAAGAGAACCGCAAGACATTTGTGGAAGGTACGCTGATCACTTGATGCATTGCCCGGGCATATGCCACTGTTGCAGGTCACATACGAGACTTCTACGATGCACTGCTGCAAGAACAGGCAACGTTAAAAAAGGAGTGCCCGGAGCAAGCGGAAAAGCTGGCTGATCAATATTTGGCCTGGATAATTATGCACTTTTTCAGCGGTAAGCTTCCTCCACCAGGCGAGCCAGAGAACTCCACTCCATACCTCGTTCTGTTCAGATGACGTGGACCCGGCCAGCAGGACGTGCGTGTGGGTGCTACTCTATTTGGTATTGTACCCTGACATTCAGGAGGAATGCTATCAAGAAATCAAAGGGGTGGGAATTAATCAAGCAGGAGAGCTCGCCTTGCAGCGCAATTTGTGTTTGTAATTTCTCTCTATAGGCGATCGGGAATCGGGCTCCAAATTTAAATGATCGGTCAAAACTGCCTTTGGTTGAGGCCTTCATTTTGGAATGTCTGCGCCTCCGCCCAGTCAGCCCGCTCGGCTTGGCACATGCGCCAACTAACGACACAAAAATTGGTAACATGCATTTACAGGAGGGTCGTGGTCTTCTGTGCAACTGTTCTCTGCAGGTGACTATTTCGTGCCCAAAGGGGCTCTTGTGATGCCGAACACGTACGCCATGCACACGGACCCTGAGTATTGGCGAGACCCGCTGGAGTTCAACCCTCGGCTGCACTTTATCGACGAGCACGGGCAGGTGAGATCACCCCCATCGTTCGCTCCATTCGGTTTTGGCCGTCGAATTTGCCCGGGTGAACAATTATCAAAAAATTTCATGTTCCTGGCATTCGCCCGTTTGCTGCAGCAACTTCGATTGGAACCCAAGGAAGGCGTGAAATACACAACGGATTTTGACTTGAAAGAAGCTTTCAATTTAAGAGCGTTTCCGTTTTCTATCAAAGTGTCCGCTAGAATTTAGCTCCTCGTTTCACACATTCCAGCCTGCATCGTCACCCCATAAGTTAGATTGTTCCGCGTAGCCTTTGCTTCTTTAATTTCAGATAGCTACACTTTCCAGGTTTGGGTTGGTCTCATCGTTGCACACCTATCCGTATTATGTTTCCGCTTCCGTCCTCTTTCACAGTGTCTGCTAGAATTCAGCTTTTGTGACACATTTCATATCGTATCTGTACTCTATAGCAGAGTCTGTAATGTGTGACATTTTATTGTGGGCGCGAAGATCAGTGCCTCATACTCCATCGATAAAAAGACACTTTGCATCCTGAATTTCGCCCAATGGTCATCCTCCCCACACACACGCACGAACGCACGAATGGGTTTTTAACTATTCGGCTTTCCACACTTGGCTTGTTTTGCCCCTAATATTTCTTCCCTTTTCTATGACAAATGATTGTACGGAAGACATGAGACATTCGCGACGCCTTTTCGCTCTGCAGTGACTGGTTCTATCGAAATGGATTTTCGCTGTCAGGAAATTCTGGACTAGATTCCCAAGCCATTACGCTGTAATACTGTAGGCTCAAAATAGGTCGTCCCAGTTAGTTGCCCCTTTGTGAAACTGGTTTCGCAGCCATAACGAATTATTAGGGGGTTTACATACTTGATCAACAAATGCTAGCCGCTCGAGGCTCCTTAGTCGTGCAAGCAAGGTTATTGTGGGAAGGCGTAGAGGCAATGCTCGAGGGTGTCAGTGGATTACTGTATGCTATAAACTGAAATACAGGATGCGGTGCGGGTAAAGGCGGTTGTGCTGATGCAATGGAAAGTGCACCTTCATCAGGGAGGAGTGAAAGCGAGGGAGCAGCATATTAGTTATAGGCTTAACTGAAACATTTCAGGTATCGCTCACAGCACGCCTTCACGTTGTCTTTTCCATCCGAGTTTATTGCCCATCATTACTAAGAATAATATTATCTTGCTAAAGTATGATCATTAGCCAGAAATATAAAGTACTTTCCAAACGTCTAGTATCTCGAAAACTTGCCCCGACGACATTAAACCTAACAAAGTACAAAACCAATACCACCTAACCTGACCCACCTCACACCCAACTTTGGAAAAGTTCTAGCCTAAAATAAGTACGTAGTTAGCGAATATGGCAATTGAAAAACTAACCACTACATGTAGTACTGTCAGCTCGGGGCGAATAATGGCGAGTGATAAACAGGAATTGAAATTAGAAAAAAAGAAATTAATTCTTTGTTTGAATTATTCCGATGCAACATAATCGGAAAAAACATTGTTCATTTGCGAGGTAACACGGACAAAAGTGGCCACCTCACTCAAATCCTGCAGTCTCCTGGCCCCTGTGTAAGTGCACACTGATCGCAGTCCGCCGAAAATCTGTTGGATCGTATTTTTGATATCTCCCCTGTAAGGAACCTGCACCAGTTTTCCTTCAGTGGCTCGATACGGGGCTACCTCCCCGTCATATTTCTCCATGGCTGTCTTGCTGCTGGACCCATAAAAACGCTTGAAACGCTGGCCATTTTGCTCGATGACGGCTCCCTCGCTTTGATCGTGACCAGCCAGCATACCTCCAAGCATGACAAAGTCGGTACCGGCGGCGAATGCCTTGGCGATGTCGCCCGGACACCTGACATCGGAAACGATGGATGGTCTGCTTGTTGCAACAGTCAAGTTTGCAAAACTGCGACTCACGTGCATCCACCGTCGGATATTATATGCCCACCAACATCATGCGCTATTTTGCCGCATTCCAGAATCGCCTAGAACTCACTCATGGCGATGCACATAGTTCTCAGTGCACTGATTCGTGACACTCACCGACAACTGCGGGTAGCCGACTCCGGTCATTTTCCTCGTCGTGCACACACTGCCGCCTCCAATTCCGACCTGAGAGTTTCAAAGAACGCTTTACTGTCATGGCAGCGCTGTGGTCACCAGCTCACCTTGACAATATCGGCGCCAGCATGGATCAGATCCTCGGTCGTTTCAGGTGTGCCCACATTGCCCGCGATCAGCACGTGGCGAGGCAAGGCTTCGCGGGCTCGGCGAATGAAGTCGACAAATTTACGCATGTGCCCGTTGGCCACATCGAAGAGCACGTATTTCAGTTCAGGCACTTCTTCCAGTAGGTGCAAGGTTTCAGCGTACTTCTCATCGCCTATTCCGGAACTCAGTGCAATCTTGGACCATATGTTCAGCCCGTTGGTTTGTTCTTGCTTCAGCTTGAGCCAGTCTTCTTTGGGGCAGTGATCGTAGACGGTTGTAAACAGGTCGTACTTGGCCAACGCCCGTGCCATGTCCAGCGTGCCCACCGAGTCCATGTTCGACGCCATGATGGGTATGCCCCTGTAGGCCTGCTTGGAGTGGGCGAATGAGTACTCGCATTCCAAGATTACATCAGTGCGGGACTTCAGCTCCGTACGCTCCGGACGAATGAGGACGTCCTTGAAGTCCAGTTTCAAATTTGTATCGACTTGAGGCATTTCACTGGAATTTCTCCAATCAAAGAATCAAAAATTTATTCCAGATTCTGATTTAATTGAGGCCTTCCTGAAAGTAAGAGGTTAGAAAAAGTGAAGTTTGATTAAAGTAGCAGCACCTATAGTAAATTGGTTTTTCGATTCTTCTTTTGTCTACTAGTATGTGGTGATGACAGAGCGTAACGACAAAAATGCATATACTGTAGAGACGAGACACGATGCACACCTGAGGAACGTTACTAAAACAAGTGCTGCCACATGATTTTACGAGTACCTGCAATGTGTGGGCGAATGGCGGGTGGGGGATGGAGCTGACGCTGCTGACAATGAAACTGTGAACTATGTCTTTGTAAGATATTTGTATGCATACAAAGCAGTTCCTTCATCTCGCACATACACAGCACCAGTTTTTGATTGGTTTCGTATGTAAGTAACAAGACCGACCTGAATTTGGTATTGAAAGTTTCCGCATTATCATGCTTCGTTTAAGTGATTATTTGCAGCTTTTGTTGCCGCTCGACATCACACAGCCACTTTGTTGAATCAGATAGACTCTGGATTTCTCGCATGTACGAACTCATTGTCTTGAATGATAATGTTGTGCTTATGGAACAGCTCCGAAACACTGCAGGGGTTTCCATCAACTGTTCATAGCTTTGGGAACCGAATTAGGGTACTTTGCGATGGAAGCGCGGGTTTTCTTTTAGATCTGTCTTTCAGTAGATCAAAGTAGAAAGCTCGTGGCCGAGGGTCAGGCGAGTGTCTGCCTGCGACGCTAAGTGTGCACTCTCCCATGAGCGTTCAACTCGATATCCCTTTCAGGTCGTGAGATAACTAGAATGACAATGATCGTCATCTATTGCTCTTATTTTCAAAAAGTTTAAGACAGCCGAGAATTTGATGTTATTCCTGCTAGGTCAAAGACACACGACATATTTTTGGCTCAACTTGTCATACTCTCGCTAAAAACCTGGGCGCGTTAGTCGCGTGGTATTGCCCCTGTACTGGTGCGGATCACGACCAAGGTTCGGGCAAGGGCAGTCTCTAAAACAGAAGTAGCACACGGCCGAAGTAGCGTTCCCTGTCGCATTATAAGGGAGACTCATGATTTACTGCGATGTCATGTGTTCTGACACTAGACTGACATGAGGTATTCATGTGTTCTGTATGTACATATTCCCTGGGGTAGTAGTAAATAGCTGGCTGTTTGCATAGGGTCTATAACATGGACATACCAGCCTCCGTGGAAGGGGCTGTATCCTCTACTCCTCATCACTTTTCCGTAGTGACATTTTATCAGGCCTATTCTGGGCTGCCAACGGCGACGAATGGTCGTTACACAATCAGTATATCATGTCATGCCATACCTTGCCAATAGCCGAGCACTGCATACTGTATACAGCGCACTCGAGGGCTAAGGAACACAAATTAACAATCATGTTTTACCAAATTTTTGGTTTTGCGAAGTTTGACTTGACGGTCGGCGATGTTCCCTTGTGAGTAGGCGTGTTAGGCTGGATTATCCATGGCGACAGCTGGGACCAGAATGTATTTTATTGCGACAGTCACTCGCCTTATCTTTCAGGACTCGAACAATATCCAACGCTACAGCAGTATTACCCGTACTTGTCAGAAGAGGTCAACATTTCAAACTACCAAACGATTGACCCACAGTTCTTGCCTAACAGCAAGAGCAAATAGCTCTGCAGACACTGGACGGAATGTAAGCGCCAGAAGCTCTCAGAGGTTTCCGAAGATGGCGAGGGCTGTCTTGCTGCGAAACCCTCGCGTCTAGCCACCCTCGCACTGGTGGCTGGACTACCCCGAACATTGCACCATTTCACTGTTTTCCAACTGTACCATATTGTAAGTTTTGAAACGAATGGCACAAATGGAATTAACAATAATTGTGCCAAAATAACATGCTTTCAAGTATCACTTGCTTGAATCGTCCATTACAGGCCAACCAGTCCTAGAAAAAGCAAACCCGACTTCAACACATGCTAGCACGCTCCAATTTAACCCTTCAAATGATTTCATCAGACGGGGACCAATCATCAACTAGCTTATGCCTGGGGCGGTAACACACCTCATCATGCGAGTAATGTGGTTCATGTTTTAAAAGCTGTAAAAATTCAACACTCACATGTTCTAGATCATTTAATTCATTTGTTAACGCACGAATCGAGCCATGCGAATATGCAGAGTATGCCTGAAAAGAAACCTCTGCTATCAGCTACCCGCAACAAGTCTCAACAGGCAGCACACTCAGCCTTGTCACAGTCAGAGGGACCAATCATCAAAGAAATTATGTCTGGGGCGGTAAAACTTTTCCATCATTATGATAACACTCTATAACTAACCAGTTCCAGCTGAGTAGTTACCTGATTAGGTTATCGTATTGTATTAGTGTATTAGTGCTTAGCCGTCGATTCCATACGATTCGACCAGACAAATACACGATCCCAAGTCGTCTTCTTTTCTACCGGGGTTCCTTTCCCTATAGCAAGAACATTTCTTATCAGAAAGAGTAACATCACTGGAATTTCCTTGCGTCCGCTGCACGAATAAATTCTGAATCAGAAGGACCAATCATCAAAACACTTATGCCTGGGGCGGTAAACTTGTACATCATTTTCGCAGCTAAATCTGCAACAGTCAACCATTCTATAAATGACGTACCTTACTTACTCCTGTTTATTATCGGCTGGGAGCTCCGAGTCTTTGAGAGCGCAGTGGTAGATTGTTCCAATCGAACACATGATTCCTAAAACAAAAAACGACATGAAGCTTTAGCGGACTCAGCGTGGTCCTAACATTGATAATTTGTAGATCAGAGGGACCAATCATCAATAAGATTATGTCTGGGGCGGTAAGACTTGCACATCACTTCACCAAAGCAAAGACCTCTTGCTAGGCATCGTCAGAACGTACCGTCACTCCAGCCAGTGTTCACGCATCGACGACCAGGATATCTACTAGTCACCGCAGACGTACTCCTACTGTCTGTAGTTCTTGGGAGCCTCCACACTGCATCGCGGCTGTAACCTAGAAGGGAAAACCTCATTGGTCCCGTACAGTTAAATCTTGAACTCAAATCGGAAGTACGGGATGGAATTACAGCCCCATGGTATCCTCAGAATAAAGAACCCTCAACCATGCGTATCATGTTTACGAGAAAGTTTCCCAGTCTAGAAGGGGATATATTTACCTTACCCAAGCCTGACTCACGTCCATCCCATAACGAAATCGCCAAACTGAGGCACCTTCTTCCCAAAAAAAAGAAAAAGGTGTCATAACAAAAATTCTATGCATGCAGAAAGTTTTGCAACAACAGTAGTACATAGATAGGCAATCAGAGAGACCAATCATCAAAACAATTATGCCTGGGCGGTAAATTTAGGTCATCACGTTGCTCAAGGAAACTTCGGGGTTTTTAAAATAACATAAATTTTCATATCTACCTGTAGATGTCGCAAGAAAGTTGTTTATTCATGATGGAAACGCTGGTCGATCGATAAAATGGTTAGCACCCTGAAAAGGAAATCTTGGTCAATTACAATAAAGGAGAATGGGAAGTTCCGCCATCAGCCGGAGTCGATCAGTGGGACCAATCATCAAAACAGTTATGCCTGGGGCGGTAATATTTGATCATCACTTCACAAAAAATTTTCAAGTCGTCACGAACAAGTTTTTGCATACCTTGCGCTATTCGATGAACAACCACTCCCTCTGTTATCGATCAAGTGACCTATAATTGAAGAAAAGATAATGGCAACTCAAAGCACAGCGGTTTCCTTATTTGCATTAAAAAATAAGGATCAGGGGGACCACTCATCAACAAAATTATGCCTGGGGCGGTTAAATGTCTTCATCATGCGCTGAAAAGCAACATACCACAGACAAAACGGTCATTTCATTCATAATCTTGCCTACCCCCATTGTTTCAACGGCCGTTACTGCTGTTCACTTCGGCGCACGTCTGCAACTGATCGATTCACATAGCTTATCCCAAAACACCTCAATACGGGAAAACCGACAAGCTTCGATGGCCTGTCTGCCTCTAACCCTTCCTGAAAATGATCAATCGATTTTCTATAACCCCTCCTCTCAGACACGCCGCGCACACAGAGTTGTGAATCCACTCATGACAGCACAACTTACCTGACCATCATAATTACCTCGCTCATCCGCGCCAAATTCAAACATATCCGCACTTGTCAAAGTCGATAAAGATTGCATTCATCAAAAAGCAACCATCTAAATGTTAATATCGGTCAAAACAACGGCAGAAATCAAAATTAGCTGCTTCTGAACCGCGAAACGCAATGCTGGTCAACCAACGAAACAGTCATAAGTTAGAAAGCCATTGAACCGAGTATTCGCTTGTGCACCCCAACACCCAGCCAGTCTATACAGCCCATAATAAGTAGATGCCAAAAACCACCACAGGCCAAAAGAAAACGCCACTATCCTCGCCACATTTCAACATTTCAGCCCATAAATACTCCTGCACAAAACTAACTGACCAATCTGCTCCCTCAAGTACACACAGACCCCCGCCGCACTACATGTAGCGATGGCCCGGCTGCGGAAATGGATTGCCTCTCGGATTGAAAAATGCCTAAAATAAAGCCCTGAAGTCCAGACAATCTATACGAGCAAAAAATTCGTGGCATACCCTCTGCTGCTGAAATGCGTGCGGCTGTTGAGCGTGCGTAGGTTTGTGCACTGGATATCCGCTCGTTATACTGCCCATCTGAAAACCACAAACCGATAATACGAGTATAGACTGTGGACAGACCGTAGCATTTGGGGAAGCATTATAAGTGCACAACTTATACTCACTCGCTAAGACACTAATGACCACGCATCATGACAAATGCAGCAGGCACATACACTAAATGTACTATGTACAGTACTATGTATATAGTATGTACAGTACTATGATGACGGCTTCAGCTTGGTGAAACATGAGCCCGCAAATGCGCCGTCAAGTCTTCCCACGCTTATAGACTTCTTTGCTCAGATTTTCGAGCGCTTGCTTGTCACATGCTACTTGACCAACACTTCACACTCCACACACTCACCCTTTTCTGAGGCGCAATAACTGGAATACCAGACGGCAACACGTGCGGGCCAGGTGAGCGCTGCATTGGATTCTGAAAACAGACCAGCCTCTTTGCTCCTTGTAGTTCCTGTGATGAGAAAGGTATTTACAGCATCGTGCACTTGCTGCCCCCTCACAGTATAGGCCCCACTTCTGCAGTGGTGTGTTCACTAGTGACAAACAAAGGGGGAGTTGGATTACACTATTGATTCTCAACAAATAAATCTTTGGGAGAGCGAGAACCTTTAAAAAAATAAATTTAAATGCAACTAATATTTGGTAGTTTTTTCCTACAAAAACCTTAAGCTCGGCTAGTGTTGGTCCAAGAAACAGACACTGAAATCATATCATCGTGACGTATAACCCATTGAAATCTACAGAATAGGCTCCAGCCAGAGTCCTGCACGAGTATGAAAATCGTACCCTTCCCGTACCCGTACCCATACCCGTACCCGTAATTTTTCAAAAAACGTACCCATACCCATACCCGTACCCGGTTTTTCGATAAATGCTCGAATGGAGTACAAAAACAAAAAAATAATCAATTCATGAAAATAATTACAGAAAACCAGAGTTTTCAAGGAAACTCGATCAATTTTTATTTAAAAGTTTATTCACTATCGTAAGATTAAAGACTTAAAAGACTTAGCAGTAGTCTGAGCCTCATGCTTTAGCGCTAAAAGCCTGAATAATGTCTATTTTGAGTAATGCATTGGTTTTCTTGTTCCTTTGGGAATAGATGTCTCAATCTAAACTTGAAAGCCTGAAGCTGACAACAACCTGACAGTGTAAAACTCTGAACGAAACTGCATTCCTGTTGGAGAGAGTAACCAAGTTTAACTTGATAAGGAATGAGGAATGAGCAGGTGATCTATGATATTGAACCTAGATTCGTGACTCTGCTTCCAAACGTGCTTTTCATTTGAGCGCTAGTGTAGCTTGTATGCAGAGGTCAACAACAACTACTGCAGATAAAACAAGCTGGTTTGTGTGCAGCAGCCAGTTTGATGAGGCGTGTCTGATCGTGAATTGCAGGACATGCATACAAGAAAGTCCCATCCTACATAATAGCGACATTGCTGTCCTAATCTGAGGGACCGCCTTACCTAAGAGTGTAAGTGACTTGGATCCTGCAAAGAGTCAAGGTTGTTGCACTGGTGCATATCTGTCATATACAAGTACAAATCTTTTTTCCCTCGGCCCCCTCTCAGAAGCTCAGAAATACTCGTTCATCTTTTCTTCTACCTTGTTTCAAAGTTTTCTACCTGAAAATGCTCTGTACTGCAGTTTTATTTCCCAGAAATTTTCCGCCGGGTACGGGTATGAGTACGGGTACGGGTACCCATGCAGGACTCTGGCCCCAGCCCACAAATGCGTAAAGCACAGTAGCCACCATTGCCCTATACCATTGGTAACTAACAATAAATACTGGTAGCACCTCTTACCGAACCCAAGTGTGGCCCGTGCGACGGCCCTCCAGCGCCAATTTGTGCTCGCAGATCATGGGGTGGTCGAAACGGCCCTCTGACCTGCTGCATAATACCCGCAGCCGCAGCTCCACCACCGCTTCCACTTGGCTGACCCAATATACCTTGCGGTGAGTAGGGCGGAAAATTCGACGCACCCCCGCTTAATCCAATACCAACTGCACCAGGTGACAACAGAGCACTGCCACCAACCGCCCCCACACCTGCAATCGACGCCGCAACTGACGCCTGCTGCTGAGCCCGATGGGAAGCCACCGATGAGACCCCAGTCGGCGAATGCATTTCTTGACCGAACCCGGAACCTTGATATGGAGATCCTGAAAAGGCCACAATATCTAAACTGGAAGCCCTTCGATTCAATATCGCTCAGAGTTCCCCCAGCAAGATATGCAATAACCCACCCAACAGACACAGCGTCACGTACACACGCTTGGGACACGTATATACAGTATCTGCAATTCTAAGAGGAGTAGATCCCTTCGACCTTCGCACACTAGTCCACAGCAGTCCTCACCACATTGCCCGCATCACAAACCCCCCAATCTAAGGCCCCGCACTTACTCTGATACGGTGTAGCCATTCGTTTGGGAGAGGAGAAAAATGCAGAATACGGCGCTGGTTCCTTGGTCGAACATGGCGTCGACGGCGACGGCGATCGCTGACGTTTAGTCTGCAAAAAACGAATATTTCATTACCATCTCTGTCTACGAACCATTCTAGTACTGCCATTAGCATTTCGACCAAACGCGGATATGCGCTCTCGCGAGTGATCCAGCCTGAGAGGCAGACGTCCACCTACCCACCTGGCTCAAACTGCCTGCATCTCACTTTGCTAGCAAAGACCGACCAACGCTCTCCGGAAAGCCTTGCCATCTGCAGTCACCCAGCCTACACCTAAAAATCTAGTTACACTCCCAGGTAACCACAGACACAGCA
Source organism: Mesodorylaimus sp. YZB2_4 (assembly GCA_030248295.1). Taxonomy (NCBI): domain Eukaryota; kingdom Metazoa; phylum Nematoda; class Enoplea; order Dorylaimida; family Dorylaimidae; genus Mesodorylaimus; species Mesodorylaimus sp. YZB2_4. The sequence continues at coordinate 417,004 of JASANH010000554.1, read as the reverse complement.
AAAACATGGCCATCGCCACTCACCCCCGGCAATCCAGAAATAACCGAAACGGGCCCAACGCCACCGCCGATCGGCGACGTGCCACTAGTCATCACAGTCGGCGGAGTCAGCTGCTGCAGCTGGCCACCAGCACCCAACTGCTGCACATGCGCTTGTTGGCTGGCCATCTGGGTCAACTCCTGCTCGCATGGACTCGATCCACTCGCACCCAACAATGGCAATGGCGGTGCGGCCGGCCCAACTTTGGCCAGCACTTCACTAAACACAAACGACAGGTGCAAACAGGTGTTTTAAAATTGGACCAGATATGCCTATATCATTGGCTCAATTTCATACCTGGCATCCTTGGCGTGCTGTTGCTGAATCTGTTGAATACGTTTCCGCTGCTCGTCTTCTTGATGAAGCACTTTTTTCAACTGAGCAAACAAATCGTGCTTTTCTTGCTTGAACTCAGCCAACTTCTTCTCCAGTTGAGCGATCTAAAAGTATTCCCAAACGCAGAATTGTCTTTCTTTCCCGAGATTCCATAAACACCTCTCCTACCTGACTATTGACTTCCTCCAAAGTATGCTGATCACGTAACTTCTTCTCCGCCAATCGTTGACGCTCATTCCGCAATGCCTCGTCTTGCTCCTCCTCTAAAATACAAAATTTTAAATTACACACCTCCCTTTTTCCATCCATTATTCACCGCGGCCGAACACCCAAAAATCTTTCCCATAATTACTTTTCCACCCCCGCCGCCCCAACCCAAGAGGTAATCGGTTTTGGCCCCTCTCGCAAACTTATATAACCCTATTGTAATTGTAATCCTCGCAGTCGAGAGGCCTATGGGCGAGTGGAAGAGAAATATCGATGTCCCCTGCTAGCGAGCGTCAACCACTCCAGCTGATGTTTCAGCTGCAAGTGTATTTCTTACTGCTGCTCCTGCCAGAGGTTTTGCCCCACCGACCGTTCAGTTTGCCTCCACTACAGCACGTTAAAAGCTGACTTTGAATGAAGTTTCAACTATCTGCCCATTTTGATGGTGTAGAATGCAAGTCCACCCTTGATGAGAGATCCACCTGGATTCGATTTCTTTCTGTCCTTTGATTAATTAGATGTAATCGATATAAACGATCGATTGCTAATAACGATGTCGGGATTTGACCCCTCCTGACGTGACCCCGATCCCGACCTATCGTTACATAGTTGCTATATATATAGTGATCTATCGATTGTTCGGTGAAGAGATAATACTGATCTACTTCCTTTCTTTCAGGTTTTCCATCGCTTTATGCGCACTGGTACTTATATTTTCCAGTGGCGTTATCCGACTGACGCGAATGTGGTTCATCAGATTCATCACTAGTCGCATACTTTCGACTTTTCCTTGCCGATGACACATAAGTGTAAAATGATGTACTATTACGACGTGCTGGATTCGCATAATTTCAAGTGAGTTCTCAGTTTCGAGGGGGCTATAAGATAAGACTGGTGAGTTTGCCTCCATTACAGCACGCTAGCCTCTCGGTCGCATCGCCTACGTCCGCTTATCGAAGAGTTGGACTCGGGTTCGATTTGACACAATAGAAGGGGAATGAAGGGTGGATCGTCCATCGCCAGTGAGCATCGGACTGCGATAACTTCACCGCGGCCAAGCAGCGGACTGTCAGGAGCATCAGGAGCATCGGCTGTCAGGGCTGTCAGGAGCAATCAGGAGCATCGGCTGTCCCCACGATTACTGCGTTGGCTCGCGTCATATTTAACTGGTCGAACACAGTTTAAAGTGGTTAATAACTGTTCTTCTCGAACTGTCGATGTTCCCAGTGGTGTCCCTCAAGGATCCGTCTTAGCTCCGCTTCTTTTCATTGCTTTTATTGATCCACTGTTGAAGAGATTTGAAACAGCTTTTCCAGACTGTTTATTGCAGGCATATGCTGACGATTTAGCACTGGTCTCTCCTGCATGTGATTTATCGGATTTAGACCAGAAACTCCAGCCTGCGATCAATTTTATTGCCGATCACATAGCCAATTTGAAGCTCGATTTTAATTTGTCCAAAACGCAAGGCTGCTTATTTCGCTTGCACTCAAAGGCCCTTGCTCGACAACCAGTCGTGGATCTACTTGGCACTCGTATTGCATTCTCCGAGTCTGTTCAGTATTTGGGTGTTTTATTGTCATCACGGCTGGATTTTATCGATCATTGTCAGTCTACTGCTAATGCTGCTCGTAGGATGATTGGTGCATTTAGGAGAAAATTTGGCAAGTTTGCGTCAAGTGTTTTATCTACAGTTTACAGCAATTGCGTTCTCCCTCGCCTTGAGTATGGTAGCTGCGCGTGGTCACCGACATTGCAGTACCTCATCGACGATCTTGAGCGAGCTCAAAAATACGCCGCAAGATGCATTCTCAACGACTGGTGCACGCCGTATGACGCAGTTTTATCTGTCCTTGGTTGGAGTGCTCTGTCCGTGCGTCGTGATCATGCAAAGCTACATCAGTTTTTCAAGTTTTACAATGGCATCGCAGCTTATCCGAATCGTCGTTTTAAGCATATTGTGGAGGTGGATTTTGCTAACGACGGCGCTAGAGGTCTGGGCGGTGAGGGGTCAAGGCGAAGTTTGCGTAACAAACAGCCACATCACCTCATTGTGCCTGGACTCTGGAAATCAGCATATCGGCAAAGTTTTGAATATTCGGTGATCAAGAACTTGTGGAATAGAGATGAGAAAACGTTACCATATGATGTTGTGATAGGGTCGTTTTCTAAATTCAAACAACATGTTTCGGTGACCAAGTTTTAGTTTTTTTCTTCTTTGTTCTTTGGACGTTAATCTTTATGTTTCTGTGTACCCGCCGTTTAAGTGCACTGGAAAGTGCTTGGCTGAGGTAAAATAGCAACTAGCAACTAGCGGGCAATCTTTCACAGCTACACGTAGTTCATTCATTCTGATTTATCTCTCATCAACTTTTCCACCCATTTTTACATTATCAGATTCTTCCCAGTCCATAAAAATTATACTCGGACCTCCTGGTCCTCATCCTACGCGCACAGTCCCTCCTGCTGGGATTTTTTCACTTATCCTGGTCACTTCAGGAGAGGTCTATTTTCAACCCTTTTCCCGCGGGGTACGGGGCTTGTTAGGTGACCTGTGTTCCCATCGACTACGGTCATGGCGGGCAACAGCGCGTGCTAGTCGCACCCCGCGATGGCGGTGGTTATCCCATTGGGTGACCATACCCAGCCCGTGCCCAGTGTGGGGATAGGTCGGGAACCTGGAGCCAGTTTCACAATCGCCTAGGACATGTCCTAAATATTTGGACACCGTAAGTCCTATCTTACATCATTGCGATTTGATTGTCCTAACTTTAGGACATGTCCTAGCTGATTGTGAAACTGGCCCCTGATCTTGAAAAAATTGATCCCGATCTATCTCTACCCGTATGGGAGCCCGGATTCGAGACCCTCCCGCCCCATGAGGCCTCTCCTCGTTAATCGACTAAGGGGACTGAAGGGTGAATCACCCACCGCCAGGAGTTCAAGGCGCGAAGAGCACTTCGGCAAGTTCTCAGACGGCCAGAGTTATACCCAGGGCCGACCTCTCCAGCTCTGCTAAGCAAACTGCGACACACGCCTTTGACTGCTAAACCACGGGGAAGCAAGACAGCTCCTGTTGGCATGCCCAGCAAGAACTTCGCTGCGCTGGTGTCACTGAAAATGATGAGCATCCAAGAACAAGCCAAGGCCCATTTCCGCATACACGCACTACCCTGTCTTGCCTCGCCTCCCGCCAGACAGTTCAACCTGCAGATCAACAGGGGTCCCTGAGCCAGGGTTGCGACCTCATAATTCCTCACTTACCTTCCTTCTTCTTCTGCTTCTGTTTCATAATAAACGCTTTCAATGCTGCCTTTTTCTCGGGCGTCATTACAGCACGTTTCCCGCCGATCGCGTGTGGCATAGCAACCCTTGTCAAACACTAAAACAGGAGAACACCATTCATTCCTGCACAAGCCCTGCTACAAAGGATATCACCGTCACTATCGGGCTATTCTTACAGAGCAGTCATCCACCATCGTACCATGTTTACTGACGCAGGCAAAGGCACACTACACACAACACACAAGCATATCACATCCTTCGAAAATACTCCAAAGCTTCGAGCACGATCAGTTGCATAATTTCCCACCACCCTTAATCACATCGCTTCGATTCACACCAGTGACGAGATGACTCGGCGCACACAGGCGTGTCATTATCGCACGGACTGGCCAGCTGGACGCACGAGCATTCCACCTGAAACAAACGAAAACGGGTTCGTTTAGAATATTTCTCCCGTCTTAGACCTCTCTTACTGAAAACTTTGATATTCTTCGAGTATTTAACTCACACATACGAGTGCACGTATGACCCTCACAAGCGAATTATGTATGGGCATAAGGAGGCAAGCCTGAATCCCTTGCGTATGGTTTAACCCCCGCCCCTCAGCCCCTCATCATCGAGAGACAACAAGCTAGTCATCGCTGGCACGCACCACTAGCGAGTGCTTATTGTATAAAAACGAGAAACCTATTTTTTGAAGTACCGCACTAGTTTTTATCAAAAATTCAAACTAAAATTTTGGCCAGCTTAAATCCATGCAAAAATCCCCACTCCACCAAATCAACGGGTCCAATTTTGGGTTCCTCACACACGAAGGGCATCTCTATCCGTCAAATCACTCACCTCAAGTTCGCTCATCGCCTTTATGAACCTCATCAATTCGAAATCGCACGAAAATGATAACAGCCATCTTTGATGGGCGTATTCGGTCTGGGCAGAAAATTCCTAGAACAACAAATCCCTTAGTTACATTAAACAAAACTCAGCGTTTGCTGATGAATTCTATTCTATTCTATTATTGAATGACGAGCAAGAACTGTCATGCTATATACTGTACCATGCTGGCTAGACTGATCACTGTGCGCTCAAAACATCAACCCTGTGTCTCCGTCACTCTGTATCCTAACCCTAACAGAAGCGACTCAGGTACCGTCCTGCTTGCAGTACGACTTAAGCCCCTAGCACCCTTGCACGCAGGCAGGCAGACCACTCGGCCTATCAGTAGTGCCACATTGGTGCTTTCGACCAACAAGCCAGCACACAACATCTGCGAATGCAGAAAGGCAACATGCAGCCACCTGACCTATGCGGACACCTCATCTGGCGCGCTTCGATCACTCATCCCGACTCAATCCTGGCCTGGTAGGGGCCCTGTGAGTCCCCACTTCTGACTCCTACCCACCTTTATGCCGTCTGTGACAAGCTGAGGCAGTTTAATGCCACTTTACACTTCACTCCATCCATGTTCTCCTTGCGAGTGGTTGCCATGGCCCCGCGATGACCCCGAAACATTTGTTTCCTTCACAAAATTTATTTGCCTATAATGTTGCCTCATCGGTTCAAATGATTAGGCGACAACGAAGTCACACGTAGAATTCCACAGAAGGTCTAGTTAGGATTGCACTTCATTAGCACCACACGAAATCAGTCAGACCCTTGATCCTATTTGCCGACACACGCCCCAAATGTCACAAAAACCCTGCAGTAACACACATGTACCACTTGTTGCCATGCCGAGTCTTGATTACACATGTGGTTAGCACGCGCTGCACTGGAATCCCAGAGGCGCGAAGGTTCGAATCCCCTCAAGATTTTATACATATTTCTCTTTCTGCGTTATGACTGCCGACACGCCGTACATGTGAATCGAATCTAAGCGCGCCTGGTCCGAATCATTCCTGTGCAATCATGCGCATGCACATTCCAATCGCACACCAATTCTACTCACCAGTAGTAGCGAATAATGGGTGGGGCACCAATGACATGATGTCAAATCGTCCAAACGCACAACGGCCAGTGTTCGTACAAATCCCAGATTCGAGCTCTCCTGACCAAGGACTAGATATCGACCAGCCACCACTGCGCAACACGACACACACTCGCAACTCACGTCCTCCACGTCCTGAAAGGTCCAACAATTATATGGTCTTGATAGTTTTCATGACGCCAGCCCTGAACATAAGAAGTCATGCATACTGTACTTTGGGCCCGAGTGCATGACTGTGCATGCATGGCATCACAGTCATGCACTTGTTACATTTTCTCCAACTATGTTAGGAAGGAACACCCACAAAAATCTTCGTTCAGTCCCACGCTACACGCAAGATTCTCGTTTTGCGCTTATTAAGACCATCTGCCCGTCCAACGATCACTCAGAACACGCCACAGTCTCTCCCTAACTGCTGCTATCTCCACGCCATCAACCCAAACCATACTACGATCAAGTCAGCCCCTGCCCCGACACAGCAGCCAGCACTTACCGCTTGAGAGAAACTAGCCACAAAGGCGTATAACCATTGCTGAAGCTCGTGTTTTGTTTGACAACCCAAATGCACTTTGACAGTCTCATCAGTATTAAATGTCATCTCCATACAATACGTGTATTCGTTGGTTTGCGTTTGGCGACACCCACTCACTTCATCCCTGAAATCAACATTCAATTACCACCACCTTTCCCTGATCCAAGTCGCCTCCCTGGACCCCCTCGAGTCAAAAACCCAGCCTTGCACCAAATCCAGGAATGGACAGCATGCAGGGGTCAATCCTCCAGGCTCGGTCGGCCAAATAAGTTGTGACGAGCCCCTGTGATCCACAGTCGCAAGAAAACGGCCCAACCCCTGAATCAGCAGGGGTCGGGCGTCAAGACTTTGGCCATACAACCAAGTCACCTTTGACTCCCTCCTGGTAAGTCATATCAGCCACGTCAGCCAATAGCCTCATTCTTCCGCTCAAGCAAGTAGCTCATCAAGCTCACTTTTAAAATACGTTCAATCTCATTGCCTACGACTGCATGCTTCACAACAGCATGCGATGCCATTTCTTTCAATCAAAACCGCCAAAATTGAGGAACTCCCACCAGTTTGACAAGACAAACACGACATAAACAGTCAAGTGCAACTGCACTGATTGTTGCACAAAGTCTTCGGCACATTTACAATAAAAGACTAACCTTGAACTATCAGATAAACCTAGCGGTGATTTCACAGTGTAGCTTGCTGTCCAGTCAGTCATATTATACAAGTGAGATTAACCAGGACTTGTGACCCGTGTGAGACGGCTTACACAATCGCAGTGGTTGGTCAGGAGCAGCCAGGTCAGAGACAAGAAGACCGTCATTTAGAGAGGCCAGTGAATTGTATGGTACGCAAAGTGCCCATACAGTATACGCACAGGACAGTAAACATGCGCATGATCTTATTCGGCGACTGCTGTTACACCAACGAGATAGCACTTATGCACAATATCTGAAACCCGTATGGCAAGCTAACATCCAGTCAATGACTCAGGAACTGGGGTGCTAAACTGCTTCGCTGCGAAATTTGGCAGGAAGCTGTAATTTCAGGCGTAAAAGCAGGGTGGCCTGCATCGGAACCTCCATCTTTCCAGAAACAGAAGAAGCCAATCAGGAATTCTGGTCAGTTTTTGAGCTCTTGTCAAGCCGATGTGGCTACTCTGCCCCGCATCCGCAATAATGTAAAGTACACACATCCCCCTAAAACAGTATGCCATAGAGCTTACTTTAAATCGAACACCCGTTGACCGACTTTACACGTTGAATCTTCGAATTGATAGAGTTTCTTGCCCCTGAAAGATAATACGCTAATAAACCAAGGGAACATATTATCAGTACATTACATAATGAAAAGAGATCTTCGACCTTCACTTCAACATTACTGCTACGACTACTGCGGTAGGTTTATTTGAACCCCCATCTCTTAACGAAAGGTCGGGATCACTTTTTTCAGGATTTTTGCATTTGTCTCTTTTTTGCGTATAAGCTTGTTTTCCTTACTAAAGCGCAATTTTTAGTCATACGACTATAAATTCAGTATTTTAGTTTGTATATACAGTATAATACTGATAACTGATATTGCCCTAGAATTGCACAAAGAGCTGCTACAGGCAATGATTAACAGACAGTTGCTCCCAGCCCAGCCTAATGTGCTTTTGCCTTATCATTTATGCGCAATCCCTATGCCTGAAGGGCGCGATCGGGATCCCGACCTATCGTTACCATCTCTGCACTTATCGTTCGATTTTACCTCAGCAAAAAATAGCTTTGCTTCCATTCGCTCGATTTCCGAATCCAACTGGTCGGAAAATACTCGCGTACATACAGATAACCACTCCGACTCGGGCCCGCCGTCGTCTCATCCGTATTCGATGTCTTATCATCACGCTGCTCATCCAATTTCATCGAATTTGGATTCCAATAAACCAAACTGTATCGACCGATTTCGATATCATCCTGAAAATAGAGATATCCTTATCAAAATGATGACAAATTTATAAATTTCACAGGTTTCTCTTTTATCATGACTGGTCAAATGCTGGTAGCAAAATATACTCATTTGCTTATCACTAACGAATGCAGCGCGCATTATTTTTACCCGCCTTATCAGAGAATATAAAACACTCATAGATTGCGGAATTCTAGATATAAAACTATGCAATGCATTACACCTTTTCACTTATCACTAACCATGTTCCTTATCACCAAAGCTTCAGCTGTCACCGCACCATAATCTTAGCCTTTATCACTGCCGTAAGAAACTTTCAGATCGCTTTATTCTTTAGTCATATGCTTTGTGCTTACTGCTACTGTACGTGAATGAACCACGAAACCAGATCGTTCGGGTATTTAGTGTGAGTAGGCGTGACATAGACCGACCATCTAAACACTACTATCTAGCGGTCACTGCGTCGCTATGATCCTAACGAGTAACACTCATTGCAGCACACCAAGCACCACTAGGGGGATGCAAACAGAGATGATCAGACAGACCCTACAACAAATCTAGGCCTTCCAATAGGAGTGCTTTTTTCCATGCAACATTGAAGGACGACTGAAACATCAAACCTCCCTCCCTGTCGTAGAAAGTATTTATCTACCGGCAGCACAGGAATGTTGGTTACACAATGAAAACCCCAAACCAGTGTCAGTTTGATGATATATCTCTAAATTGTCATGGCTGTAATGGTGGTTTGGACGGTGTGGCTGTAAACTTCTGTTGACAGTGTAAAAACTGTCTGCAAACTTCTTTAGACTGATTAAATAAGTCACTCAGTTCAAACCACACAACATTCAGCTAATCTCGTAGAAACTTGTAAAAGCTTGCCTAGATTGATTTGACACAGCAGTCGTCGGATAAGATCATGCGCATGTTCACTGTCCTGTGCATATACTGTACGGGCACATCGCGTACCATACAGTTCACTAGCCTCTCTGAATGATGGTCTTGTTATCTCTGACCTGGCTTCTTCTGACCAACCACTGCGATTGTATAAGCCGTCTCACAAGTTCTGGTTAATCTCATTTGCATACTACCATGCATATTTTCAGTCTCCATCTCAAATGCACAAGGTCCAATTCTGCTCCCCGTCGGATCATTTGTACTTCCACATCTTGACTTGCTCCAATTCGCACATCAATGCTCCCCCCCCCCACCCCCAATAATCCATGCCACACATCACCTCACCTTCCCCAACTCGCCACACAGCCATTTCTTTAAGGCGATCTTCTGCGGCGTGGCATCGGTCACAACGCCAGCTGATACACGATCGACACCAGGCGCTGAATTCGATGACCTATCTTCACTCCACGATGACGAGAATCGTTGCAGTGTTGATTCCAGTTTTGACAAAATCACACTAAAAAATCATATATTTCAATTAAAAATCTATGACCCACAAAGTCACGTCCTTACTTGGTCAACGATTCGCTGCATGTGCAAACAACAGCAGCCGGTTGCTTCTTTTGCAATGTGAAAATACTGAATAACTGTTCGTTCGCACCGACCTAAAATCGGCGATATATCGAAATTTCGTATTACACACGTCCCATATACAATATTTATGGCGTCAAATTTGTGTCTTTTCTTTCCTAAGTCAAACATTTCCTTTTCCAAATGTCACCACATACGTACCACACTCACACTCGAATAGAGTTTACCCCTTACCCCCAACACTTTCTCTAAACATATAAAAGCCCGATTTGGTAATCGGCTCACTGCACGAAGCCGCACCTGCGAGCACGGTTTATGTGTTATGTTGCAGCCATGGACCAGGCCGGAAGACCTGGTTTGCCAGACCAACCTCTGCATCCCATTACTGCACGTACCAAGCTTAGAGGACCGGAAAAAATTACAACTAGGTAATGCTAGCAGCCTCGTTTTCAAATACGACAATGGCCAAAGTTCAGTCATGATAAAAATTGCCAGCTCAACTCCACAGAGCCAATGTTGGCCCTTCTCAAAATCTTTTAACAATGTCAGCCAAGCTCCCCATTTCACTTAGTCTATTCCCAGCATCGACCGATCCGGCCGAACCGATCCTCCGATCCAGGGGTGGATCGGTTCCCAATCCGATCCGACTGCTGGATCAGCAACTTGACCTTTTTCTGCTGGACAGGACAATGGTAAAGTGTGGCATACTATGATGAGGAAGTCTCGTTTCTTTCTCTCAAATCAACATTTAATCCCACTTTAGGCGATGGCCATGTCTCCCGTGTTTCTGGAGTGGTCTGATAGAGAGTGACAGCGAAGAAACAGGGCAGGCTGGTGAAGACGCAGTGCCAAACATGTCATTCCCACCAGTCTTGTATTTTCTGAAGCGGATTGGCCGGATCGGCATCAAGGCCTAGGGTCGGATCGGTCGATGCTGGGTCTATTCATTAGTCAAGCCTTGCGAATAAACTATACCTACGGCTGGAATATTAACCCGAGAGGTTGACGTCTTCCAGCCAGGGGAGAGCATTGATCATTCTTTCACTCGCCAAAGCCCGCCAGCAGAGGGTCGCAATGGCATGCGAACACAACCCACCCCCGACCCAGGAGCACAACACTACGTGCGCACACAATATCTACAGCTACTTATCAGTCATATAATGTACATATGCTAGCCATCCTCCCTCTCACCCAACATACAGCTCTGCTCTCGCATCACTCACCAGTTTTTGTCCCAGTCCCACGGACCGGCAATCACTGCACCGTCAACAGTTCCTCGTCATCTGCCCGACTTACCGACACATAATCGATAACCGAATAAGGCACTACCACGTCAGTCATGTACTTCGAATTCGACCCTGGCGCCTTCGACGACTCGTCTTGGCTCTTATCCGCCACCAGTCCAACCACGTTCAATATGTACACTGCGTAGGTGGTCAGCAAGAGATACCTCAACGAGGAATCGCCGAAATGATGATTCACATAAATTCGATACATCTGAAAGAAAATGTGATTTCATCGAGTTGCCTCCAAACACGCCAAGTCACCTTCAAAAACTGTTCCCCGTCATTGGTAAATATATGCACCGTCAAATCTACGATCTCACCACTTTCCACTCTGAAAGAAAATACAAATACCAGTCAACGCTTGACGCATGCATTAACAGATGACAAAAACCAAACATCCAGATGAGCCTATAAAGCTATCACCTAACCAACACCGCCAAATCATTACCTTCCATCTCGATCCATCTTCTTGGATCAGAACTTAAGCCTATGTTCCACATGTACATTTCACAACCTGGCCAACACCTAGTGCACCCTATCCAGCCTACTACCCCTTCGAATCCTGTTTAATCCACACTGCCTTCTTCTCCACTACACACCAAGATTAGGATCTCCGTGTTAGTCTATACCTGCACATCAACGTTACACAAGGCTGTACGTCCTTCAGTATGAGCATACTCTGGCGGAGGTTTCGGCAGACATTGCACATGTGCTGATCGTGGCTGTGCTTCGCCCCACTTACATGATCTCCCCATGGTCGACCGCCAGGACACCACTATTCCCGTTCACCGTCTTCACCACACTCGCCTCCTCGACCCGTCCGCTGGCCTCCTCTTGAACAACCTTGGTTGGTCTCCCATTGTCAGCGCTGTGCTCACTAATACTATCCGAATATGTGGCCACTAAATCGGACACTGTTTGCAATCGACGTCGAATTTGAGCTTCGAATGGCGTCACAACTTTTGGCTCTCCTCCCAATCGAGCACTTGACACGAACCCTCCACCACTGTCGATTGTGCCTCCATTCCATTCCGTCCTCGCATCACCATTCTTCACCATACTGCCTTCTCCATTCTCGGACGGTGTCTGAATTGTTGTGGTAACGATAGCGGGCACTTCCTTCGCCAAATCTGGTTCGGGGGCCTCGTTCAAGCCTGCTGCAACAAAAACTATAGACACCAAGAATTTAAAACGTTCCCCACTATTAGACCACAATTTGCTTATCGCTCTTCAAAAACAATAGCTCAACACGTTCTCTCCGCAAGAACCAATTTCGTGACCGCCTCTTAATTGGTGTGTGTACGTAAATGAGCAGATAGGTGACGTGAAACTCAATGGAGTGTAACATTCGATCAATTGTGACTGAGATTTTTTAAAATAAAGTCGAAACATCGACAAGCAAGTCCAGAACTAGTTTACAGTTCGTGTAAAGCGGACGAGCATATTTCTGTCCAACAAGACTGTGTGTGCAGAACATACATGTTGCAACGCTCACAGCCAGTCCAGGTCCACTGCATGAGATTCCTGCATCTCTGACTTGTCGGACAGAAATAAGCACGTAACAGCTCAAGTATAGATCCCGCATAAAGCCTCTCGCCCTCGTTCGCTCATGTTCCAATCAACTTTTCTTCTCCATCCACATTTAACTAGCGTTCGTTTAGGATCGTTTTTTCGGCATTGGGATTTTTAGAGTACTTTTTCTGGGTCTCTTTATTAGCTCTAGATGATCTACACTCCGCCCGAGTAGCCAGCAAACATAGAACCAAAAAACTCTATTTCCATGCATAATTTTTAGTGCAGTATTCATCATTGCATTCAAAATCAGGCGAGCAAAAAAGCGGAGAAGCAGTCATCGATTAGCAAACAAATCCCTTCCTTCCTCCATCAGTTCAATTATCCGCCATAGTTTCTCCAGCTTAGCCTTCAGGAACATTCCCTTCCTATCCCCATTCACCTTCTGAAACACCTCCACAACATTCAATCCTGTTTATTTTTTATCGGGATTAGGAGAGGCAATGCCGACCGAGACCGGGGTCCCGAACAAACGCTACCTCGACTCCACACACCTTTTATTTGTGCTCACCGCTCTTCCGCTCAACCCCGTCCTCTCCGCCAGTTCCATCCGCTCACCTGTCACTCCATCGGCCTCCAGATCTCCCAGTCCATCCACCTTCCTCTTCCACTCGTCACCAGCCATCATTCCACTGGTGATGGGGGTGGACGACATGGGCACACTCGACACCACGCTCACCATATTCACAATTCTCGGCCTGGCGATTATCTCCGAGAACATGGTATCCGGATCCAAGTCCGTATTCGAAAACGATCGTCCTTGCGCCACCTCACTTACACCCCTCCTCGCGCCCGTCGGCACACTGTTCATCGACACATCGCACGATTCGTCCATCAACGAAGACGCATCGGCGTCCGCAATCGGCTGATCAATGATCTTCCTCACCGCCGTCGTGCCAACCATAGCGTTCGGCGAGCAAGCCAGGGTCGATGCTCGCGGCGATGACTGCCCTTGCTTCATTTTCTTCCTCGTCAACACATTCGCCATTCTAATGGCCCCCAAATTCAACGGCGGATAATTATAGTCCATGGCTTCGTGGCACATATCCGTCTCGAACAGCATCCTGTCTTGCACCTCCCTCGTTATACCCAACACGTCCGGACACTCGCTGAAATCGGCCACCTCAGTTTCGAAGGAGGCCGCCACGAACGATCCATTGCATCCACCATCCACTGACGAGATCGACATTCCCCGCTGACGCATTATCTTCCTCGACGGGCTAACCTTGACAATCGCCTGACTATGATTAGCCGATGACGCTGGCCCCCCTCCACTCGCCACATTGTTCAATCTCGACGAAGACGCGGATAAAATACGCTCATTCTCTGCACAGCATTCAGTGATCAAATGCGCATCCCCGTTTGTAAAGTCCATGGTATTAGCTTGATCGATCTGAAAAAGAAAATTCAATTATTTGCTGCACCAATTTTAAAAAACTGCATCTTTTTGCTTTCTTGAATCATTTAAGCCAAGTCTTTATCCTGATTTCTCTGGACTACATCAGCAGCCTGCTGCCAACGATAAGCCAAATATGAGCGCTATGTAAATAGACCATTCTATCACCGATATCCTGAGGACCACTGAACAGATGATTCAAGCAAATATAAATCTCTCAACCCCACAAAGAAACCCTAACCGCCACTTGGACACCAGAACTGGCTGATCTGCTGATCCGATGGGTGGATCAGTTCCCAATCCGATCCGACTGCGCGATCGGTAGGGTTAGGGGGAGCGGGTAGAGATCAGATCAGATCGCCTAAGCCTGATCAGATCGCGTGTGAGCCAGGTCAGGCCAGGTCAGGTTTGGGTCGAGTCGAGTGAGTGAGTTGTATGACTGTTTACATACAGTACTGCAGGCTGGCTGGACAATTGGCCTGAGCTTGGAGGCCAGGTCTTGGTCCTGCCCAGATACAATTTGATCGCTTTTGCTCGCTTCCTTTTTTTGTTCCTGCTGAACCTGAGGTGGGAGGGGGGCTGAGAGGAAGGGTTCAGTGTCCTGGCCAGCCCAACAGGGGAGTTTACCCCCCCCCCTTACGCATACTTGATCGGGATCCAACCCTAGGGTCGGACCAGTTGATGCTGGCCTAAACAATACAAAACCTTCACTTCAGACTATTCGACAAGAAAAGCACAAGCAAAAGCCCCCTCCCCGCAGGGTCGGCCAGTCAAACAAGAGTATTTCTCGCGAAAAAGCCGCAATTTCTCAACATGGGTGGTGGGGGATCGATACACAACCAAACATGGTGGGGCAGTCGTCGAAAGACCCAAAAGAACCCAAGACTTCAGTCACCAAAAAGGCAGTTGCAAGATACTAAAATCCATACCACACCAGGTCTATCTATCTTGGTGTGAAGGTAGTCTAATCATAACAAATGATCCTCGTCTTCTCCTCTGCTGGAACAATAAATTGTGCTTTTTGAATCGCGAAAAACGGTCAAACATGAATTACATCTGAACTGAACTCACGATCACATCTCAATCTCGAAAATTCTCCCAATCAAATACGGCAGGCTGATTTATTTTACCTCACTTTCAACCAGGGTTCATAGAAGGCGCGGAAAATAATTTTCCCAGATTCTTAGAACAAAATCTTGGCTTTCCCCCTGATTTTTTATGAGTCTAGCGCAGCACTAGTAAACCTATTTGAACTGCTTACCCTTCCTAAATCAAACGATTTTGCAAAATGTGATCGATCTCATTAAAATCCCTTCTTATCTGAAATGTTAAATTGTCAGATAGCGTTCGTTCGGGATCCCGGTCGGGATTGCCCCTCCCGAACCCGATCCCGATAAAAAGTGGTCGGGATTGGGGACTGAATATTGTGGAGATAGAATGTTTGTATTGCAACAGGGAACGGGGCTGGTGTATGGGGAACGAGCTGTAGGGGTGATAATGGCATGATCGGATGAAACTACTCCCATAAAATGCACAAGTCGTGCTTTTTCTGATGTACGATTTGCGCCCAGTTGGATATAGTAACAGCCCGCATTTGCCATAATTAGATGGTGAACCTACTGCAGAATCTGGCGACATTCTGCTTGACACTGACTCAGATGGTCATGGCCATCAAAAGGTTTCAGAAGGCGAAATATAGAGACCTTGGCGGATGATTGAATTGATAGAGGGGAAGAAAGATTTTTGTTTGCTAATTTGTAACTGATTCTTCGCTTGCCTGATTTTGAATGCAATGATAAATACTGACTAAAAATTATCCAAGGAAAGGGAATTTGTGGCTTTCAATTTGCTGGCTACTCAGGGTGGGTTGTAGGTCATCTATAGCCAATGAAAAGCGCTCTCTTTAAAAAATCCCGATTCTGTCCCGATCCCGATCCCGGTCGGGATTGAGCGAGTCCTGATCCCGATACCGATCCCGAACGAACGCTATTGTCAGAAAACGGTTAATTCAAAATTTTAACCCTCCGAACGATTTCTCACAGTTTATCCCGACTTTGGCACCAAAATTTGGACTTTCCCAGATTTTCCAGACATTTCTCCGACACTCTAAATTTTCCAGCCTTGTATTAACCCTGGTAAATTTCCAATCCCACCAATACAGCAAATCGCGTAGTCTGCTAGTTTAAAACTAATAGTAACCTTGAAAAGCAGAATTTTCATATATTTCTAATATTCCCGTTTATAATTTAAAGCCTCTTATGTCGGCACCATTATCCATATTTACAGAAAATTCAATGCATGATTTAAAAACACAAGCAGCAGCAATTGATTTCAGGTCTTGCAGATCAATTTAGCAGAGGTCAAAAGTTTCCCACTTCAAGATTTGAAAAATTGAAATCCAGTGTACTTACAGTGAAAAGGCGAAAATTGACATTTTCAAGGCCTCGTAAAAATATCGCAACCGTTTCCAAAGTCTGAAAAAACAAAGCTTTCAAAAAAACTTATAAAAACCCCAAGTCGAAAGACTACCTTACCTCAACTTCCCAAACATAAGCACTTTTTGCATAAAATTTTTGCACGCTATTAATATTTCTGGAAAAATTTTGAAAGTGAAATTCAAGCAAGCCATCGTTTAAACATTGATATAACCAGGATAAGGCTGAAAATGCATTTATTCTGATACAGCACGGCAAAACGGCTTCGTGCCAAACCAGTTGCTTACCACGCGCTCGATTCGATTTCGGTTTCCAAGTTTGCAATAAAAATTCAATTTGCCCTTTTGATGAAAATTCTTTCGCCACTGACCAATAACTATCCGATGCCCTTTTTAAACTATGACAAAATTCTTTTATATAAAACCTCCACTTAGCAGGAATCGAAAAAACTTAGCGAAACGTGAAATTTTTTTTGAAAAATTACAAAATTAAACAAATGTTTACCCGAATGATAAAATATAATCCAGAATCCGACATAATCGTTTTACAAAACTGTTCGCATATGTGAGAGCGTGGCTTTGACAAGTGGAACGGCAAGCTGATTTTAGCTGCAGCTGGAAAAAAGTGAAAATACGAATTAGGTCCTATCTCGATTAGGCGCTGAAAAGTGGAGACCCTATGGTTTTCTGAATTAGGCCTACATATTGTATGTGGTTTTGTGGCAGGAGAACTAAGTTTGGGATAATCTTTTCAAATCTGGGCCTCATTCAAATGATTCAAATCTTAAATACTTCTTGAACAACTGCGCCCAACTTTTCCAATAAAACTGATTTTTCCATTTTCGTCGAAGGCGCTAATAATGCCAAAGGAACGCAAAAATTCGCGATCACATTCTGCTGTAATTTTGGAGATGAAGTCGTCTCCTTTCCCCGATTTTCATTGTTGGAGGCTGTCGATCGCCGACGTTGCTGAACAGGCGCGAAAGGAACGGTTGAAATCATTCGATCAAATGCATACATGAACGAATTATTACAAACTCATTTATAAAATTCATAAAACATCACTTTTCGTTAAAAATTTTCACCTTGGCTGAACGCCGAAAAAGCAAAGAATCAAGTGAATCAGACTCGAGCGGCTACAGTAATCGGCACTAACAGTGCGCATCAGGTAAAATTAAGATTCAGTTTCTCCAGTCAAAATTAGCACATTCTTAAACAGTTTTAGTGACTTTATAACTTGATAAAATTTACTGGTAACACTGGCCGCTTTTCAGAACCGCATAAGACGAGTCTGCTTACTCACAGTACATCCCACCTACAAAGGTGGTGAGGGATTCGGCATTCGTCTCTCCGTATTGCTTGGTAGCGAGTGGCTGGACTCGTCCCGGGTTCGATCCCCGGTGATGGAGGCCGGTTTGCGACCCATAAACCCTCGCTGACTGCAGGGGAACTGGGATGGCGCAGGGCCATACCCACAAATAATTGCCAAAAAACATACTGCTTCCGCCTTAAGTCGGACACCTTTGAAACCCCAGGTACCCCAGATCTGCCAAGCCCCCCCCCCCAGCATGTGCATTGGGGATAGGATCAATTTCTCGTACTTGAGCAGTCAGGGTCGACTCATACTTCTACCCCAACCCCTGATAGTGGAAGCGCAAATCGACCCTCCCGTCCATGAATGATTTACAGAGTGCATCTGCCGATTCGTTGGACCTGCATTTTATCAGTCTTACGCAAAAAATACTGTCCCCAACATTGCCACCACACCATGCCAATGACTGACTATCCAATTTTACCAAATTTTTTCTAGCACACGATCCCTACCACTTCCATAATAGCTCATTGTCAGAAAACACAACTCTAGTGCAAGTGACCTAGCACGCACTGGAGACCACATCACCAATCACATTAAGTATATCTTGTCCACCCCGCCCCCCTTCACCTCCATTTCCATGTCATCTCCATTTGCATAAGGCACCTTCCCGACCTCGCAGCATCCCCTAATAGGCGAACCGCATAGCGGGCGAATACCCCAGCTTGTCCAAACTCGGTTGGCAAGCGAAGTCGATCATCGGCGGTGGCCCACACATCAAGATCAATACATCGTCCCCGGGTGCTGGCAAATGGTCACGGATCATATCAGCATTCACAAAACCAGCACTGAATTTCCAGTCTAAAACATAAAACAGTTATTGCAAGATTTGAAAAGCCATTTCAGTACGCTTGTATGAAAATGCAAAATGATCGATTATCGATTTTTTGCGCGATGACAGCAAAGAACGCATCGACATAATCCTGATGGTGAGATTGATCCCACAAGAGATCTGAGGCCTGGTTTTGCCGCTGTGATATGTCTTCTTACCTATGTCCCCGTAGATCAAAAGAATACTTGTCAGAACAAGAAACAGAAATAAAAAAATCTCAATTTGTAGCCTTAGGACTCTTACTCTCATTTTACAGTTCACGGCACACTCCCAAGAAGCTATGCTTCGATTCCTGTTTCACAAGGCATTATCACTCAAAATCCTGGACAGTATTGCTCTCGAAAATGCTTAATGTTTTATACCTTTCATGTTTTCTAACCCTCCCCTCCCCCCCCCGATTTCGACTTTCCTGGCTGAACCGTGCATGATTTCAGACGGACGCCAAAATCAGCATCTTACCTTGTGGTGGGCGATCGAGCGTATACCAAAGACGGAAACGACTCCCAACACGCGCCTGGACTTCTTCCAATTCAGGACGCAAAAGAATATCGTCTTCAGTCTGGAAAAAAACAGTTTTTAAAAGCCAGAATAAAATGACCTAAGTTGGCACTAGAAAGGATCATGCTAATTTTCATTCTTGGGTTTTCCAGGTACTGTATTTACAATCATCTAGCTTTTATGATGAACTGCGCAGAATGACGTTTAAAGTTCACCCCTCTCAGGCCAAGTTTGCGGACCCCCTATTCTACAGCACACGGGTGATCGATATCTCCAAGCCGATCAAAATTTGTCGAAATCCATCGTACGATCCTCGGGTACCACGTCAAGCATACTGAGGTCAGAAATGATCGAAATCCATCTTGCGGTTCTCAAATGGCTCTAAGAACCCTCCAGGCTGTAAGTGTATAGACCTCGTTTGAAACGTAAACTACTAAGCATTTGAAGGTTACTTTATGTTGCAAGCAGGGAGGGAGAAGGATAAAACCCTATCCTTTGCTGTACTCTACATGCTCAGGGCTTCCCACGTCTATGAAATTTCACTGATGCTTTTTGACCGACCGTAAACTTGTTTCAAATTCGGTTAAAAAATGCAACAGTCTGTCCCCAAGTCTTTGATTCTGAACGATGCACCAAACAAACAACTCGCGACTACTGGCTAAAAAGGCCATTTGGGAACCGCTAGATGGACCCAAGTGAGCTTGACACAAACAGGACCCGAGGGCCCCACGATAGGATTTCGCAAAATTTAGAATCCTTCCGCATATATCGATCGAATCGCGGACCCAAGTACTGTAGCACGAGTCCATATATTTGATCCGGGAAGAGGAGACGAATTCTTAACTGTGAAAAACGCAAATGCGAACTTACTCACCTGATTGGCAAAGAGCAAGGAAACTTCAGTTTTGTCTTCCTTATCCTTAAAAATAGCATGGATCAGTTGCAACATTGGAGTGATTCCTGAAAGCAGACGAAAGACAGTTGGAAAATGTTAGATGCATCACAAAAATGCAGACAATACTACCCCATCCACCCACACCACACCCTGATCTTTTTTCTGTAATTTTGTGGGTTATGCCCAATTCCACCTCAGTTCCCCCACGTGACTTCCAACCCAATTCGCCAATAGCCGGCCAGCAGTCAAACCTTCTAAGAAGGGCTGTGCGGGGACCGGCACACACAGCAGCTTCCCTCTGCGTGTCTCCACTAGGAGCACCTCCACGCGAGGGCATCCTGGACTGCACACTGACCCTCGGACGATGGCGGGTGGGCTTTAAACCCAGTCCCTGATCGACAGCCGAGACTGCCTCCTCGTTTGACTTCCGTCTCTCCACTCGGAGCACCTCTTGGGTACCGGGTGAGTCACCCACGGCCTGGCGCGCAAGGTCAGCGAGGGTTTATGGTTCGCAAACCGACCTCCGTCACCGGGGATCGAACCCGAGACGAGTCCAGCCACTTGCACTCAATCAATACGGAGAGACGAATGCAAACATTTGCAACACCGCGGCCGTCACACCCTGATCTCACTCACTGTCCTCATTTGGCTCATTCCCTAACTGAATTCAGGCACACCAGTTAGATTTGGTGGGGACACGGCTGCCAGGTGCGGGAGATTAGCCTCACCTGTTCCACCAGCGATCAGTCCCACCTTCTTAATCGATCGGATCACTGCATCCGATTTCTTGTCAGGCTTAATGGCAAACTGTCCACGCCCGTTATAAACCAACAGACCACTCGGCCCGCGTACATCGATCGTATCGCCGATTTTTAATGATTCCAAGTGTTGCGACATTTTGCCACCATCTGGGAATTTCGGATGGACATTTCGGAAATAAACCTAAAAAATACAAATATCAATCGAATCTGAAAAAACTTAATTACAGAAATTTGGTATTCTTCGAAGCGTGAAGATCAGTATCGATTTTTCATAACCTTTTTGGGCAATTACAAGAACCTCAAAAGCATCTGACCTGAAAAAAGCCTAGACCTTTTTTTGGCGCTGCAAGTTTCATCCCAGCTAATTTGGCATCGAGCAAATATAGTATTTAACTTTCCTGCAACTGAGACCTTACCTTGATCACCAGTTCGAAATATCCATGATCATCATCCGACGAGACAGGCGTGTAAGGACGAACCACCAAATTGCCATTGACTATTGCCGACAAGTACACGTGCTGGCCTGAAATGCACGTCAGAAAATCTATCCCCATAGAATACAGGGACACAATTCTAATAGCCTTATTGACCAATCAGGCACTCGGACGCAAGGGTATGATGGTTGGTTCTGGCTGCACCAGATATACTCTGCTAATGCCGTTTCGGTGTGGTATGGGTACTGGACAAACACTGGTTACAGCCCCCCAGCGGCTAGTCAACTTTGCTATGCTCTTTTGTGCTGCACCACAATACATAGGCTGATTAATGGATGAAGTGTGTGCGCTGGGCGGACAAATCACGTGATCAGTTAACTTGACTGATAGTTCACAATGCACGCTCACGAACCACCAGCAGACAGGATCCAACAAGATCTGAGCCTGATAACATTCTGGACACTGTTACTAATGCCTGTCCAGCAGAGGTCATACCCCACAAAACAATGCAAGTTAGCCATCGCAGATCGCCAAGACAGGTCAACCAAATGGTGCGGCCAGCCACGATAGCACTGGGCCATGGCTACACTGCATTCTGGCCCTAGGTCACTTTCTATGGACGACCCCCGATGTAAATTACCCACACGTACCCAGACTAACAGTAAAATAGTACAGTACGATCTGGTCTCTCTAAAGTGCAGCCAACTTACCCACAGGTAGGCCCAAAACGTGATTGGGGGATGGTAATTCGAATCGAAATCGTCTGGTGTCGTGACTAACTACCTGAAAAACTAAGAAATATGCACACTTGCACCATAAAACGCACTACAGCATTACTACCACAGACAAAGAATAGCAAGCCACTTTAAAATTAGGGAAGGGCACGGGAAATGGGAACTACAACTGCCAGTGTAATAACTGTTGCCCCCCTACTGTTGCCGTTTGATTAAAGACGAAATACTATCCAGAATCGATGTCGAAATATTGAAAAGAGTATGATATTCAGATTTAGCACCCACGTGTTATAAGGGGTTGCCAAATTTCTGGACCTCCAGTACCCATGAAAGTCAAAATTCTTGATTAAAAAGGGCGCCATACAGAAATGAAAACTTCGACTTCTTGAATAATTCAGATGGCGGTCCAACATTTTTCATGGTCGTTTTTAATATTGCAACATCGAATCTGGAGTGTGCGTCGTCTACAAGCAGCAACGCCCAAAATTCTATTGAAGTATAGCTGTGAAGACTGCAAGAACATGCCAAATTTTAAACAGCAACCTTGCCAAAACAGTAGCCAAAGTATCAATGAAACCTCACAGCCTGGCCATTATTGAGCGTGTAAACGCGTATTCTTGCCTCAGCATCACGCTTACGGTTCCGTAGAACGTAGTCGTAAACTTGGCCGTACACTACGACAGCGTGGTGAAACGGCCCAGGTCAGATCAATTAGGCAATTATGCCCCGATAAAACATCTAATTTGAAGTCTTTCAAAAGTTTTTGGCGGGAAATTTGAATTTTGGTCCGATCGCCATTTTTTTAAAAGTAGGTTTTAAATTCGCCTGCTACATTACCTCATAAAAGCAATGCGAACCATTCTGGAAACAGAAGTCAAAGGAACTCAAGTCCACATTGCAATCTATCAACTGGTTTTCGCTTTTATCAACTGGCTCACTGGTTTTCGCAGACCTCAGACACAATATTAGGCGACTAATAGCACTTATAGAAACAACCATGTGACAGTGCCAGGTGGCGGGCATAAATACCTACAGCAAGCACTTATGGGCAGGGGCTGGATGAATGCTTGAAGAAATTAGCAAACTTAAAACATGTGCATTCACGCCTTCAAACCATGCAGGAGACTTAGAGCCCTTTACAGTTTGCTTTGTGAGACCTGAGGTAGGGCAATATGTAAATAAAATATGCAAACATTTTTGGGGCCAAATCCCCCCAACTCTGGCCCCACGCCCACATACGCAGCCAAATATCTTCAAAACACAAACTGCTTTGATGCCATTGCCAACAACACGGATCGTGATGATCGCGATTTAGATATTGCCCCAGACTTTTCTTGGGCACTGCACTCTGGTTCAGAATCCATAGCCCCCTGTTCCTCCTCATGCTCTGCAGGCCATATGCTCGTTGAAGCACTTTCTGAGTGGGAAATCCTCAGATGTCAACTGAGGCCAGACAACATCTAGCCCAGAAAGATATGTAGCGGTGTGGGGGGGGGGTGCTAGCTGGGTGTGTACGGCTAAAGCAGGAGGGGTGTGGCGGTAATTTCGATTGTGAGACGTTTCCCCCACCCTGTGTAGTCCCCAACTCAAAAGGCAGTACAGTACGCCTTTTGCAACCCAAGTCGTGCCCCCCCCCCCCCCCCCCAGCAGCCGGACTTCGTCCATACATGTCCTGGTTCTGGCCTCCACCAGGGCCTGCACTCATGCAATAGCTATGCGAAATGGGATGATTTTCCAAAACCACTCTGTAAAAATTAATTTTTTGAACTGACTTACTTCTTTCTTGATTAATTTCAACGGATATTTAACTTTTGGATCAATCAAAGTGACTGGTGGACGTTTCTTCTTTTTCAGAAAATATAGCAACGCAGCCAGGCCCGTAAGCGCTCCGACGCCAACCGTCAACCAAAGGGCCAAATTCTAAAATTATCATGTTTCAAATTTCCTTTTTCTCAAACTTATGGTTGGTTTAGAAATAATTTCTAGTCTTACATTGTTTCGATCAGTTGACCCCATTTTGTAAATTATCTGCCTCGCCTCGTCAAAATCTGCTTTTTTGCAGACAGAGAGAAAAAACGAGTCAAAACGGAATAACTCAGGTCCAAGCCCGAGAACTATCACGTGATATAGACCAGACGAGATAAGCAAGGTCGCCCAGTTAACTTTTTTGTAAGTTTCCTGTACGATATGCACACAGGTCAGCAACTGCTTATAACAAATTTATCAAAATTCAAAAATGCTGTTTAATGCAGTCAGTAGTAACAAGTTTTTATTTTTTTCATGATTTAAATCCAAAACAAACATTTTTCATGATTTTTTTTATTCCAACTCTTAGATAGAAGAAATCTCAGATTGAAATCAAGAAATAAGGGTTCAAAGTTTTTTTGTTTTGTTTCTGCAGTATTCTTGTAGGTGCCCTCGCAGTTTCCTTGTGG
This sequence comes from Mesodorylaimus sp. YZB2_4, assembly GCA_030248295.1. Classification (NCBI taxonomy): domain Eukaryota; kingdom Metazoa; phylum Nematoda; class Enoplea; order Dorylaimida; family Dorylaimidae; genus Mesodorylaimus; species Mesodorylaimus sp. YZB2_4. The sequence goes on along the minus strand of JASANH010000554.1, from coordinate 392,543 downwards.
TCGGGCAGTCCTCTAGTACGTGCCCAGGCCTTGGAACTGACTTGGGAGGTTTCATTGATTCTAGTTTAAGCATGCTGTTTCAAATTTGGTAGATACTAACGGGCTCTTCAAGAAGTTTGTGTTTCTTCCATATTTAATTGCCAATAGTGTTTTCTCATACTCGAATGTATGTCAGCATGTGATAACACCAGGCAGAATCCGTTTGTTCATGTCAAAAAGTTTTACATGTTTTGACGTTTTTGTCGTTTTTCTGGTCCCTGCTCTTTGCTATGTTATACTGGCTATATAAAACTTTAGCGCAGTCTGCAGAAAGAGTCAAAAACTATTCCAGAGGCTGGACTTTCGAAAAGTTTCAACCAGGCGGCCTGCAAGGCGATAAGTTCTAAGTAAACAGCGGAACAACCTTTGGCCTTTGTGGTGCAGTGTTTAAGTGTCAGTCTACTCGCATTGAGGGGGCTCGATCCCCAGCAACGAAGCCTGATTGGTAACCCAGCAAGAGGAAATAATGTCGGCTCACTAAAGTAGTAAAAGTTCGGAATAGAATGCTGTCTGGTCTGAGTAAACAACATCTCTGTCACAGGATAAGGACGAAGGAATGATAAGAAGGGAGGTTGTTTCTTGTCATCACTGACTTGTGGAAGAGAGTCCAGGATGCCTCGACTGGAGAAGGCACGGACAGACGAAGATGCTTCCGAGTGGCCAGGCCCCTCAAAGCCTTGCTTGGGTTTGACTGCTGCCCGGGCTACAAAGTAGCGCTCGGTCGGAATCCCCGTCCTGATAAAAGATGATCAGGATTCGGGACTCCGATTTGAATTCCGGGATTCGATTTGATTAATTCCGGGAGTTTGATTCGGGACCCCGGTTTTCGGGATTTCGATTTTGGAGGCTGACATGGAGAATTTGGAGCGTGCCCAGAGATACGCTCTCCGTCTTATCATTAACGATTGGTCCAGTGAATATCAAGACCTTTCATCAGTTGTGGGATGGCAGCCTTTGGCTCGGAGGCGACAGGAACTGAAGCTAGTCCAGTTTCATAAATGCTATCATGGTAGGCACGATTACCCGTTTCAGACATGTATTGGAGCCTGGTAGGAGGATGAGTGAACAAAGAGCATTTTCTGTTTTTATCTGAAAATAGCACTAGGACCAAGGCTTTTAAGCAGTGCTTTGAACATTCGACCATTATTTTATGGAACAAATTGAGTTCTGAATTGGCGTGGACATACAGCGCTGATGTTTTTAGACAGGGTCTTTCGAGTTCCGCTTTGTCGTGGGTTCTTCGACTGAGCTGATTATGCTATATTAATTGTGTGTCCCACGATCTTAGTGCGCTAAAGCGTTTACGCGAGGAATACATTACAGGACAGGGACTGAATGTCGTGGAGATAAAATGTTGTCAGGTGCATGGGAGACGAGCTGAGGGGCGAAAATGGCATGATCGAATGGAATTACTCCCAAAGCATGCACAAGTCGCTTTTTCTAAGATACAATCTGCGGGCAGTTGGGTGTAGTAACAGCCTGCATGTGCCATGGCCGTCCAGTCCCGATGGTGGGCCATCCAAGGAAAGGGAATATGGGTGGGTGTAGGTGTAGGTTATCTAGGTACAGCGATTGAAAAAAGCTCCCAAAAAATTTCGATCCCGGTCGGGATTGAGCGAGTCCCGATCCTAAAAAAATGATCCTGAACAAACGCTACACAAAGAAATACAGAATGGGCCCTCTAAAAAAAATTTTTTACAGGACATTTTACCTACAACCCTTGCAAAGCAACATTTAAATTTCCCGTTGTGAGCCGTTTATGACAGTTGTAGAGTATGTAAATAAATCAACAGTCCCTTATAGACGATGTGCATGCGTACAGTATAGCCGGCCAGCAGTCGAATCTTTTAAGCAAGGCTGTGCGGAGACCGGCACACACAACAGCTTCCCTCTGCGTGTCTCCACTAGGAGCACCTCCACGAGAGGGCATCCTGGACTTGACAGCGACTTCCTCGGACGATGAGCCCTGCCGGTGCTCGACAGCTCTTTCCTTGGAGCACTCGGAGCACCTCTAGGATACTGGGTGAGTTACCCTCACCCTGGCGTGCAAGGTCAGCGGGGGTTTATGGTTCGCCACCAGGGATCGAACCCGGGACGGGTGCAGCCACTAGCTCCCAAGCAATAGGAGGGACGAATGCCGAACCGCTGCACCGCCGCGGCCCGCTGTGTAATCTAGCCATATCGTCCAATCTATGTCGGAATATTGAAAGAAGAGTGCGATATTCAAAATCAGCCCTCGCTTTTTGTTGAGGTAATTAAAATTTTGGACCCATGTCTCAATTATTACAAAGTCAAAACAGTCATTTCCCAGGGGCCCCTTTTGCAATCAAGAATTTCGACTTTCCTGCATAGGTGCTTAAGGTCCAGAACTTTGGCTGCCCCCACTAAAACGCGAGTTTGAATATCATACTCTTTTTTTCAATATCCCGGCATCGATTCTAGAATGTGCTTTGTCTTTTTGAGTACTTCCAAGCATGAACGTGAGTTAAAGATGTTTTATTTTAATAACATGTTTTCCAATTTATGGCTTTTATTTATTGTTTTCTTTTCAAGAACCAAAACCGTTACCAGTATCTTGTGGGGACTTCTTGTCCATGCAAAACTGTCGTAGGTACGCGACTTGCAGTGGGAAATTTAAATTCGCGTTGTGCCAGGCCTGTGAGATGGTCTGGCTATACGCCTTATGTATGTCTCATTCTTAGGCAATAATTCACCCTTCTGACTCCTGCGCCTGATGAGTGCAGAACATGTCTGAAACGGCGAAGAATTTGTGAATTTGAAGTCTTCTCATCAAAGGTGTTGTGCCCAATAAGATCCCGCCCCCCCCGTCCCTGGTAATCAAAGAATGTAAGCATGGAAAAGCGATGAGAAGGCGCGCGAAACCGATGTGAGATCACGTGAACAGTCAACTGGTCGTGCATTGCAGTATTTTCTTGAGTCATGCTCATTCAAACCATGCTTCTTTCCTGCGTCATATACAATGACTTATGCTCTCCTCGACTAATCTCTCTTCTCTCCCTGATCTGCTGTCTGCAAACTAGTCACCTGGTGCCCATTTATTGACTAGCCATAAAAAGTGCACCCGCCCGCCTGCCGCCCTGCTGATAGTTGGTACCATTTGGTAACAGGCTCGAGGGTGACGTCGACAAAACGACAAGTCCAACCACGCAACAGCACAACATTCATTTCCAATGTTCGTGCCTGGCCCTCAGAGCTGCCCAGGCAACGCAGATATTTTTTTTTCTCGCCCATGTTGCATGGCTTGTTTCAAACGAGGGCCCGTGGGTGTGGTGTACTGTAGTCCGAAATAGGACTCCCGACGGCGAGCCCTGACTACGCAGCCGTTCATCGATCGGCAAGCTAGGTTTTTTCCAATAGCAGCTAGTTTTTTCCACTGCGCTCTCTTTTCCTTTTCCTGGAACCGAAGCATTGGACTCGAGTCGTCGACTCGGCACTCGACACACACCACCCTCAGCCAACACCATCAGAGCATGCATTGGTGATAAACCATCTTAATTTCTATCAAAACATGCTCGCCGAAGTCATAAACAGTAAGAAAATAGACCAACGCTTCATATTCGGATTTTGACCGATCATGCAATAGATGCCATCAAATTGCAAAAAAATTCAAACTTCTGACTTTTAAATTAATAATGCTCACATAAATTTAACCAAACCAGAAAATCGACGAAAACATATTTTAAAACTTGAGTAATCTCAAAATATATGTACGTACACATAAAACAGTGTAAGGATTATCGCATCTCCAAATTTTATTCATATTATGAAAAATAATCATGCAATTTCAAATTCAAATTATGCTGCATAAAAACCGTGAAAAATTAAACATCCAGTATTTTGCCGACAAACCATTTTTCTTTATCCCAGGATTGTCATGCAAGTGATGAATTCGAAATACTGTCGATCTCCAAATATCCTGGGTACAAAGGACCATTCACAGTATGTTCACTGCATGACGCAATTAATACTTTTAGTAAATCTTCAGCACTAACCAAATAAAGCATTATGGAAAAGATAAAAGGATAATGTAACATAAACTTGCAGCTCATGATTATATTATGCTATAATTTACCATCCGCATCACATTGGTGCTGCATAATTCTGTTTAAAAATTGACGCATAAAATATAAATTCAAAGTTATAACAGATTATCAGAAGAAAATGTTTTTATCACACAGTGATATATCAGTAAAATTTGGGGCTGGAGGTGCACAGTGCTGCAGAAAAGTGAGCAACCACAATCGAAGGGCGTCGTGATGCGGCAACAAGGTATATCACAAGGTACATAATAATTTGTAATAAAATATATATATATACCTTACCTACTCAGCATATCACCGTGCGAAAGTGTAAACACCTGTTCCTGAGGCCCAAAACCCATGACGCTCATTACACTCACAAGTTTGGGTCTCAGGGAACGGATATCCTTTGTGCCATAACTCGTGGGGTGAATCTTCACATTCACGTTTTTCTAGCAGATATGAAACCTAAAGAGCACCTGAAACTGGGGCTGAGAAAAATGAAGAGTATACTGGTACCTGTTCTGCTCATATGTTCGATAATACAGTAGATCGTGGCCTAAAGTGACACAATGGAACGAGCTGGTTGCCGCGTCTGAACAGAATTTAGAAATAATAATTGCCTGATTCGTCGCGCTGTTCACTTCTATACTCATGAATAAAAAAGCTTAACCCAGCCCAAGTAGTCTGGCTGGTTGTGGGTGCCAACCTGTTTCAACTCAAACATTCAAACAAGCGCAACCCGCCATCCGTCTGGGCGATTATAACTTCCGAGCAGACGGCAAGGGCGAACTATCTCAACATATTGGCTGGCTAGTGGCCGTACAGCCCACGAGCGACGGCTGTAACCCGGCGCCGTGGGTGGCACTGGTTGTCTCATGATCGCACCGACCATCCACCCATGACACCAATGACACCAATGAGCCATGTGCATATAAAAAGGCCGTCTTACATAACAAGCCCAAACACTGCCATCCCAGACGACCATGGCATCACGTGAAGATAAAAACGGGCAAGAGGGCCAGGCGATAGCTCTGAGATGAGAGCGAGAATGGCTGTTGTGACTGACCCTGAACCAAGGCCTCTTCTCGTGCGCAGGCGCATATCGATCAGGCCTACGAGTTGAACATGTGTGCCAAGTGCTGACAGGGGCGCAGTGCGAAACGGGCTCATACGATTTGCAGGACACCAGCCATGTTGAGGCAAGAATTAGAGCCCCTAGGCGCAGGAGTTATTGCTTACCAGTCTGCATTCGGAACTGGAACTATGCTCGGCTGCTCGAATGCTCTGTTCATTTCATACTTTGCATTTTGACTACCAAGGCTATGTTTTTGCTTTTAGGATATGCAGGATTCTAGTTCCGGGCTTGATCATTTCCAACCTTGCTTTGCCTCGCCTGCAAGTGCATTAACGTGCATAGTTCGACCACAAAATACACTCATTTTCACTGCGCACATTTCACTTTTAGAAGCACAACAAAAAGTTTGAGCCAGTAAACTCCAACAACTCATACCTAACACAGAATACAACCACATCTAGTGCCAATCAGTTTTTACCAGTTTCTGATCTTTTTGACCAACAAACTCTTCTGATCGTCGATTGAACAGCGCACGAGGCAAGCTAGTAAGTTATACAGTTTCCCCCACAGGTGAAGTTCTGAACTATAAAACTTACTACCTCACCACGTGCGTCATTCGTCCTCCCTCGGTGTCCGCAATGCACGTTTACATCATATCACATACACTACTACCAATGACATTCGACACTCACCTGTTTGGCAAATGGCAGCACTTTAAAAAAAGCAAAACGTGCGATTTCGGCAAACAAGCATAAAAAGTTACAATAACATATCAATATTAATGTGCAAAATCAAACATTTTCCTCCTTGTGCTTTTGCTTACCCAGCGTCAGATCATCGTCGATTCAGTCGAGTGAGGGAGTGATTATGGCGAATCTAAAAGAAAACCACGTCACATGCCAGATGGTCCTCTTAAACATGGATCACCAAGAAAATGACTGATCGAAGATTTTGCTATTTCCTACGACACACAAAGCACGTTTTCAGAAAGGCACTCGTGCACTCTGTCAATGATTCAATCATCCGCCAAACAAGCACTCCTCATGTGCTCATACTGACTCATGCGTTCTTGATCTACTCGCTGGTTGATCCGTTTCTCTGCGATCCATACTAAGTAGTTTAGCGAGCTCATAATTAGAGTGCGATTAAAAGCTCTTGCACCAAACAAGACAGTATCATGCTCAATGACAATGCTGTCCAGCGCATTTTAGACTTATGGGAAACAAAAAGCAGGTATCTATGGAATTACATCTTACGGTATTCCCAGCCAACCCTAGCTGCAGAAGTCTACAGCAGAGATCCGAAGCGATACCATCTAACTTGCACCCACAACATCTCAATCTCCATTCTCACCATTTCCACTTCAAATCTTACTTTAATTCGTCTCCCAAAACAGTTCATGCCTCCTCTGCTCTCCAACTCCCCTTTCCTCCTCTCCCCAACCACCTATCGCCCCCGCTGCCTCTCCAACTGGCGACCAAGACACGAGCCACTCGACTATCCACCCATCAAACACCTATCTGGTCATGAACAGAGCCAGAAAATAAATATCCTCTCTTCCTTTATCCCGTAGCCAAGGAGAAAATAGCATGTTCATTTTCCCACCTGGCTCCTCGATTTTACTTCGATTACCACTTTAGCATGCACAAAAGAAAAACACAAGGCCATCAAAAACATCTAAGATTGATTATATTCAATTTACGCATCCGTTAGTGAAAGGCTTGCTTTTTACCATTCTAGAGTCAATTCAGAAATGTAACCACGCTCTAAACAACTTGTATAGCTACCTTCCTAGAACACATTAGGCGTACAGGTGCAACCGAATGGTTTTTCAGGGGATCCATTTCTAGCCCACATCTCCTCCATTTACTACACTGGCCATACGGATTCTGCTACAGTAAAAACCACACTGGCCACTTCGCCTGCTTTATTCCTGCACACTAGAAACTCGATGTTCGTGGCCATAAACGGTTTTCGACTTATCACTGACGGGTAGATTCAGCTTACAACTTATGACGAATATGCATCATAAAAACGACGGGTAAATTTTCTAGCCTTCGCATAGGATGTCATTCGGGGATCCTGCCATTTGCATATTGTATTCGTCAATTCGACTTGGCATACCTGCATTACGTTTCCTATTTTGGGAAGACAATCGAAAGCTGTAGCCTATCTCGGCGGACAGCCGATGATAACAAAAGAAATGACAAGTCGATTTCTTGCACAAAATCTCACAGTATCCAGGACCAAGGACCAAAACACTTAATTCTAGGTTTGTGCTACACAAAATCAAAGCATAAAAATATATGGCATATTCAAGCACAAAAGTATGGATTGTTGCCCTAATGATGATTGTATGAAGACAGGCATCAAGTCCAACAGGCGAGAGATGGACTCAGAAAGGCTCCAAGAAGACCTCTGCCGATCCATAGACAGTATAAGGGAGACCAATTATGTCAGCTAACCACATACGTGCAGTATTGGTCCGTGTGTAGGGCCAATACACTACCGCACCCCAGGCCAATCGCAACTACAATATTACACAAGAAGTAAAACAGGAGTGTAGAGAGAGGACACACACAGTTTGACATACGGCATGGTCAGGGTCTTCGTAAATACCATCTCAGGACTAGTGATAGTGATCTGGATTACAAGGCAGCTCCACGTTTTGGATATAGCGCGACGTAGTCCAGGAGTCCAGGTGCAACGTGTCACACTACTATACAGTGTCAAACAAAGTCATAGAAACCTTGTGATGGGTATCTTGGTTGGCATCGAGGGGCTGCGCTCTCCCCAAGTTTAATCCCCACCGACAAAAGGTGGTTTTTTAAAACTTATTAGCCTTCACCTTGCGCTTCAGCCTGCGGGTAATTCACAAGACATCGTTAACGTAGTCCGAATGGAAAGACAGGACCCAAACGAGTGGGATAGATTGGCAGGGTTCAAACCCTGATCCCCACTGCCCAGGATGCGGGTGGCACACGAGCTTGCTTAAAAGGTACTAAAGACACTATTTTCCTCGGGCATACAGTGTATGGTGGAGCCATGGAATACCACTGCTTCCTTCAAAAATTCCACCTACTGTTTCTCTGTACAGTGCCTATCTGGTTTTTCGTGCCAGTAAAGAATTACAACTATAGTACCAGAGCACCGAACCAAGTCTTTCGAACTACATAGTCCACAGCTGAAACATCATCCCGACGGGTGACGCCCAGCTGCCCGCCCCGTGCAGAGCATCCATTGCTAAGACGAGCCTCTACACAACTTTTGAGAGCACTTATCTCATAAAATCCAAGAGCTTGTTGACAATAATGCATCCCACACTACAAATTCCGATTGCTAAGAAGATCTCATAAACATGTGCCGTTTTTACAATATCTGCTTTACACTTTAGGCCAGGATCTCAGTTGACCTCTCCTCCGTTTCACGCATGTGCTTCTTCATGATCCTAATCTGACACCTTTGTACGAGTACACGCATGACCAGTATGTACAGTACCTACCGCCTTATTGTGCCAGCCCAAAGATTAATACACTATCGACTGTAGTTTAATTCAGGCAATTTCATTCCCGGTACCTTCTGCTCTACTCCTCCGATCTGCAATATTGTACGATATAAGTAGGCACGCAGTCGCTCACGATCAGTGAACTTGCATGCCTAAAAAACCTGATTATGCACCATCTGACTCCAGCACAGGAGCGCTTAATTACCCAAATCCACTAGTACTGTACAGAAAGAGTAACTTTTCCTTGGCCACAAATATGCGGCTAGCAGAGTGTCTTTTTCAAAACTAGACAGGTGGTCGCAATACTGTATATTTTCCAGAGCACCCTTGCCTGTCACTTTGATATTGCAATCATATTATACATGAAAACTCCGCTTTGTGTTTCGGGATTATATACTGTACAACGAAGCTAAGTTCTCCGAAGTTAAGTTATAACCTGTCTTCTTTGTGAATATACGCGCCCGCCAGGTTGCCGCAAAGGCCGCGTGTACACCCACAGAAAACAGATGGTACGTACTCGTATTATTATGGTATAGCAGAAACATGCTTCACAGGATTTCTTCTCTCCCTGTCACAGTACAGTGTAAAGTGAAGCACACCATAGGAAAGAGCGTCCATTTTAACGAATGAGATACTTTCGGTCAGCCCAGCTCATGTGACTGGTGAGTCGCTTACTTAAAAAATTTGTTAGTCACGAAAAATGCGTTGAAACCTTGGCAATCGAGCTGTCATTCGATGGTTGATGCGGAAGAACAAAGCTGGCATTGCGGAGTGGCTTCGCATAAACAGTCATGAGTTCATCGTGGATTTCTGTGCAGGCTTTGTTCTTTCGCATCAACGAGCCGAATTACAGCTCGTTGATCGATCTCCAGATTACCAGAAATTCTTGATGACAAACTTTTGAGGAAAGCGACTGACCAGCCTCACGGACTGGAAACATCAAAAATATCAAGGAACCATATAAATGGACACTCTACCCAACAGGGCACTCGACTTCGCACTGCACCCGCTTATTATCATGCATAAAGACATCTCATTGTCGGACACCCTCCGCATATCGCAAAAACTGGACGAACAGAAAAAATAACACTTCAATATCGAGTATCGTGCTCGTGGTTAGTGGAATGATCCACACAAGTTCGGATCTACTGGTTGATGTTCGTTTGATGAAACAGCATGCTGTGAGAATCGTAATCCTTGCAACAAGGTAAGAAGTGGGAAGGAATAGTAATAGTGATCGTGTGTGCAACCGAGAGGGAACTACCTCGACTACACCACGGAGCAGTGCAAGGAGGGGCTTTTACGGACTGCAAGATGTGACCTAATCAATCTTTGCAGGAAAAATAATTTATGCAGTCCCCACACTACACAGTGTTTCCTAGGGCCCACGTTTTCCAAGCACGCTTTCGTATCTGACATTGAGATTTACACTTTGTCGCACAATCTGCCTCTTTCCATCAATGCTAGGCTTTAGTATTAGTTAGAATGCATTATATGCAATAATGGCCCATTGCATCTACCATCTCGTGCCACCCACTCAGCCCCTTTCGTGCCATGCTTGCCGTGGCTCGGGTTTGTGTCATTTTATGCATCCGTCCATCCCTTCCCCCCCCCCCCCCACTCCTATACAACATCGTTTTGGCTCCTTTTCAATTTCAAGGTCTCACGGTCAACACGCAGAGAACGTGGCCGAGCGAGCAGCGTGGTTCATTAACCGAGCCAATTCGCGATCGTGGTGCCACGTTCGGTGACTGGCACCAAAAACTGATTACTCGCAAATGTCATTCGATCAACCTACTTCCTACAATACGTGCACTAAATGCGTGTTTGCGCGCGCTGTGAGTTTCTGCATTTTTGCATCTCATGTACAGTATTTTTGCTGTTTTGAAGTGCAATTGGTTTTTCGGTGATGAAAGCTCACCCGACGATTCGGAGTCAAGAAATGAAGAAAAGCTAATCAGTTGTCGTAACCAAGGTGCACCGGCTTACAGAACACCAATGATAGCTGAATACGTAACGCCGTGGAATCTAGCCGAGACGAGCACATGAGATCACCAGAAAATCAAAATCAGTTCGAATAATATACTCACTCGAAGTCACCGTCGATGCACCTCGTCACAATCCACCCCAGACTCGAGCTCGTGTTTGAGTTATAATCAACACAAGTTCGGATCTACGGGTTGAATGGAACGGGTATGCAAGTGAACACTCACCAATCGCTCGACTCTGCGCATTAGCAATTCGAAACAGCAAGCTGAGGGAATTGTGAAAGGGTAAGAAATGGGAAGGAATAGGAACAGTGATGGTGTGTACAACCGAGAGGGAACTACCTCGACTACACCAATGGAGCAGTGCAAGGAGAAGCGAATGAATCGTGAGCCAGCGCACGCAGGTGAATGACGAACACGTACTGTCGAGTACGTATTTACAAAAGGCCCGAAACCACACACGCCAGACGATGGCGGCTCCCGGCACCAGAGCATGGGTTTACCGAGGTCAACCAAGGCCATCCGTACGGCATGGCATTATAAGACGATGAAACCCCCGCCCCGTCGCCACCCCACCACAGACTAGCATGGACTGGAGCAGACGACGATAGGGTCGAAAACCGAACACAAGGCGAACAGGCGTCCAGCCGATGAAGGCCAGACGTCGTGACGCAGCCTGGTACCGAGAACGCGAAAAATGCAGTACTCAAACCACCGCCACCCTGGTCGTGTCAGCCAAAAATCCACACCCAATCCATTCCACCCCTATAACCATTGCACAAAACCAAGAATCACTGGCGGTTTTTCGTGTCGTGCCGACTGGTTCATCCTCGATCCTGTCACCAATCGTCTCCTCCCATCATTATCCTCTTTTGTAGTCAAAAAACGCGACAATGTCGCGTCCTAATCATCAAAAACAAGTAAACTTTTTCCAAAATTTGACTGGTCTAGCCTGTGTAAGACAGTCGACTAGACTCAGGGTCATAACCGACCGACCATGCCGCCGTCTCCTAGACTAAATGCACCGAGCCAACCCTTTGAGGCTGGCTCGACGTGACAAACAACAACGGCTGACGGTGTTGGCTGCTTAGCTAGTAAACAGTCAATAAACGCGTCCCTCCTCGCCGTGCTTGTCGCCTGCTGACGAGGCCCAACAACAAAAGACCGCCCTTCCTCGCCTCCTATAAATAGCCGTCGGCTAAGCCAACGACATGGCACCGACCGACGCGCGTCCTTGTAAACAAGCCACGGTCACTCCACAAATGCCGGCCATTGGCTATTTAGTCCGAGAGGAAAAGAGAAAAACGAAATTGAATCCCATACGCGCATCATTGACGCCCTCCCCGCCCTCGTCTAGACATAAGACAACCTTGGTCTTTTTGGCAGGAAATCAAAATATCGGAGACGAGACCAGACACTGTCCTCGTCGCCGGTCAGTCGAGGTCAATCTGCGTCCTTAGCCGTCCCTTCCAACGGGAATCCCGCGTCTGCTCCCAAGGAAAACGGGGGTGGTGACCAGAGGATTCCAGCAGATACAAGTCAGCGCTACACGACTTCGACCCCAGACAACGTCAATTCTCAAACCGCAAGACACTGTTTTAAGATTTTCTGAAATTGATTTTAAACACAAGAAAAGATGCCCAAAATTTCTTTTAAAAATTTAGTTTTTTCAATCCTTAGGGCAGGCAGTCTTAAAATGATTTCTCTCAGAGGTTTCAAAAACATCCAAGCCCTTACTTTAAAAAACCCTTTTCTCGTCTTGCCTATTCGATCGAGACCTTTCCGCCTGCCTCCCCTCTCAGCTAACCTGCCTCCCCGCTCGCCGTGTTTGCGCAGAATGACGGGCTCGAAACAGGGCCAATAAACATGGCCAGTCCAAACATGCACGTGATTCCTGAGTGCGTACAAAGTACCTAGTCCCCCACTAAACATGTCCTTCACAAGCCATAACAAGTTTTAAAATGGAACGAAACTAAACATACGAATAAACAACGTTTGAAGCGGGAATTTCAAATATTTGAGAAAGCTGAAAGTGAGATCAATTTTTGACTTTGACTGGATTAGTAATTTCTGAACTTTTCACCGGCAAGTCTTTTATCCACCTTTTGGTATTTAAAATAGTAAAATTATCAATTTTGGTAAGCTTAATTTCAGAATTTTTCAAAAATTTTATACGTTTTTGGCGCGAACTTTAATTTTGAAATGAAGTAAAGGTTAGAAGGACAAGTTTTCTTGTGATGAAGTTGCTCCTAATTTTTTACCGCCGCTGCTGAGAGCTGACAATGAACCTGGCCAAAAAACGAACGCAGCTTTCATAAAATGTAGGGCTTTCTACAAATACCAGTCCAAGGCATGTACGGAAATTCAAAATTTTTTGACGGAACTTCAGACCAAAGAGGATTTTCGAAATAAAAAAACGGTAATTCAAACTTGGGCACTGGACGCATATCTGATTAAAAACCCCTGCGAGTTTTGGTCCCAGCAGGCTCCACACGATCACTATTGCCCACTGTCAGCACACCAGAAGCAACCATTCGCGAGAGGAAACCCTGTCGAGTGCACCGAGTGGACTGGCAGTGTGTGGCCATTATATACGCTCATTCCACTTCCCCCTGGCCACCGTCTCGACAATTCAACAAATAGAAACGGCCATCGTCGTATGTCGAGTCCAGGAACAGGGCACAGGGCGAGCTCCTGTCGCCACCTATTGCACAAACAGGCACCAATAGTAAGCCTTGCTTCCTTATTTCATCCGCGCTTACACAAGCTCGCGCCCGCTACAGGGCAGCTCAGCGATGCCATACCCGCCCGTCGATCATCAAACTGGCCAGCCATCAATGACAAACAAAGCTCGTACCAGGCTCGGCCGTCGTGGCGTCATATTACACTGCCCCCTGCCCATGTCTATTTCCTCATCCCGTTCCACTCAACAAGGTACGACCGGCTTGGTGCTAGTCTCCCTATGTCGCCATGTGGAGAGTGTTGGCCCATGCCAAGGCGGAATTAGCATATGTCAAACATGCCAGAAGTGGACACACATGAAAGAGGCAAATGGAATGTTTGTACCAGCCACTGTGCAAACGAAAACATACTTCAGCCAGGTCGCGACCAGGCACCCTAACCAACCAAAGGCTATATAAGCGGCCTTATTGACTGTATAGAAAATGTACAAGCTTCCTGTTATTTTGTGAAACAGGGCACCAAAAAATTTATTGTGGGATCAGTCGTTGTGAACCCTCGGCTTCCAGTTTATCGAATGCTTCTCATCGTGAGTCCAAGATGATCAAGAAAAACTTGAAAATCCGTCAGTCCAACTAGGCAGGTACAAAATCCTGGCAATCATGCAACTTGCGAAATGCATTGCGAACAATACCATCAATGCAACAGCTAGTTTATGTCCCTAATCCTGCTAAAGGCGTCTGCACTGACGAAAAGGGTGTTATCATTATGAAGATGTGTGACTATGTCATTGAGCTACCTTTCACTTCTTCAACATAATCATGCCTTCCGACGTAACAAAAAGCACTGCGCTGCTTATCCTGTGTGGAGGCGCTCAAGAACGCCTGTCCTTACCTGAATCTTGAAATCGCCGAAATATGTCTCGATCTTTGACAACGCCACTGCTACATCAAGCGTGCAATATGGGTTTCGAAATTATGGAAACGGTAGAGCCAGACTAAAAAAGAACCGACATAAACACACGATTTGCATTTGACCAGAACTTAAGCTCAAAATGTCAATATGTAGACTCTGCGTGCGACCCAGCCTGTAAACAATAGCCAGACAAAAATTACCCAGTGGGTAAGTAGGAAAATTTTTTTCAGGATTACCGAGCATACGCAAATTCATCGCAACGCTGTATAGATCATGTTCGCTATTTGTTGCCTACCTCAAAAATGGTTCCTTTGGTGTTTGTCATTCCGAAGACTGCTCCTATCGACTTTCATATATGTACACATAAACAGTATATATACTCATTTATATATATACTATATAGTATATAAGTATATATATATAGTATATATATATACAGTATATATATATGTATATATACAGTATATATACAGTAAATATATATACAGTATATATATAACAGTATATTGCACTTCATATAAGGTGTATGGTTGTATATGAAGTACACAGTACATACTGTGCGGTATATAATATAAAAACTGAAAACTCCCGATCCAGTCAAATAAATGCCAATCATGCAGCGTCATTGCAAGCAAATTTTGCTGATATAATTATACACAGAGGCTAGAATTTGTGTACAAAATTTTTAACTTGCAGCACATCACTGGAGGGAATATGTCCGTAGTTGGACTAAGAGGTTTTGAAGTCTTTATAGTATAATATAATACTGCTTATAATGTACTGTATACTGGCAATACTGTTATTTGACATGGCCTTGGCTAATACTCGAATACATACATATAGGAAACATACGCAAAATTATTTGCTATAACTGACCTTATTTATACTGCCGTCACACACACATTCTATCCTAAACCACAAATACTAACCTGCTGCCACTAGCTGATGACCATGTCTGATACCTGGTAAAGCAATTTGTGACGAGAAATAATATTCATGTATGCCGACCGGAGTAGAATCTAAAAGCAAAAACGCTGAGCGTGACTTTGCGCATCTTATGACAGCATTATTACATAATTATAAAATCTTGACGAAGTTCTAATTTGCAATAGCCAAGACGGATTTTTTTACAAGATGCATGGCATCAGCCATGTATTCAAGAGATTGTATGCCAACTTTCAACAATTAATGCAAGACATAAAAATTGACTGCAACTTATAAAATTAAGAATTATGACCCTAAACTTACGATTAGCTACTCGGTACCGCGGGAAAGGGAAGTGAGTGACGAGAATAGGTAAAATTTTTCTCTGAGTTTCTAAAATTAAAACTGGTTAAAACGTAATACTTTTTTTTAAACCTTGCATGTATGAAACCCAAAAATATGTTCACTCACCTAACTCACTCTTTCAGGATTGGCCAGACTGCAAGTAGTTGTTTTAGTTGACAGTGACTTTTAGACTTATTTATTTTTTGTGCTGCGCCCTAGTATGGACGGTCTGTCTTCGGCTGCAAAAATATGCAGATGCATACACAAATCACTGCTGCACAGTAAGTTATATACTTACGTACGAATATGCATAAGACTGCATGGGCTTTTTAATACGCTGAGTGGTTAACAATAAGTCTTTTATGGACAATAAAGCCAAAAAACACTTTCCAGAACGCCAGCGTGTAGTAAACACTGTAAGATGGCAGTTAACCGGAGTGTGCTATAGCTTTTGTAGCTCTTTTGCCTGTAAAAAATTTGGGGTTCTGAAGGTGGTTAACGCACATAATTTAAAACTACTTGTGGTCTGGCAATAATCATTATCTTTTTTGAGGGGCTACTATGAATTCCAAAGCATAGAAATTCTCAGTTCATAAGAAGAATTCGCCAAGTTAGGGCCCTTTTGACAAGAACGCCTGCAGGTACCTACTGTAAATCAATTTAATTGCGCGGTACCCAATTTTCGCGGTTCTGGACTTTTGCAAAATTTTGCGGATACAAATTTTCGCGGTTTCTGGCTGACCGTCAGTCATCAGTACTGGTTATGCATATGATGAATCTCCCGCTGATACTTCAGACTGTGTGGGGATATTCGACCTTTTCAAAGAACACAATCAGCTCCTTTATACCTGATTTCCTGCACGTAGGAGCTCCAAACATTAGATGCGTGTAAGGAGCCGGCTGGGTGGTGTAGCGGTGAAAGGCGTGTGTGACAGTTTGCCTGGCACAGCTGGAGACCATCAGCCTCGATTCAACACTAGTGATCTGAGAACTTGGTCAAGTTCCCTCTGTGCCTTGCACGCCTGTTTGTCGGTAACATTCTCTCTTTATCCATTCGGTGTCCATGAGCGAGGAGACGTCTTATGAAGCGAGGGACTCTCAAACCCAGACCCCTCATGGGGCACGGGCTTGTTAGTTACCCATGAGGTAGCCACTGATATCGCGGAGTAGAGATCAACACTCTTGCCATCCCGAATGAACCCTAGTTGATGGCAAGATGAGGTCAGCTAAGAGGCCCCCGCCCGCGGGAAAAGGGGCAAAATTCGAATCTGCAAGGCCAGGATGGGTCGAAAAACTTGATGTGGAAGGAGCTGTGAATGGATACGCCTAAGCATTCAAAAATGATTTTACTCACTGGTACTTGCAAGAAATTCCGAAGAAATAAAAAACTGTAAGCAACTGCCTAAAGTGGATCTCAGGTTGTCAGGGATCAAACCATTGCATGCTAAATGGGTTCTGAAGGCGCCCCAGATTCCCCAATCCGTCAGAATCCATCGTGGATCCGTTCCAACACAGTTGATAGCTACTGGTCAGGTAGGTTGAGACAGACTGTTGTCAGTAGTACTGTTGAAGATGCTCGTTAGTGCATCGCTATATTGATAATGTGACTCATGTCCGCATTCTTTGATAAAGTGGCTTCAAACTTTCCCGGAAACTGATCTGGGTTGAAGTTCAACTAAATGTAGTGAGCAGGTGGTTGAAAAAAAGGTAAAACTGAACCTATGCTCTATCTGAAAATACAGGTTTTCTACATAAAAATTTCGCGGAAGGAAATTTTCGCGGTCCAGGCCATCCGCGAAAACAGCGAAATTAAAGTGATTTACTGTATGTAGTAGTTTATTACCTGAAATGCCACTGGGGCAGCTCGAGTCAAGCTCGACTTAATAGAAACCTGTCAAAATTCGAATTATGTCATCTGAATAAAGACTATATCATCATCCACTCGACCTGCTCTAGTGCAATTTCAGGAAATAGGTGCCTCCACAAGATACCTCTTGTCAAAAGGTTCTAACATGACAAATGCTTAAGAGAGGGTTTCTGAGAGAGTCGACCCATATGAAATATACTTGGCCAATCGACTTTTTTGACCCCTCTTTTTATGTGCTCAATCGAAAGTACTCACAAAACTGATTGTCTTTGGCGGAGTAAAATTTTTTAAAATGTCTATACATGGAAATATAGCACATTATAGGTAAAAAGTAGTCACTTTTAGTCAAAAAATCATAACTTGCTTATTTTGGGGCCTAGAACAATATTAAAAATCCATTCTGAGAAATCCGAATCTTTTTTAAAATTAGCCTAGCTATAACCGTTCATTTCATATTCTACAAAAACCGTCTGTGATCAGCCTTGATTAGTCACATAATCGATTATGGGTGAATTATTAAAACAGTCCAACCCTGTTTTTTTCACTGAAATAGTAGCCTAGGGCCACTACATCACAAAACAGCTCGAAATTTCACCCTAGGACCATAGATTATTGCGCACATGTGAGATAACTGAACCCCATTCAGGCAATTTTAGTTAAAACTGATCAATAATTTTAGCTGTTGATCAGCTGTGCTGATCAGTAAGACCCTATCTTGTAGCCCGTGGGAAGAGCTTTGAAACAGTTTTTTCTACGTCAAAATTCATCAAATTTTGCCCAAGATTTTGAAGAAAACCCAAATTCGGCAGGAGTGCCCACAGAATGCACTGTTTGATTTTCCCGCCCGCGTGCCGCTTATGACATAAGAGCGGATTTGGCTGGTCACACTGGCAATTAACAATAAATTTATAACCTTTCTCTTTTTCACTACGCGTCGGTTCAATTCTGTGCAAGAGCCTCTGTCTTTCATGAAAAAATAAGAGAAGTTATAAATTTAGTGTTGATTTCCAGAGTAATCAGACAAAGCCACTCTAATGTCATAAGCGGCACACGGGCGGGAAATTCAAAAGGTGGATACTGCAGGCACTCCTACCGAATTTGAGTTTTCTTCAATATCTTGGGCAAAATGCAATGAATTTTGACGTAGAAAAAACCATTTGAAAGCTCTTTCCAGGGGCTTTACGCACACACTCTACACACTGGTCTGACGGATGGTGCTGACTCGCTATTTATATAAATGCGGTTATGTGTAATTTAAAATCGCTTGGCGATATTTTTAAACCCATTTTTCTGCAAAAGGCCAGAAAACTTGCACGATTTGATGTTTAAATTGATTAAAACTATACTCCTCAATGACTTCTTCCACAGGTGGACATTGCGTCGGTTTTATAAGTTTTTCAACAATTTTTGTAACCCGCAAGGCGATATCTGGAGCGGCCGCGGTGGTGCAGCGGTTCGGTATTCGTCTCTCCATATTGCCTGGGAAAAAAATTGGTTGGGGCAGGACTCGTCCCGGGTTCGATCCCCGGTGATGGAGGTCGGTTTGCGAACCACAAACCCTCGCTGACATTGAAACGCCACGCCGTGGGTGACTCACCCGATACTGCCGAGATGCTCCGAGTGGAGAGACGGAAGCCGAACGAGTAGACAGTCTCAGCTGTCGAACACGGACAGTTTTCAAAGCCCGCCCGGACATCGACCGAGGAAGTCGGTGTGCAGTCCAGGATGCCCTTGCGTGGAGGTGCTCCTAGTGGGAAGCTGCTTTGTGTGCCGGTCCCCGAACAGCCCTGCTTATTAGTTTTGACTGCTGGCCGGCTATAGACAAAGACGGGCTTCTGCCCACAAAAATTTTTTTAAAAAAGGGGGATATCCCGGAATGTTATTTGCCATTTCTCCCCAAGGCTCTTCAGTCTCGATTATGCATCCTCTGTTTGGGCTCCGACACAAAAGAAAGCAATCATCGACCAAGAGAAAGTTCAAAAATTTGCAGTTTGCTGCATACAAAACCAATGGCATATTGACTATGACACCACGTTGGCTGCCCTAAAGTTGCCTAGTTTGGAAAATCGTAGAAATCAACTGAAACTAATGCAGTTATACCGGATTTATCATGGGCTGACTGCCTATCCGTCACAAAAACGACTAACCCATACCGACATGTCTGGTCGTAGGTTCAGTGAACGCACAACGGCTCCTCACCATCTTGAAACCCCCGCTGGGAGAACTGCGACATACTCGCAGGCTTTCGAAGTGTCAGCCATAAAACTGTGGAATGATTTACCGTATGATATAGCAAATAGTCCGTATGACACTTTTAAGCGATTCGTTTCCAATCTTTGTTTTAATTGACAGTGACCTTTAGACTTATATTTATTTCTATTTTTGTGTGCTGCGCCCTAGTATGGACAGGTTGTCTTTGGCTGCAGAAATATACAGATACAGATACTGACTCACAGTAAGACTGACTTCTTTCTGAGTCACTTCTTACTTCTTACTGAGTCTGGACTCAACAAATCAAATGGGGATGCATTCGAGTGGCCTATCATTCGCAACGGGGTCCAGACGGAGGACATACTCAAGAGGGTGTGCCCGCAAAAGATAAGCGTGAAGGGGACGCCTAACCCACCGACAATCAACTTTTACGTACCTACTGGTCTTGTACAGCATATTAGCTACATCAAAGGTGAAGACAAGAGTTTTTTGGCATTCTCACTATTTCGCTCTTGTAAAAGACAACGTGCAAATCTAATACGAAAATGTGAAACTATAAAATAAAGAAAAAGAAGCAAGCTGCCCAAAGTTTCCGACAAGAAGCTTTGTTTTTCCAGCTTTTTTTTGAGATTATCCAATAGCAAGAATTAAATTCTAGAAGCTTCCTTAAAATACTCACGGTTTCTTTTAGGGTAACAGATCGTACCGGGGTCGAGAATAATTCGTGCAACGTGTTGTGCGCTTTGATTTGTTTGAATCCTTGAATATCAATTTGCTGCTGGCCGAAAACTGTCACATGTGTTACCATGAGATTCTGGGCGGTCTAAAAATAAAAGAACGATTCAGTTTGTAATCGCATTTTTGAAAGTCTGCTAATATTGGCAGGGAACACGGCACCACTCATTCCTGTATGTGGCTCACAGTTGACCCCCTTCTTGGGACAACAGCCTGACTAGGTGGGATCTAAGGAGGGTCTCGCGAAGGCAAGATGTCTCGACAGCAGTTTCATCGGTCCATCATCTCTACGTCTCGTCGAAGTGGCTGACCCCTGGACAAGTATGGCATCTGGACTCGTTACTCGTTGATTACCAGTCGGGAAGTCCCTCTCTTCCCATCAGGAGGGTGGTGGAGAATCTTAGAGGAATAGTAGGTGTTATGAAAATGGCTTGCGATAAACGGCCTTCAATGTCAAAACCCGAGCGTGAGCTAACGCGCATCTACAGCATTTAGATAGAGTACAGCATGTGACCAATACTGTACGGCACAGCACACTTATCACCGAAGCCTGACGATGAGCTTTGGCACCACGAAAATGGAAACCGAGAATTAAAATTTATTGAATAGAGTAACCTGTTACATGCAGGTCAGTTTTTTCGCGTAAATTAGATAAATTATGTTGGATAATCCGCAGAAATCCTGTCTCAAAGTAAAAATATTTCTAGCCAATCAGATAGCACGGCACTCATTATTTCGACTACAGAAATGCCTAATGAAACTTACATCCTGCAGTGTTTCAAATTGATCCGGAAATTAATTGCCTGCCTCCGTTTTATTATTTCTTTAAAAAAATCAAGTGCCTTGGATTCATTTAGCTGAATTTATTCTTCAGAATTGAATTTTCTAGAGTACTAAAATTAGAACTGCCAAGAAAAAAAAGGATGAAATTCATAATGTCAAGATGAAAAAACCTGTATTTCAAATTTGCCCATCCCAGATTTTGTGTTCATTTTGCTTGGAGTCTCTGTTTCTTCAAAAAAACCTCATACATAGTGTTCACGCGTAAGTTGTTGACCGCGCTTCTGCTATCACAAAACGCATACAGCGGCAGTTTTGATATGTACAGCAATAAATTTAATCAGCTTCCCTAATGGTGTACATTTTGATCGTAAAAAAGGTAAATTTTCAATATTGAAATGCGATAATTCCAATTTAGATCTTTCATCTATACTTGCCGCAACATATGCTGAGCCAGCAAACCACGAATTTTCCTCAGGAAACTGCCCCGTTTTCAAAACCTGGCGATGAGAGTGTCCCTGGTCTACTATTCAAAACACTGACCATGACTTTATTTTTAACCGCGAAATTTGAATTTGAATTACATTTATAATCGGTTATGACGCAACTTGCAAGCATGAAAGTTAAGATTGGGCTGGACTAGACTGTGCAGTCATGAAAAAATTTCGTTTCTCATCATTATTTTTGATGGACTTGAAGGTGCTTTGCGCCGCAGCCAAGATTAGTAAGCAAAAAGATTTTCCAGAATATTCTGAAAAGTAACTAAATTTTACAATCCTTCTGAAGTTATTCAGAAAAAAGTAAATATCCAGAGCCGATCACTTGAAATCTTTTATCTGTGTAAATGTCCCATTTCTAAAGAAATTCTCCAACAAATTTTGACCTATAGCAATCAATATCTGTCGATTCTTACAAGCTACATTTGGAGCACTTTTAAAGTTCCAGGTTTTTAAAATGAAGCATGGTGGACCCCACCTCACAAGACACTTTTATCCAATAAAATTTTAAATCCACTTATTTGACTAAATTTGAATTTGAATTTGAATCTGGCCTTTTTCAGCACTCACTTACCAAAAGTCCGCGTGGTCTTGTTTTTTTCAGATAATGCCACGGAATTGTTCAAATTTTTGGAAGGAATTAGTTGTGCTCGACTGTCTAAAAATCAAAAATTCTCTGTACATCTCTGTATTCTCTGTACGTGGTCGCTCAACGCTTCGTAATCACTGATGTGTGACGTAGTCAACAATTACTCATGACTCCTGGCTTTTGAAACAGTTGTTGAAACAAGACTAACGGTGATGGCTGTCACACTACTGATGAATTTTTAAAACATACAAGTACTATCCTCTTTTTGTAGAAATGGTTTTCGTAACCTAACGAAATATTTTTCCGTTAGCCTTATTTTTATAGCGCTTAATCAATGCCACATACTCTCATATTCCCAATTCCACTGCACCAATTTTGTCGAACTGAACCCAGAATGGAAAAGCATTCGAAAAAAACATTAATCCTACGTTTCTTGAGAAATATAAAAAGCCTAAACAAGCCAGAGCAGGGCCTCACTTTTTTCCATTTCTCCGAGTCTTTTTTCTATCTTTGGATAAAAATGAGACAACGGTGGCTGTTGAAGCACGAAGCCACGGAAAAGAAATCGATCGGCAACATTCGTCTAGCCGACGTCTAGTCGGGCGGCTGACTACGAGAAATAAAAAAATCGTCCATCCAAAGCACTTATTTTTTTAGTCCGCAAAGCCTAAGCTCATTCCTCAACTCGTCGTCGTCGCAAGCAGAAATGAGCGCTCTAGCTGCGAAGAAATTCAGAAGAAGAAGGGTCTCACGAAAGTGTTACAATCGAATCGTCACGCGCACAAAGTCACGTGACAAGCGACGCTAAACTCTGATTGGTCAGCTTTTCCGCAGGCACTCCTACGATAAGGACGCCAAATCCAAACGGTCCTAGGCCCGAACAACAGCTATGAAATACTCAAACCTTACTTGCAAGGGTAAATTTCAAGACGTGGAAAAAATCGGACAAAACTGCCTCGGAGCCGATGTAAAGGACTAAAGAATAGCTAGAAAAAGCGACGCGTCACCCAAGTTACAGCACAACGCACGTTTCACCTTGCCAACAAACATTTGGAGAACATATTGCCGACGCCAGTCGACTCGAGGCCACCAGCACGCCATTCAATGTTGACAGGCGTTTTTTAAGTTTAGTGCCAGTGCGTCCTCCTTTATCTTTTTGCTCTTTTAAAAATGGGGAAAAAACCCTTCCTATGTGCGCTAGTCAGCAAACAGCAGGAGGTGGAGTGAGTAAAATGTGTACCGAGGTAGCTAAGTGACATTTTTAACAGACATTTTTTGCAGCCGATGGAAGAAAAAACAGTGAAAAGGATTACTCATAGCGGCATACGAGTACACTGTACATAGTCATGTAAAATAAATAAAAATCAGAGGTCTCGGATTCAGCTAAAAATACGCGGCCTTGGTTGAGAAACAGTTCAGAGAAGTACTAGCCGTATGTCATTTCGGTAAAAGGGTTCCTTATTCAAACTTTGAGCATCTTTTTGCAGTTGAAAGGATATTTAGGCGATACAAACGGCGTCAATTTATTTTACAGGTTTTGTTAGAGAGCAGAAGTTTGAGTCCTCACGCTCATACTGTAGCCATGATCTTGAGTTCGTCCCTGCCCTGTGGGTGAGTATCGACGGTAAGTCATTCACTGCTCTGGGCTCTGACATTGCTGCCTTATCACGCATTAGTCTCCCTTTCATAATCAGACCATGAAAAGAAGAATACTTGAAGCGTGGTTTCCTGTGTCGGTCGGTAGGAATGTCCATACGTTGCTTTGCTAAAGTATGCTTTGGGGTACCAAGAATCTGTTTTATAACGACAGAGACGCCAAAATCACTCAAAAGAAACATAAGCTTTCAAAATGTAACCTCGAAATCTACTGGGTGCATACTTTTGACAAACTACTGCACGCTCTATCAGGGCATGCACGTAACATGAGTACCTTTGATGCTGCAAATCCTTTATCTAACCTCATCAGGAGGTGGAAAAAAGGTACTCAAAGCTTCCAATTTCACAGTTATCGCCATGTACGTGAGCATTGCAGTCATAGCGGGAGAGCTGTACACTCCCGGTGCTGGAGCTGGAGCAAGCGCTGAAACAAGTGGGGTGCGGAAGACAGCCCCAAAAAATTTAAGTGTACGCATACTGACTATAGATAATACTTTAAGTGAAAACCCAAAAAGTTTGTCTAATCGTAAGTTACAGTATGTGCACAGAAAAATGTAAACAATTATGCAAACATTCTTTTTTTCTGCAGCAAAGTAAGCCCTAATTTTCGGGCATTACGTTCATTGACCTAGGCACTCAGAACTCACTGAGGTTAGGTTTTGATCCAGATGGTGACCGTAAAAGCGGTCCAAGTACTGTACATATGTAAGTTTCCGCAGCCATAGCCAAAATAGGCAGCATGCTTCGGTGAGGCATGCATTTAGCGGCAGTTGCGCAGCCTAAACCTGCAAAGGGAGTGCTATCCCTTCTGGTGCCAAATATGCAATTGAAGAGGAAAAGAACAAAAACGCTTGGCAGATTTGGCCCGAAGTTTTCCTAATTTCCCTGCACTCTTGTTTGAACTGGTGCCTATCTCATCGTCCCTTTGATTTTCCCACCCCCACTTACCACCAATGCCCTCTTCATCGTTACAGTACAGTGAGAATAAATTACGATGAAAAACTTTTGTTCGAAAAAACTAGTCACTCAAGATAGTCAGTTCTGATCTCAATCCGAACATATATATAATTCTAATCCTCGAAATAACCTTTTAACGAAAAACGTCATTTGACTGAAATAATCTTCCTCGCATCCAGTCCAGACACTGTCGCCATCAAGTAGGGAATAGGATGTCCAATCCAAACTCATCAGTCGCACCTCGACAAGAATCAGCCGCTAGCGTAATTCTCCGAGGCCCGAACGCAGGCCCATCATTTTCTTCAACAGTAAAGCAAAATCACCTCAGTGTTGCGCAAAATAGAAAACTTGAAAATGTTCGTCGACAGTCGTTTTTCAAAATAAGCAATCTAGACAGACCAATCGTCGCAAGACGAGAACAGCATAGGATGATGACAAATCGAAAATTCGGGACTCTGATCGCCAGACAGACTAGACGCCCAAGGACCAGTTGTTCATTGGGCCGTCTCTCCTCGACTGAAGCGGACGAAATGAATAACGATTTTTCAACATTTTTCACATAAAAAATAAACCAAACGCGCACCAAAAAATTTCTACAAAGACCGACCAGTCGTAGATCTTTTGACAGGTTTCACCAGCGTTGAAAGACGAGTATTTCTTGGTGGTATCAAAACTAGATTGAGATTCGGCAGATTTATTTTTGCAAAAAATTGAGCGACAAAACCCAACGAATGAGGCTGCTGGCGTACATGGTTGATGTCTAGACCAGCGAGACTGCGGACACGTCGACGACACGGAACCAACCAGACGAATAGTCAAATTGAAAAAACGCCTGTCATCCATATTTCTCGTGACCATTCTCGACGCTATTCGTTTCGTGCGACGTGAAAGGCGATGGCATGAAGCGATTGTTGCCCGAAAATGTGTCTGCTATATTCCGGAAATCGTGAACTCATAGAAAGATGCAAAATCAGTTTAAATGAGTAAAGCAATCGAAAAAAATTCGTGCTTCCAACGCTTTCATTTCAATGTTTCTTTTTTTTAGCAAAGGCAAGTTCATGTGTTGATTTGTAATGAGGCAATTTGCACACCAGTTTAAGCCAGAGGCAATCACCTAATCAGCACTAAGAATTCAAACCGACCAATCAGGTGCGATGGCAATATTGGGAGGCGGGCCCACCTTTCAACCCATTCTCAAGGCCAGTTCCACAACCTCACAGCTGGTGCTATTATCTTGATTTTTTAAACAAGACACTCATGAACAAAACGTGCTTGAATAAATAACCGGCAACGCGATCTTCCAAAAACAGTGCCATGCATGCTAAAAGTCGGTAAAAAACCATCCTGCTTTGAACATTTCCGTGCATGCAGCACAGCTGGCACTGTTTGAGAACTCTATCCCCCATGAACATGACACGCTGTATTTTTCATGCCGCATCAGCATTTGACTGACTGCGAGTGAGTAGAGAGTTTCTAAAACTGTTTTCCGCCCCCCCCACATCAGTTCTCCTCCGTGAATCACGCAGTCTGCCTCTCCTCACGCTGGGTGCGCACTTACAGGAGAGGGTTCGACTCTCGCCTCGATTGTCAATTATGTGTTCCTCAGCTGTGCACCTGCATGGTGCTTGGCTATGGATAAAGTATGACAATGACATGACATCTTTGAGTCACGTGTTGTAAGCTGGCATAAAACCGAAATTATGCCATCTAAGTGGCAGGAATTCGTGGATCTCGAGACGCGTGGGATCGATTGCGTCATTGCGGAAGTTCTATGTATTGTGGTCTTTAACACTTATCAAAAAAGTATAGCAAAAGAAACACTGATTGAGAAGACTCACTAATGCGGGGAAGGACATTTTAAACTGTTACTTAGGGTTTTGCTAAACTGTAAATATGGTGCACGAAAAAGAGTTGGAAATGCAGTTCTAGGTGCATGAGCAAAAGCTCAAGTCTGGAGCCGCGGTGGCTCAGTTGGTTAAGGCGTTTGTCCCGCATTGCTTGGAGCAACCCTGACTGGGAGGCCGGTGTCGCGTGAAAAAGTGTCTGGATCGTAATGTGTCCGGCGGACGCATTACGACGGGGTCATTCCCTGTCGTAATAAGTCCGGGGTCATCGAAATTTGTCCGCTTGCTAAGTTAGGGAAATCAAACAAAGGACACGCCAAAAGCCTCACAGAAAAGGTCGAATTATAAAAGAGCAAAGGCATAGCCAAATTGCACTGAACCTGGAATGAGTACTTATTGATGACTTTATTTACTAATGGAATATCTGTACTGATAAGCTGTGATGAATCGCCCTGTTTGACGAGCTCCTCATTCAAAAGGCTTGCTAGGCATTTTAAAAACAAGAATGCTGTAACACCAGAACGCTTGAATATGTTTTTCTTTTTTGTACAGAGTGGTAGAGCGCAATATATGCTACAGCAAAGTGTGAACTAGTACTGATACTTGAGTTTTTTGGTTTTTTTTTTTTTTTTTTTTTTATTTTTTTTTTCTTTTTGGGTTGGAGTTGGTGGTGGCAGGAGAATAGTTGGAGGCAAATGTGTTGTCATGGAGGAGAAACATGTCTATTTTGGTGGTTTTCCCGGACACATTTCGACATCGTAATGTGTCCGCCCGGACACATTACGATGGCGGACACATCACGTCATGACACCGGCTGAGGACGGCAGTTTAGTAAGCAAGTTCTCAGGATCATAGTGGGAACCAATCTTCGACGGCAGTTTAGTAAGTCCGTCGTGGGCCACCTGGCTCTGGGCGACTCATCGGGTACCGTCATGTGGCGGACGCCGAAGGAGTAGAGAATAAGGAAACTGGTTCCCGAACACCAGTCGGGAAGGTCCCTCCCTTCTCGCCCAGTATCATCCTGGGATGATGGTCTGGCACAGGACGCCCTCGTGTGGAGGTGATCCTAGTGGAGACACACAGAGGGACGCTGCCGTGAGAGCTGGTCACCTCACGGCCCCGCTTATCATATCAAGACTGCTGGGCGGCTATGGGCAAAAACGGGTCGGAAGTCCCGTGGGGGAATGGGCGGCACAGGGCTTAACCAACAAAAATTAAAATAAAAAATGATGGAGTCTTCCTGCATTTTGGATGATCTGCTTTCAATCAATCACCTGAAAATGACAAGTTGTGAACGCCTCGTTGTCCACAATATCGAGCAGGAAAAAAGGAAAAATTTAATGCTTTTACTGTAACCTCAAAATCCAAGCAGTGTGATCTTTTCGATGACACATATCCAAGAGTTCCTATTCACATGGCCAAGTTTATGACTGCGGACAAGTCAAGAATCAGTCGAGTATACAACGCAGAAGAAAACACCTGATAAAGTCACGTTGAGGTTTGAATTATGTACGTCAGCTTGCAAAAACTTTTCATCAAACTACTCTGGTGCCATTTTGGAAATACGAGTATTCTTATCACTCACGAATTCAATGGATTCTAACTATGACTTTGCATGCCTAAAAGCAGCCTCGAAATAAAACATAGTCTTCATCTGCAACGCACAGAATCCAATCTAAAATTTTGCAAAAATTGGAAAGCAGTTGGAGTTCAGGATGAAATCAAGACACAAAAATTTTAGCTTGCTATTCAAGCGGGCCTGGTTCCACTTCTTCCCGCAGCTCAAGCTTAAAAAAAAATACAAAAAGTGATATTACTGCACTGTACGGAACAAGGAATTATCGACTGATAGCTCTCGAAAAGACAAGAATGCGATTGCGTAGTTTGTGATTCAAATTACACTGTAATCCAGGCACGGGTTTGTTTCTGATGAGAATATCAGGCTGAAATTTCTAATTTATACAACTCAGTGGTCAGTGCATATGAATCTGGATTTCAGATGAAGCTGCTATAAACAAAGCGGGGACCCTTAATACTCCAAAAACTTTAAAAATTAAAAAAACCCGCTTGCTAGTTTGACAAAATTCTATAAAGCTTCTATTAAAATTGCTCTGACTAGATAAGTTGTCATTTGCGTAATTACGTGAAAGAGATCCTTTAAAATCCTTGTTCTTGAAACTTTTTTAAGGCCCCAAGATAGTTTGGAGGGGATGTTTGCATAGGGAGGGCAGCAGCCTGCCCCGCTTCCAATAACCACTGTCCATGTCACGCAAAGAATTGCAGGTGGTCAGTTCCCTGTGGTGCACTCGTATCAGGCAGTCGTGCAAAGCCTGTTTCCTCTTTCTGGAATTATTATAACAGGGTGGTCTAATTAAAGCGGAAAAAGATCAGCTATGGTCGTTCGAATATTCAAGCGTGTGCACTTTATCAAAGCTAAACAGAAGATAAAGATAGTTGGGTTAGTTTTGCCTGACCTGCTTTAGCCCCTGAATTTCCACATAAACCTTTGCTTCCAGAGTATGTGACGGTGAGCCTGTCCTCAGATCTCATGGTCGGATCAAAATTGAAGCTTGGTCGTCCATGTTTTTTAAGGGTCAAACCTTGCAGAAATTACAAAATCAATAGATACTTTACCTGATAATGCTGTTTTGCCATTTGCGCCTTTCCCCGCTGCAGATAAATAATTTTAGTTTGATTACTAGAACAAAGTAAGAGACCATGGCCAGCCGATAGCTGCTGTCTCGCGTCTTTCATCACTGGTGACTTGGTGGGTTTGTCAAACATTCATTTTCGAAGCGTCTTTCCACGACTTCATGTCATCCCATGCGAGAAAATCACAAAAAATTTCATTCATCGCCAGTTGCTTTCCCAGACTGAAGTCGAGACTGAGAAAAACTTGACCTACCCACCTCGCTGGTCACGTCGAGACGACCAGTCGTGGTTTTTGAATTTCCTTGCGAGACCTCATGTACAGGCGCCATTGTCAATTCCGTTCAGATCAATATTTTTTATTTTCACTGACAGTCGTAAAATTAAACATAAATTTAAAGCGTCAATCATCAAATCCATGTGTCCACCGTCCACATGTCCTTGTTTTTTATGTCGCTTAATTATTCTGGCACTTATTTTCCAGCATCGTTCGTATAATCTCCCCAACAATGTCGAAATGAAAAATCATTTCAATAAAAAATCACTTCGACAACCTATGAGTGGGGAAGAAAAATATTTTGTCAGCGCAACTATCATTAAAAAAATTTTCAATGACAGTTGAAGTAATTATTCTTAATTTGGATTTAATGCAATAATAACATTTTTCCGCAAAAAGAGTACTGTACAGTAAAAATTGTCCTTTGTTTGTTGCATTTTTTGAATATTGGACACTCATGCGCCCAGTAGATTGGTGATCGAAAAACAGGTGACACTTTCCGGGTTGACGTTGAGCTGCTGAAATGGTAATGGATGCTCAAAGGTACAAAAGCAGTGCATGAATTGAGTACAGTACATGAATACGGCTAATTCCACTCATGCCGCCTCATATTTTCCGAAGAAAATTACGCAATAAAAAACCAAAAGACAAATACTTTGCAACAAGCGAAATAATTACCACGTGCGTGGTCTTAAAAACGGTCAGTCACAAAACTGCGCGCATGCAGCTAGTTTTAAGCTTGTACCCGCCAATAACGAAGCTTGTCTGCTCGAAAATGCTGACGTCGCGTCGACGAGGAGCAGCTGAGCGCCGACAGAACAGTTCGCTCCGTCTGGCCAAACCAGACGCGTGCGAGCCAGTCAGAGAGGGACATCGCCAGTCTGCCTGTGTTCTTTGCTTTTAAAAAATGTCATCGAATTTTCAAAGCGTCTGGCATTGTAGGGAGGCCTGGTCGTGTAATTTACGAGTTAGCGTCTTGTCTGTCTGCTCAAGTGAAAGCTAGCCGACAGACTGAATGAGCGAAGGCGGGAAAGAGGGAAAGCGATAGGGTGAATGAAATTAGGCGGGAGTGTTTGAATATTCAGACAATCATTTTCAGGAAACGATAAAAAATGACGGCACATTTCAGCCACGGGGCTAAAACCAAGCTCAAAATTTAAAAAATTTTCGAGGCTTTTGATAGGAAGGGATCCGAAAATCTGAAATCTGACACTATCTGGGTAAGTGTAACCATGCGAAAGAAGGTAGAAACGGGTGGTCTCGCCTTCCTAAAGGATTGGGCACAGGTTCGTATAGCTACCAAATTTTGTGATCTGATAGAGGAGTAAAAATCTCAGAAAAGTATTCCACGAAATCTTTTATCCGCGAATAACCAGCACATTTTTGTGAGCTGGCGAAAACAGTCACGATGAAAGACACAAAGTCAAACCTTGCAGTATTTGCTGGTCTTTCAATTACGTCCACAAATCACAATTAGCTTTAGCGCGCACGTAAAAACCTATTAAAAAAAATGCTCAAACTTCTCACGCTGTCGTCACGTCTGTGAACCTATAAAAAGGTCGATCGCCGACTGTGGCCATTATTATTTGTAGGCAGACCCTATACTCAGTGTCTCGACGTCTCGACAGCCCGTCTATCGTGCGGTCATATGGCGACGCGTCGTCAAGCAACCTTGCCTCTCGTCCTACATAGTAGGTATTTTTTTGTCAAATAGGTAGACAAACTATTGCCAACGACAAGATGACTAAAATGGGTGACGCTGGTGTAAAATGGCCAGATGTTACAAAATAAAAATGCAACACGCGAGTGCCAGGTACCGAGATGATTTGAAATCAGGAAAGGTCGCGTAAACCCGTTTTTTGACACAGTGTTGGAAAAGGAATTACTGTACTGTATGTTATGGGACGAAATAATACTGTAAACCATGTGAAACATGCAATTGGCGGATGCAAGCGGAGCTGATTACTGCTGGGTTGCAGAATGAGAAGCACTTTTCGCAATCAGTCAGTTGCTTTCCTTGCTGCCCCCCCCCCCCCCCAGTAACCCAGTGGACTCTCCAAAGGCACTGCACGGAGAAAGGTACTGAATGCTTCATCGCTACCTACCAATATGCACATCATGATACATGTTCATGTTCCACTATGACCCAAAGCGACCGAAGCGCACTAACTGGGGCAGACACAAATACGAGATGGAAGAAAAAAGTCTAAGATGTCAAGGAAAACAACAAATGC
Organism: Mesodorylaimus sp. YZB2_4; assembly: GCA_030248295.1. Taxonomy (NCBI): domain Eukaryota; kingdom Metazoa; phylum Nematoda; class Enoplea; order Dorylaimida; family Dorylaimidae; genus Mesodorylaimus; species Mesodorylaimus sp. YZB2_4. The sequence continues at coordinate 360,734 of JASANH010000554.1, read as the reverse complement.
TTTAAGAATCTTCAAATCCGAAATAGCGATTTTCTTTAGAATCGAAACAGTTTGACCATCGTCACCCGGAGCACAGTTGTTTCTCAGGCGACTGATTTGTTGCTCAATAAATGGAGGCGATACACCACGCATAAACTGAGTGCTATCATGTACAGTACGACTGCCTGTCCATACCACTAGGTATGCCAGGCTGAGTGTCCTGTCCGCTTTCAGTAGTAAGCCTACGTCTCACTAGACAATTCAAAGGGTCGAGATGCACTCAAGAAGTATGCCTTCCAATCTGAGACATAAGCGAAAGGCACGCGAGATAGCAGGGGGGGGGGTGGGGGTGGGGGTTAAGGGTGCTTTGTAAAATACCAAGTTATAGACAAAAATTCACAAAAACATCTGACGCTGGCACTACGTAGTGTGTGGGCACCACACGATTGGATCGGCCATTTTTGTATTCCCAACAGTTTAGAATGATGTAGCTACTGTACTCATTTTGTGATATTCTTATGAAGGCAGCATCTTAGATAAATTAACATACGCATTCAGGCTTTCCTGGGCGGCCACATGGAGTCATGAAAGTCCTACGTACAGTACGCGCTTAGAAGCAGGTACATTTCGCATTGGTTTTACTCGCAAAAACTTTAGATTTTACATACACATTAATAAACCGCTGATCAGCATCCACCTCATCGTTTTGTCGCTTCGAACAGTGCTGTTGCGCTGTTAACCTCATCCTCAACTGACCACCGCACGAATCTGACCACGCGAGTCTGAAACAGCGCCCAGAGGAAATTTTTATTTCAACTTGTCAAGCTGCTGCTTCACATCGAACATTTAAGCGTGTGTACCATGACAGCTTGGTTTACTTCCGTAGACTAGCTTCTACTGTGAATGTGCTCCATCATAGCCATGTTGTCAAGCTTTCTTTGAGCGCATATTACGTACTGTACAGTTTGAGAAATACTGGATTTTACGAAGTACCTGAAGACTGAGTAACACTAAAACTTGGGATTTTCTTTAAAAATGCGAAATATTACTTTCAAACATTTTAAATTCAACCACGAAGTTTAAAATCGGACATTATACTTTGCCAGGAATCGCTGCACTCTGCGAGGCAAATGTCGTTTCAATAAATCACGCCAATCATCGATCACAGGGCAAATATAGAAAGAGACTGTAATGCGCATGGCTCGAAGCATACTGATCAAAAAGGCACACACGAAGTACATGGCGATCGGATTGACAGCCGTGTGGTACTCGATTGAGTTACAATTTTTAAGATTCCTCCTGGAACAGCGACGAGGAGCCCTCTTGTAATTCCCACGTCGGCCTATTCTGCTCGATCGGGGCAGTAGTGTGTCAATATCTTCAGCTTGTGTAAATTTTGAAGCGCTTTGATTATCGATGTGATCAACTGGGTTTGGTGATCTCTGATCAGGTCGCCCAACTGATTGGCTATTTATTTGAGCCCCAGTTTGATTTTGTTTTTTATTCCTTGCTTGCTGGTTGGTTTGATCAATCGATCGACTAAAATTTCGCGCGCTCGAGTGTTTATTAATTTTATCAGTTGATCGATGTTTCCAAAAGCCGCTTAGTTTTGTTGTTCTTTTTGACAAAAGTTGACTTTTTGGCATTTTCTTTACCCGTCGTGCCGCATTGTTCTCACTATCAGTGCCTCTTGATGATGGCTCCCTGCCCAAATGTTCCATAATGTCCTCCAAAAATAATACCCGTTCTTCCAATATGTGTACCCGATTATTCAATCTTTCAATCTCATATTCACAATATTCCCAATATGGTCTATCATTGTGACCGTGATACGATTCTATTCGATCATGATCTGATGAATGATCAGATCGTGAGGATGGTTTTGATCGATTTGATCGATTTTTAAATTTAATTTTCTTAGTTTTCTTGGGTGCAAAATTTTTATCGAATTGAAATAAATGTTGACCACTGGTTTCATTGCTTTCATTTAGGTTGACTAAGAAGTTGGTTGTCGAAAATGAGTGGGTACTTTTGATGATCAGGTCGAATAGATTGGTAATATGAGCCAAATTTTTGGAGTCGTGTATCAGTGACCCGAAATCGAGGTAACTCATGTCTAATTTTATGAGATTTTCCTGAATAAAAGTGGAAATATTTAGTGTACGTTCCTCACTGCCACATTGTTAGGCAGTCCATGGATACATCTATGCCTGCTACCCCCAAGGTGTGGGATTTCAGGGGAAGTGCAATAAGTGAGGAGTCCCGTCCCTTTTTCGAGAAACAGCACCTGCTCTACTTGCTCGCGTACCAACGTACACAAGCCGCAAAATTTTATGCCGAGCTGCAATACTCACATCCATCAATCCAATCGCCGTATTTCCATTTTTATCAATTGTTGTATTCGCACCCAAGTATGTTTCCCAATCGATTATTGGAAATCGCTTCCAATCGATCATCCATATGTGCACTTTACCAATATATCGGGCCCCATTTAAGCGAACCCATTTTTGTAACAATTTGAAAAAAGCATCCCCAGCGGGATTTCCTCCATCAAAAAATGCGAGGATCGATTTGTATTTTTGTAAATTTCGATTAATCTAGAAAGAAAAAATTCTGCTGAGACTTTGGTCTCTGGGCTGGGTGCCTTACCAGAAGTTTAAGAAAATTATTTTTGGTGAGTTTTTGCAAAATCGGCGTGCCTTGAATTGTTAGCTGATGATAAATATTTGTGATATTAAAATTCTGCAAAGGCAATTCAGTTACGCTTTACATTTTCTTGGAAGATGCATTAATTTCTCTCACCTGTTCAGTTTCTATGGCAAAAAAATTTTCAGATGGTCGAAATACATAAATGGCATTTTCAGAAAGCAGACCAAGATGTAATGCGTACTAAAAAAAAAGAAATACTTTTACAAATTTTATAAATGTTTCTCTTTGTTCTGAAATGTTTTTATGATTTTCGCATGCCAAGAGGAATCTAATATCCAAATTAGTGTTGCTTGCTCGCGCAAGTCAAGCTTGAAGGTTACAACGAGACTACTGTACCTGGGTGCATGTGACCGCATAAAACTGTATTTCTTCGTTAATCAGACCGCTCGCAAGTTGCTGATATCGCCTCAGATCTAAAAAAAAAGATGTTTTCTCGAAAATGCAGAATTCTGCCATAACGAATAAGATATTGCACAAACTTTCAGAAATAATCGCGAGTAGCATATCTACCGCAACAAAAAGTACTAAATCCATCACGATGCCCGAATGCATCCTGGTTAGATACATCAGAAGAAGTGATTGACCTGTTCATATCAGACATTTAAGAGATCTAATCAGCAGGTATGGCAGATGGGCTGTCAAATGATCGTCATCTTATCAGCAAGCATTCAATACCTTATCATTGTGAGTGGTCGTGACAGTGCGTGATCTCTGTGATGTCTCATATCAACCCAGACTTGTCTCATATCAACCCAGACTTGTCTCATATCAACCCAGACTTGTCTCATATCAACCCAGACTTGTCTCATATCAACCCAGACTTGTCTCATATCAACCCAGACTTGTCTCATATCAACCCAGACTTGTTCTCATATCAACCCAGACTTGTCTCATATCAACCCAGACTTGTCTCATATCAACCCAGACTTGTCTCATATCAACCCAGACTTGTCTCATATCAACCCAGACTTGTCTCATATCAACCCAGACTTGTCTCATATCAACCCAGACTTGTCTCATATCAACCCAGACTTGTCTCATATCAACCCAGACTTGTCTCATATCAACCCAGACTTGTCTCATATCAACCCAGACTTGTCTCATATCAACCCAGACTTGTCTCATATCAACCCAGACTTGTCTCATATCAACCCAGACTTGTCTCATATCAACCCAGACTTGTCTCATATCAACCCAGACTTGTCTCATATCAACCCAGACTTGTCTCATATCAACCCAGACTTGTCTCATATCAACCCAGACTTGTCTCATATCAACCCAGACTTGTCTCATATCAACCCAGACTTGTCTCATATCAACCCAGACTTATTGCACATAATCGAGTGATATGCACTGATTAGGTGACAAATGGATCAAAAATCAGCCTGAGGCCATCCATAGAGAAGCAGCCGGGGGGGGGGGGGGGGCACTAAAAAAGTGATTGCGGTCGGGGGAGGGGAGGGGTAGCGGCCCCTTCTCACTTACTGTAGGATGCCCTCGTGTGGTGGTGCTCCCAGTGGTTCCGGTGGTGATGGAAGACACACACACACACATATGGAGCCTGCCGTGAGAGCTGGTCACCTCTCATCGTCAGCCTCGCTTATCATGACTACTGGCCAGCTACAGTAATAGGCAAAACGGATTGGAAGTTCCGTGGAGAATTCGGCCGGCGCGGCCAAACCCAAAATTTTTTAAGAAAAATTTAGGGAAAAGTTGTGGGGAAAGTGCATAATAAAAATCAGGTCCATGAATCAAAAAAAGATTTTTCTTTGAAGGAGAGGGCACCTTGTAGAGCTCAAGAAAGCATAAGATGCAACATTTCACAAAACTGCATTTGGAAAAGGGGAGTGCTGGAGTGGTCGATCATTTTTGAGGGGGCTCGCGAGAAGTGGTCAGCATGCGGTCAAGTGGAGGGAGGGGGTCAAAAAATCGAGATTTTGTGCGGTCGACCTTTGTGGATGGCCCCTTGGTAGCTTTCTCAGAAACGGAAGAAGATACTATTCAAGATAAAGGCGCTTACTTCGGCTGTCAGGCTTAAAATAACCAATAATTGTAGTCCTTGATATATCCGACTGCAAAAGTTTTTTCGCTTGAAACTTCGAATTGATCATTCGCACAGGACGATTTGGTAACTGAGAAGATACAGAAAAGCTTGTTTATTTGTGGCGTAAATCAGCTTTAGATAACGCTCTATGCAGTCATCACTTTTAAAAAATTGAATCTTACTAGATACAAGCAAATGAGGCCCAAAAAAGGAAGGATCAAGGTTTCGAATCTTGATGCTTACTCTAGGATATCTTACCTGGTGAATCCATTTTAAGAATGTATCTGGATCCAATAGTCCCAAATACTTGATTCGATATCCGCAATTATACACATGTATTGAATAGCCGACCTTGAGCGTGTTCGAATCAGCTGCAGCCCCACGATTCATTTTTGGAAAAAATCGACTCGTTGCGTTGATTATCGACAGTTGATAGCCTCTCAAGGTCAGTAAATCAGCAGTAATCTGAAAAATCAAAATTTCCCAGACTATAGACGAGATGGTAGATTCCTGATTACTGGTTGACCTACTAGTTAGCATGGTGAAGGCTGCAGTCTGACTCGCTCCCCTTTAATTTCTCTACGGTGGTTGTATTATACAAAACGGCTCGGTAGGGGCACTGCTTGATCTATCCGTAAACCTGGGGAAGTTATAAAACTGAGCGGCTCCTGAGGGGGAAATATTCGAGGCAAACTGAATAAATATTGTTGGGCTCAATAAAATACATACTTCTACTAAACTGCCGGGCCAATTTGGCTAGGCATACAACCTGTACAAAAACCTTTTCATTGCTTGCTTTTGCATGTCTTGTATGCGCTAGTATAAAAAATTATCTGATGTCAGACGGTTCTAAAAATGACGACAGCAAACAAAAGTCCACAAAAGCATAAGCTGAAAACCTGTGTTTCAACGTGTGCAGCACGCGGTGAAGACATGTCGCAAATTTGTACTCAAAAGCTTGTCCAGCATGATAAACAGCTAAAATTTTCGTCATGCAACGAGAGCGAATTTTAGTTGACTTAAAATCGATATTAGTAACGATTTGAACATTCGTTTACCAGGACAAACCAGAAATCTTTTTTCTTAAAAAACTAGCAGCCATGCAGTCACGCGTCCTTATCTCCTCTGACAGTGTTAGACCCCTCCTATCACAGAACAAGGTGATTGATAACAAATCAGGTCCGGATTGCAATCAGCTTTGACATAGCAGTGAAAACAGAAATTTTTTTAATTACGCCCGGCTCTCACATGATCGAAAGCGAAGATCTAACCTGAACAGGACCAATTAGATTTTATGACCTATTAGGCACTATTACCTTCATAAAGCAGCCAATTTTGTCCAGCTCTACATCGTTCACTCCTTCCATTAGCTCCAAGACAACAGCTTTCTTATGGCTGTAATTAAAATTTTCAGAATTCCAGTGCCATAAAGTTTTATTGAGCGATTGTGTAACAGAAGTCAATTTAGCGCCATGCACTTTTCTCTTATTAAGAGAGTATTTCCCATAAAAGCAATCAAATCCGTTTGAGGAAAGTGCGGTACCAATAAGCACAAAAATTAATTTCAGTAGAATCGTATTATTGGCCATTGAGAAATCTTATATCAGTTTCCGCACAGAAAAAATTCCAAAGGATGTTTGGAAAACTCTAATACAAGAAAACCTTGATACAAGAAAATCAAATAATAAAGAGCAACGAAGAGCGTCCTCAGTTAATCCTCGCTCGAGTCAACAGGAAAAAGAGCCAAGTCTCAGAGCTCGCCTCTGCATTGTCGCTTCGTCGTGTCGACAAGACTCGGGGAGAAGCTGGCGAAGATGCTAGGTTTTAGTACTGACAACTGCTTTTTAGCTAGCTTCTACCTGACTGGAGCTAACTCGCCTGACTGCCTGGAAGAGTGCCTGGATGCAACAGCCTAACGTTACGTACGTACGTGTGGTTTTTTGCTTTTAGTCTGAAAAATAGAGCGCACGGCGAAGGTGGGAAAGGAAGAAAATAAAAATGGTTGATGAGCAATAATCCGCACATTTTCAAACCCGTCGCAAAATGCAGTGATTTGTCTGATGTGAGACAACATACACACACCAATCGATGCAGGTTTTAACGCTCTATCGACTGATGTGGCCTAAGCAGCAGTTCACCATGTTCATGTTTTACCACATCACAAAACGCACGTATGCGTAATTCAGGGTGAAGGGGCGAAAGGATGTACCAGATCGCGAGTCGAACACTCGCCACTAGCACTCGCTACTCCGCACCTGCCAAGAGGCAGACGTCTAACCCACCAAGCCGATGGGCCCGGCGGGTTTATCCCCAACCAAGTGATCACGGTTGTAGTTCTACGCTTGCCTTATAGGAGTACTCATGTGGAAGATTCCGGGTTCGCCATTTCATGGTGATCGGAGAGGAAGGCTAGATGCTCCGATTCAGCTTTGGGTGTGTGAATTCCATTGACTGGCTTGAGTCTTAGCCTTTTACTTTCCCGATTTCGAATAAACTTTGTTGACCAGCGCTGTCGCTTCGGGATGGGGTCTTGGAGCAATGGCGCCCTGATTCAAACACCAACTGCTTCGTCCTTCTATCATTGCTGTCGGACCGCTATAGCACTACATACAGCGACACGCTAAACGGTCTAACACCTGACCACTATCGGAAGCTGCACAAAAGGCGGTGTGCGCGTATTGTGATTTTCAAACGCAGATAAAATAGGGCCCCTTCAGATTTTCCCGCACAGGAGCATGGATACATCAGCAGGATAAACAATTGACACGTGCGCTGGCGTTGAGAGCTCATCAGTTACTGTACAGGCAAAATCGGAAACTTGTTTGAATTTTTGATCGAGTTGGATGAGATTGGATGGTCGGTAGATCTGATCCCTGTATTGCATTCCTATGAGAGTCTAGGGCCGAATGTATTTGTCTCTGGATTTTCGAGATCAAGGTTTAAATTCTAAATAGGCCCTTTAGCCATTTGGCCCAGCCGTTTCTAATAGAGGGACTAGGTACGGCCCATTTACGGTCAGCATAGCGCTGCCTGCTTGCTTTCAAAAAAGGACGCGGTTACCCGTGGCTGCAAGTGACGATTCAAAACCCATGACTAACACGACCCATCACGACCACTTTATTTTGCTGGCATCCTTAAGAACACGTGTCTTTCCCGCCCCAATTAATGTCATGGTCTGAGGTTCAAGCAGCCGGTGCAGCACCCTGGCTCAACTTCATCAAAACCCACCGTGGCAATTTGTCCATTGTTGGCCAGAAAGTTTCGGGAAAAATCGGAACGAGATCAAGGAGTGCAGGAATCGGGAATTGTATTTCTGCTCCAAAAACGATGCAAATATCAGCCACGTACCAGGTTAGCACATGCAAGAATTGCGGATTCGGATTTCCGGGTGGCGTTAGTCGAATCAGAAACGTTGTTGGAAACATGGCCGCTCCGATCGACACGAAAAATAACGTGATTTGCGACCACATGACTAAGACTGCCAATATCGAAATGAAGTAAAATGGAGCACCGAGAATATGTAAAACCAAAATTAGCCATTGGGCGACGAGCAATGATAATGTTGCCACTGTTGCCGCAAATAGACATCGGCCAGTGTCCACTAGTAGGTCGTCGATCATTAAGGCGTCGCTGGGAGAACACTCCGCTAGTGCGATCGATGCGAACGTCCACCCCATCGTCAGCAAAGATGACGCAGCCCATCGACACGTTGTCCAAACGGATTCCACGAATTGCCAGCGCGATTCTATCGACCAAAGTAATATCAACTGGAAAATGATAAAGACCGTCAACGTCCGGGAAAAGTTCGTACGCGCGTTTCGATCTAAGAAGGCCAGCAAGAAGAACATTACGCGGGGGCCTCCTTCATATGGCTGTGGCCCTAACTGGAATGACCACGCTGAGTTAGAGGTCGCAAGGAAGCAGTTTCTTTACACTTTTGACTGCCCACTGCAACCCTTTTTTCAAATTTTCAGCTCTTGTTTTCTATGGTCTCAATCCACCTTTTAGGCAAAAAACAGTCTACATTTTACTGTCCTCGAAAATCGGTAAAGCTTTGCCCCTTCCCCCCCCCTCCCCCCCAGTGCTTCGTTCTATCAATGCTGTCGTGGAGAGCTACTGTACAGCAATACATACTATACATACACACAACGTACCTACTTGCATCGTTATTACTCAAAAACATTTTCACCAGTTTGCACGATGCTTTTCAAGCACTGTTGTCCCACCCAGATTAATATTAAGCAAAATTTATCCCAATCGCCCCAGAAGTTAGATCGAAGAACCACTTTTTAAAGGACGAAGAAGAAGAATAAGTTGGCCGTGCTGCAACTATATCGATGGGGCCGTCCATGGAGGACGTCCACCAAAAAACCCGTTTTTTACTCCCCGCTTCCCCTATCCACCTTTCATCCATTTCACCTGGACCCCCCCTCCAAAGCAAATATTCCTTCTACATAAGCGTTGCTCCCAGCATCGACCTATCCGCCAAAATAATGGGTCTGTCTTCAAACCTGATCCTACATATCATTGAAAAAACACAGTTTTTCTTTAGAATTCGTATTGAGTCCTCCCTTGAGTCAGTTCTTCTGACAAGCGAGTTTTTTGAGTGGTCATAGATAGTGACGAGAAAACAGGGCAGGCTAGTGAGAACGTGGAGCCGAAGACGTCACCCCCTTTTATATCTCATTGCTTGAAGCGGATCAGGGGAATCGAGATCAGGATCCACGCCGAGGGTCGGATCAGCCGATGCTGGAATTGCTCAGCATCGTCTTTGACATCCCAATGACGGAACAAACAAATGTAGCCCAGCGAAAAGTCTTTGGATCGACGATTGATTATTTGAATATTAATAATTTAATATCTAGTAGTACCTAATGATGATAACGTCGATTTTCCGAAATATCTCCTACCAATTATGTAAAGTTGACATCCACTTGGCGCCAGCCTCCCCCCTTGCCCATCCACTTCTGTCCACTTAAATTTTGTTCACGCCTCTCCGTGACTGCCCATACGTTAGCAAAAGTAATGCAGGTCATTATCATATGTGCCTTATGACATGCAACATCTCATCATCAGTTACCTCATAGTGTGATTGGCGCGACGAGGAGGACTAATAAGAAAAAGTACGACGGTAGCTCATGTAGCAACGGGCTGCGATCGCTCCCTCTTAAACGGTGATTCAAAACCACAACTGTCGGCAATCATGGAAATGATCTTAAATTGAATTGTGCGCCTGATGCCTGTACATGCCTGATCCCTTCACACTAAAGAAGGATCTATCTGAAACTCTGGCTGGAGATCATGTGGTCTATGATTCAACTCACTTCGGCGGCGGCAGTTGCAACTGCAAGCAAGCAACTGCATGGTAGTGCAGCGCTTCACTGAGTGTGCCGTGTCTTCGGTATGCTTTCCGGCAGTACATGGAAAGCAACTTTGCAAATGTATCTGCTACCACGAAATGACCAGAAAACATGTTTCCGTGCCGGCCAGGTCGACCTGGCTATGGCCATCCTGGCGACGCTAACCTGGCGACGCCGACCTGGCGATTGGCCAGCTGGGCGATGGATGGTTGATACCAAGAGACATGAACGGTGAAATTCTTATTTGGGTACCATCGAGTTATCCGCAAAAACAAATGTGAATTTTCAACTTTTGATGGTAATATTCCACAACTGGAGACCAAGGCAAAATTTAGAAAAACATTCTAGCCAGTTGCAGTGTTCTGATAAATTAGATTGTTCTGTCGACTTCGTCAAAGTAAGGGGATATGGCTGATGATCCAATTTCGTGTTTCTGATACGAAGAGGGAGGGTTAAAATTGCACGTTTTCGTCGCAACACACACACGGCGCATGTCAGTAAATTTTTATGCGAATGTGAATGAATGCTGACATTCCAAATAAGTCAGCGGCTACGACTTAAATGCGTGTTTACATAGTCATTGCAGCAGCAGTTGCACAGTGGCCCCAAACCGCCTCCTTCCTTTCGACTTGGCACTCGTGCATACTTTTCAGGCAGGCCGTTTTCACATACTTACAGTATTGTAGAGGTGCGCGCGCTGCATGAGCAAACTGCCCTGTTTCTGAAACTCCCACACCCATAAGACATCTGTGTCGAGTATCCTCCGGGCAGTCTAATGTACTGTACTTATAGGAGAGGAATGTCGAGGATATTTATAGAACGCATTTAGAAAGGTTTTATGCACCATCGGCCTACAGTCTGTAGGTAGCGGTAAATATTTTGGGGACACGGTGTAACCGACTAATTCCATTGCTGCTTGGTCCTGCAAGTGGCGCAGGTGGGCTGATGATCGGTAGACCTTTGTTTATCTAAATGAAGCATAAAAATTTACTGCTTCCCTTGCTCACCTTTTTATCGATTCTCAGGATTCTAAAAGCAAACCGATCGAATCGAATTCTCTGATGAGCAGAGTCACGACCGTATTCAGAGCTTGAGGGACTGGTAGGCAACCCCTCGCGAACAGTGTTGTGCACCTTGATACTTTAGCCTTATTTGTCTAACCTTCTTGCTAAGCCATACACAAGAAATCTATACGTTAGTGATGGCATGTTTTCACTTGCTTTCATTCTTTTTCGGGCCTTCCCAGCAGACTAACAGACGGGCCAGTCGGCAAAGTCAGTGAAATAATCAAGTGGTAGTTGTTGAAACCGTATCCGCGAAACTTTAATCCCTAGCCATCACCGATCAGGCAGCCAGTGGCGCATAAAAGTTCAGTTAACTAAGTTCATGACTGCTCTCGACATACCTTTGTGCAATTAGATTGCAAAGTTAGGACACATTATTCGACCGAGTTGCCTTGCAGGTTAGTCAGGCTCTCGACCAGGTACCGATCAGGTTCCGATTACAGCAGCCGTGAATACCGTGTCTTTATTGAATTCTAAAGTACACTGTATTTTGCAGTGGTTTTCAGAGGTATGTAGGCCTTGCATATTTTTTTAGCGTGGAACACCACATTTTACTCTGCAATGCACGACTACCTTTGAAATGTGTGATTACGCTCGCGTGCTTACAATTCAGCCCACTTTTAGGCTTATTGCTTCGCCTCAATTGCCCAGATTCCACCTTTTCCACAGCGATAGTCGGACCCACTTTGTGGCATGGATGCGCGCGAACAAACTCTTCTTTTAACATCGCTCGATGGAGAAAATGGCAGGGACTCTTATCGTACATTTAAACGAGCACCAATGAGAAAGATGTAAGAGCATGCTTTTGGTTTAGTTTTGTCCGGAAAGCTTTCTTGCTGAATGTAACATTTTCTCGCGCTGAAGCGGACCAGATTTCAAATCCTGCTGGTCCCACCATGCACTATTTCGAAGAAACGACTAGTTTTAGAAGTGCATGGTTGGACCAGCTGAAACAAAATATATTTTGTGTTGAATTAAAGATACTTGTTCATGTTCATGTTCATGTTTTACCACGTCACCAAACGCTTATGCGCACTCGAGGGTGAAGGGACACATTTTACACGAAGTGATTTACCGGCCCGCGAGTCGAACACTCGCCCGTAACTGCGCGCCTGGCGTGAGAGGCAGACGCCTAAAGGCCGTAGTATACAGTAGTTCGATGCGATGCGTCAAATAAGCGTGCGATGCGTCACTTTTACGGGCTAATTGACGCAGTCAACCCTTATTTGCCGCAAGCAACTATACTATCATAACGGTCGCATCGCGGATAAGCTTATTTGCCGCATCGTAAAGAGGATATAACTATACTATAGGAATGCGACCGTCACAACAAGCGATGCGATGCGGCAAATAAAGGCGGTCGCAAGGGCTTATTGGAAGTTAACTTTGGTTCAACTTTCGTTAAGGACGGTGCGACCAGTTGTCGATTGAAATACCGTTTGCGAAGGATTTTTGCGAGGGGTTTTTGAAAACGGACTGAAAAATGCCATTTTTCGGAATGGATTCGACAGGTGGGGAGGATCTCGATAACGAAGATCGTGATCGTAGCGGATCAGAAAACGAGGACGACGGTAGCGGAGACGAGGTGGAAATTAAAAAAGTGCTGATTAGGGAAGTGAAAAACCGGCGCTTTCTTTACGATTGCAAGGAAAAATCTTACCATGATTCAGTGAAATGTGCAAATGCTTGGATGGAAATCGAGAGTTCGATCCTCCATATATTTCCCGATTTTAGAGGTATGTAAATCAATCAACCGGCGCAGAAAACGCAAAACGCCGATACGAAAGAAAAATGAAGAAGAATCACGTTTGAGTTTGCCCAATAACCTCGAAACTGCCGCACCCAACTATACTATAGCGCAGCGAATGCATCGCATCGCAAGGGAAAATTTGATCGCATCGCATGGATTTAGCAATTTGGCGCATCGGAACGTGACGCATCGCACAGCTTCACGTCGCATCGCATTGGTACCGATCGCATCGCACATAAAACGTCGCATCGCATCGAACTATACTACGGCCTTAACCCACCAGGCCACGAGGCCGGTGGGCTAGGCGTCTGCCATGATACTTCATGATCCTATGATATATATAAGCAAAAAGTGCGAGGACCGCATCTGTGAACACAGGAAAACGACTCGCTTTTTACCTTGAATTTCCAGTTATGACCTCTCGTGACCTTGGCATAAATGTCGTATAGAATTAATAAAACCCGTGCAAAGCTCTGCAAAACCACATGAACGTTGTAATTGATTTTTGATCATATTGTTAGATGAACGATGAGAAAGGAAACGCCACATACCTTTGTGAAACATAAAGACATGGGGATAGCTTCTAAAACTGATGATAGAAGTAGGTAAAAATGCGGCGGCGAAGACCAGTGAAGCTGGGTTTTTTCTGGTCTTTGTCCGATACTCCAAGATATTATGTCCTTCTCTTTGCTGGTGACCCTGTGCGATACTCATGCTACTATGAAGAAGATAGCTCTTCACAATATTCCAGTTTACTTTTCAAACCAAGCTGGGCGCTTTTTCCCCGCTTTTTGAGAATCACGCGACGGCTTTTAAATAGTTTCGAACCTACTATTCAGGATGTAGCACCTGATTACCCTACGAAAGTGGGAGGGGAGATATCGATCGAAGCGGTCATCTAATGTGTAGACCCCTAGCTCTGAGTCCAAAACTTGACCAGGGAAGGGTTTTGATTCAATTAAACATACAGCAGAGAAATCGTAAAAGTTTTCTCATAAAATTTTGTCATAAATTTTTGTCTTGGAAGTAGGATGGCCGAATTAAAACTCGGTGGCAGGTTCGACCAAACCGCGTTTTGTAGCCAAACCAGTACCCGAACCGAGGACTGGCCAAGCCAGGGCCGACATTACTCACAGTCTTCCTGCCGCTAGTCAGCATAGACCAAACAAGTTGTGGCAAATCTCAATAGTTTGTTCGATTCTCACTATCGATAATTCCTAGATTATGAGTGTCCTTTCACCAGAAGCCATGTTAGCTAATAGCTTTCCTATTTTTGCATCATCAGTCAGTGTGAAATGATAAAAGGCACAGGGGTTGGCCGTCGATTGATCCTGATTCAGTGCCAGTTCGGTTGTTTGGTCAAGCTGGGCTGGACGACCTGGCTTACTCGGGGCTGCTGGAGCTGGTGCATCAACTGCCGCATAGACAATTTTACGGTGACCGGTAGTTGCGCTTCAAGAGGAAATCTTTTTTCAGGAAGTGACAAACTTTCACCTGTAAAGGTCCTATTGTAAGTTTTGCTTGTTCCAGCTGCCTGTCATTTTATGCCTACTTTTCAGCCTAAACCTTTGTAAATCACAGCCTTTTTATGAGTAAAACTGGCTGTAGAACTGAGCTGGTTGTAAAAAATCTGTTTCCGTTTTTGACTTGCCTTAGACTGTAGTTTCCGTGGCGAGTATTGTTCATCACAGTCGTGCTGAGTACCGCAGGAAGTGGCAACTGTGGCGTAATTATGACAGTTTTCAACCCGGCAGAACTCGTAATGCGCCAATTCTTCAACGAATCCTACACGCAACACTACAACAAACCAATGGACGAAAATGCTTTTCGCTACATTTGGCCAATATTACTGAATTCTCAATTCGTCGGCGGCATATTAAGCCCCTTCGCGTTAGTAAAACTGACCGAAACTCTTGGTCGGCGTTGTTCTTTGAACATTGCGGCTGTTATAGGCATCGTTGGTTTTTCATTGCAGTCGTTATCAAAATTATGCCTCAGCTTTGAACCGCTAATTATTGGACGCCTCATCGCTGGCTTTTCTACAGGCCTTAGTCCTTTGATAGAAGGCATCTATTACAACGAAATCAGTCCCATACACTTGCGAGGATTCTTTTGCAGCATGTCTGTCAATTTCCTGGAAATTGGAACTCTGTCTGGTGCTGTTCTCGGCTTGCCTGCAGTTTTGGGCACGAAATCGAGGAGGCCATGGATTTTTCTGGTGCAGTTGTTACCAATGCTTGCATTATTACTTTTCACACGCTTTATACCCGAATCACCTCGTTTTTTATTGTCGCGTGGTCGAGTAGACGACTGCAGACGAGCGCTGGCATTTTTCGGCCATAAAAATATTGACGACGATCTGAAAGAAATTCAGTCTGAAATTGATTGCTAGAATGAGCAAGTAAAGTGGCGAGAATTCTGGCAAAAACCATTTTTGAGCCGAGGCATTCTGCAAAGCTCAAAGGTTCAATGTGTCACCGCATTTTCTGGCGTCACAGCCATACAGCTCTATTCGACTCGTGTCTTGACCAGAAGTGGATTAAGCATTTCAGGAGCTCAATTGACACTGGTTGGGATATCAGGGGCTGGCCTTATTGGCACCCTTTTTGGCAGCTGTTTAGTGGAACGATGTGGTCGGCGTCCACTGCTACTTTGCTCGACATTTATTTTGGTAGCACTAAATGTCATCGTGATGACCATGACTTTGATTTATGATCACTATGCTATCCAAGCAGCAGCAATCGTGAATGTTGTTGCTTTGATCATTTTTATGCTCGTTTTCGCTATGGGTCCTGCGGTGTTGCATTGGCTCATACCTGTCGAATTTGTGCCACAGAATGCGCGTTCAATGAGCCAGTCAGCAACAGCCCTGGTTTTCGAGATAATCACTTTAGCCATTGGATTCTTTTTTTATCCTTTACAAAGTGTGGCTGGTGGATATGCTTTCTTGATGTTTATTATTCCGTTGTGTGTGTTATTCGCTGTTGCTGTCAAAATAATAAAGGAAAGTAAAAATTAGTCTGGTATAAGAGTTAAGCTTAGGCTGATATTAGCCTCCAGCCAGCCTTATATTAGCCTTCGCCTGGGGACCAAACGGCAAAAGCGCCCAGAATTCATCCCTGCCTGTGTACTACTTTCACGCAAAGTTTCGTTTTGATCTGCGAGAGACAATCGGGAATGTTCTCTCGTGAGTGGGAACTGGTCTTCGACGGCAGTTTAGTAAGTCCGTCGCTGGTCTTGCACACCTGCCTTAGGGCGACTCACTGGGCCGTCATGCGGCGGACGCCGAACGAGAAGAGAATCAGGAAACTGGTTCCCGAACACCAGTCGGGAAGGTACCTCCCTTCTCGTCCACTATCATCCTGGATGCTGGTGCTGGCACAGAATGCCCTCGTGTGGAGGTGCTCCTAGTGGAGACACACAGAGGGAAGCTGCCGTGAGAGCTGGTCACCTCACGGCCTCGCTTATCATATCACGACTGCTGACCGGCTATAGGCAAAACGGGCTGGAAGCCCCGTGGGGAACTGGGGCGGCACGAAGCCAAACCCACAAAAATTTTTAAAAAATGGTTGAGGGGTCATTGGTTTACTTACTGTATGCTATGCATTGAAGCACATGATACGGTGCGGGTAAAGTAGGCGGCTGTGTTGATGCAATCGAAAGTGCAGTACTGGCAGAAAGCAATGGAAATGGGTAGCAGCACCTTGATTATAGGTTTGTGGAAGCATTTCAGGGTATCACTCACATACAGTATGCCTCAATTTCGTGTTTTTCCGTGCAAATTCATAGCGCAAAAGTGCTATGACTATTTTAAGATATTTAGCCAGAAATATCAAATACCTACTTTCCAAACGTACGCAGTACCTATCTCGTAACGTGAAACTTGCCCCGACGACATTGACTGTAGCAAGGTACAAAATAGTGTTGCAAATGACGTCGGTTTTTCAATTAGACTTTGACCTTGACTTTGACAGGGGTCGCAAAAAGTTTTTGACACTGACATTGACTCAAAATTGGCCGTCTGCAAAAATTTCAAACGGGCTCCAGAGACACGCCCTTTGTCCCACCAGGTAGGTACATAGCTCGCATGCCGCCCCTCCTTTCCAAAGCCTTCGCCCAAGTCTGGAGGTTGGCTATGGCTACGGCCTGGCCGTGGCCGTGGGGGTGGATCGGATCCGGTAGGATTCGGATCTGTTAGGATTGGATATCCGATCCGTTGCTAAAAATCACCATCAGAAAATTGGGATCGAATTATCCAATCTGAGCTATCCAATCCGGCATTCTAAGCAATGACCGTTAGCAATGTTAAAATAAATGCTACAGGGAAAAATGTTTTGTACGGGGTATCTTAAAGCACTGCCTATACTTATATCACTGCGGCCCAAAGAAACCTTGATAACTACTGGGGTCTGCTTGTGCCATGGCACCATGATGTAAATTCTGCGCGTTTATCATGGGGAGCAATCTTTAGAACAAAGTTGATGCGTTATTGACTGTTTAAAAAATGACATTATGCCTTATTGTTTATGCAGGACGTTTATATACACAGGCGTAAACATGCCAAGTACACTCTTATCCATCGCGTATCTTGCTAGAGGAAGCAGAAGATATTAGCTCAGTCATCGTTCAAGGAGACGACATTTAATTGCATTTCCGCGCGCTTCCTATTGCCAGCCCTTGATTGGGTCAGAGTACTGAGTGGATTGCATCATAAACTTTCAAATTGCTGAGCTAGCTTAATCTTGAGTAGGTTGTTTGGTTCAATAAGGATAACCAAGGGTCAAGAAGTGTCCTCATTGTAATTCTTTTTCATATTACCATAACATAACACTGGGTGGGCCATCTTGCTTTATTAATCTTACTTAAAAGTCCATATAAAATCTTTCCCAAACATTGTATGCACGTACTCGTAAAATCATGTGGTGACACTCTTGTTTATAAATTTGTTTGGGTGTGTGTGCACCCGCATCTACTGCATTTTTTTCCTGTCCGTATGGTTTGTCGCAACACATACAGTAGGAGTAGCGTGTTCGACAAAAGATAAGATTAATATAAAGAGATAACGGACCTGCTACACTCGTAGCTGCTATCTATATTTCCATTAAAATTCATTTTTTAACTTATTTTTTTAGGTGGTCTCAGAAAATCAGAACTCAATATAATATTTCCTTCGATTCCTCATTTTGGAGAAATTCTAGTGAAATGCCTCAAGTCGATACAAATTTGAAACTGGACTTCAAGGACGTCCTTATTCGTCCAGACCGAACGGAACTGAATTCCCGCACTGATGTAATCTTGGAGTGCGAGTACTAATTCGCCCACTCCAAGCAGACCTACAGGGGCATACCCATCATAGCGTCGAACATGGACTCGGTGGGCACGCTGGACATGGCACGGGCGTTGGCCAAGTACGACCTGTTTACAACCGTCTACGATCACTGCCCCAAAGAAGACTGGCTCAAGCTGAAGCAAGAACAAACCAACGGGCTGAACATATGGTCCAAGATTGCACTGAGTTCCGGAATAGGCGATGAGAAGTACGCTGAAACCTTGCACCTACTGGAAGAAGTGCCTGAACTGAAATACGTGCTCTTCGATGTGGCCAACGGGCACATGCGTAAATTTGTCGACTTCATTCGCTGAGCCCGCGAAGCCTTGCCTCGCCACGTGCTGATCGCGGGCAATGTGGGCACACCTGAAACGACCGAGGATCTGATCCATGCTGGCGCCGATATTGTCAAGGTGAGCTGGTGACCACAGCGCTGCCATGACAGTGAATCACTCTTTGAAACCCTCAGGTCGGAATTGGAGGCGGCAGTGTGTGCACGACGAGGAAAATGACCGGAGTCGGCTACCCGCAGTTGTCGGTGAGTGTCACGAATCAGTGCACTGAGAACTATGTGCATCGCCATGAGTGAGTTCTAGGCTATTCTGGAATGCGGCAAAATAGCGCATGATTATGGTGGGCATATAATATCCGACGGTGGATGCACGTGAGTCGCAGTTTTGCAAACTTGACTGTTGCAACAAGCAGACCATCCATCGTTTCCGATGTCAGGTGTCCGGGCGACATCGCCAAGGCATTCGCCGCCGGTGCCGACTTTGTCATGCTTGGAGGTATGCTGGCTGGTCACGATCAAAGCGAGGGAGCCGTCATCGAGCAAAATGGCCAGCGTTTCAAGCGTTTTTATGGGTCCAGCAGCAAAACAGCCATGGAGAAATATGACGGGGAGGTAGCCCCGTATCGAGCCACCGAAGGAAAACTGGTGCAGGTTCCTTACAGGGGAGATATCAAAAACACAATTTAACAGATTTTCGGCGGACTGCGATCAGTGTGCACTTACACAGGGGCCAGGAAACTGCAAGATTTGAGTGAGGTGGCCACTTTTGTCCGTGTTACCTCGCAAATGAACAATGTTTTTCCCGATTACGTTGCATCGGAATAATTTAAACAAAGAATTAATGTCGTTTTTCTAATTTCAATTCTTGTTTATCACTCGCCATTATTCGCCCCGAGCTGACAGTACTACATGAAGTATCTAGTTTTTAAATTGCAATATCTTTTACCTACGTACTGCTATTAGGGTGGAAATTTTCCAAAGTCGGGTGTGAGGTGGGTCAGGTTAGGTGGTATTGGTTTTGTACTTTGTTATGGGCAATGTCGTCAGGGCAAGTTTTCGAGATACTAGACGTTTGGAAAGTACTTTATATTTCTGGCTAATGATCATACTTTAGCCAGATAATATTATCCCAGATAATATTCACTCCTCCCTGATGGTGGTGCACTTTCCATTGCATCAGCACAACCGCCTTCACCCGCACCGCATCCTGTATTTCAATTCATAGCATACAGTAGCCCACTGACTCCCTCGAGCATTGCCTCTACGCCTTCCCACAATAACCTTGCTTGCACGACTAAGGAGCCTCGAGCGGCTAGCATTTGTTGATCAAGTATGTTACTCCCTTAATAATTCGTTATGGCTGCGAAACCAGTTTCACAAAGGGGCAACTAACTGGGACGACCTATTTTGAGCCTACAGTATTACAGCGTAATGGCTTGGGAATCTAGTCCAGAATTTCCTGACAGCGAAAATCCATTTTGATAGAACCAGTCACTGCAGAGCGATCGCAAATGTCTCATGTCTTCCGTACAATCATTTGTCATAGAAAAGGGAAGAAATATTAGGGGCAAAACAAGCCAAGTGTGGAAAGCCGAATAGTTAAAAACCCATTCGTGCGTTCGTGCGTGTGTGTGGGGAGGATGACCATTGGGCGAAATTCAGGATGCAAAGTGTCTTTTTATCGATGGAGTATGAGGCACTGATCTTCGCGCCCACAATAAAATTTCACACATTACAGACTCTGCTATAGAGTACAGATACGATATGAAATGTGTCACAAAAGCTGGATTCTAGCAGACGCTGTGAAAGAGAACGGAAACGGAAACATAATACGGATAGGTGTGCTACGATGAGACCAACCCAAACCTGGAAAGTGTAGCTATCTAAAATTAAAGAAGCAAAGGCTACGCGGAACAATTTGACTTATGGGGTGACGATGCAGGCTGGAATGTGTAAAACGAGAAGTTAAATTCTAGCAGACACTTTGATGGAAAACGGAAACGCTCTTAAATTGAAAGCTTCTTTCAAGTCAAAATCCGTTGTGTATTTCACGCCTTCCTTGGGTTCCAATCGAACTTGCTGCAGCAAACGGGCAAATGCCAGAAACATGAATTTTTTTTATAATTGATCACCCGGACAAATTCGACGGCCAAAACCGAATGGAGCGAACGATGGGGGTGATCTCACCTGCCCGTGCTCGTCGATAAAGTGCAGCCTGTCGCGAACGCGAGTGAAGATGAAGGACATGATAGCCTCGGTGGTAGTGGTGTAAGTAGGAGTGAGAGGAAGGTGATAGAAGATTCTAGAGAAGAGGGGTAGTGTCGTTTTATGTGAAGCGAGTGTGCGGTCGTTTATCAAGTACTCTATCGAAATATAACCTATATAGATCAAATCAACGTGTGATTCTGCCGTCCCGCTATATCAACTTCCACTGCGCGATCAGGCGACGACAGAATTATTTGGTAGCAGAACGTGGTTGATTGCGGCAATCAATAATCGACAACGATGGCGGTCGTTGTGGCGAAGCTTCGGAAACAGCTCGCCCCTCGGCGCCTTGCCCTTCGCCACCTCCTAGATGCAAAACCGAATCTGTCAGTCATCGATGAGGAAACGGTCGATGAAATCCAGCGGCGCCAAACGATCAACAATTACAAGGCCCGCTTGCAAGCGCTTTTCCAAGGCTATAAGAGCAGGTACGATGTTTATGTGAACGCTGTGGACGACGCTGACTCCGCTGAGTTCGTTAATGAGAGCGAGCAATATGCCCAAATTGAGATTGAATATGATATGACAATCGCGGATATTAGCTGTTTTGAGAGCCAAAAGATCGAGAAAGAGGAACGTCAAATGAAGGCCAAGTTGGAAGAGGCCAAAGTAAACGCCGAGATCGAGCGACTTTAACTGCAGCTACGGCTTCAAGAAGGAGAACAGAGAACGAGATGGGATATGGAGCGAATCGAACAACAAGCACGGATAGAACGTGCGCGTTTCGAACAAGAGTCGAATATCAAGGTACAGGTCGTAGGCAACCAAGCTGGTCTGGGTCAAGGTCGCGGTGTTGCGCAGATGCACGCCAAGTTACCAAAACTCGAGTTACCAAAGTTCAGTGGCGATCGGCTGCAATTCAAGCCACTCTGGGACGCGTTCAACGCCTCGGTTCACGCGAATGATGCCGTCGCGCCTGTCACGAAAATGGCATATCTAGTGGCTCAACTAACGGGCGATGCGAAATCAGTGGTCGATGGGTTAGCGGTCACAGGCGAGAACTACGAAACGGCGGCTCAGCTCCTCAAAGAACGCTTTGGCAACGACCAAGAAATCATTCGAATGCACCAACGAGCCATTGTGAATCTTGAGGGTGCCCGGAACATGGAAGGCTTGCGCCAACTGCAAATCAATCTTGAAAAGCATCTGCGCTCGATCGAATCACTGGGTGGCGCGGTCGATGAATCTTGGACGACGAGTTTGATCTGGCCGAAGTTGCCAGCGTTTGTTCTCGAGAAGATCTACGAAAAGAAGCCCGCCGAGCAATGGAAGCTCAAAGAATTGCGAGCCGAATTGACCAAGATGGTATCAATCCATGATGCTGTTGCCCGCGAGCGTATCATGCAATACGAGAAACAAAAGACGAGCCATGATCAGCTTAGTCATCAAAGCAGCGAAACGAGGGGAAAACCAAGCGTACCCAAGACGAGCCATTCGTTTCTGATCAACAGCAAGAGTAGAGCAAAGCATACCTCAAAAGCTGTCACCAATCATGATCATGTCAAGAACAAGCCTCGCTCTCCATGCATCTACTGCGAGGGCGACCACTGGGCCGATGAATGCTAACACGTGCCCACAGTTGAAGAACGAAAGAGGAAACTCAAGGACCATTGCTGGCGATGTCTCAAACCTGGCCATCAAACTGACCAATGCTGGGCGAAAACAAAGTGCTATCATTGTCGAGACACCAGCCATCATTCAAGCCTCTGCGAAAAGCGATCGAAGGCACCGTATATCGACACTGGGGCAACCACAACGACGCTCGCTTCTGACATAAGCACTAGTCTGTTCACATCTAATCAAGCAGTGCTTTTGCAGACGGCCTGGGGCGATATCCAATCCTTTAATCAAACTCCCCGATCAATCAAAGGGCGAATTCTCCTTGACATCGGAAGCCAGCGAACTTATGTAACTGATGACCTGATCAAGCGACTCGCTATCAAACCAACGTCGTACGAAGAAATCGTGCTGTACACGTTCGGTGCCAAAGAACCAAAACGAATCAAGTCTGCAATCGTCGAGCTTTAGTTAAAGGGTAAGCTCGGACAACAAATCAAAATCAAAGCCAATGTCGTCCCGCAGATCGTTCAATCGTTGTGGCGGAGCGCCGCGATGCTCGCGGATCTGAAGGACATCCTCGACAACTGTGATCTAACCGATCCAATCCTAAACGACTCAGAAACGATCAAAATCGATATACTTATCGGCATTAATGAATATGAGCGTATCCTGATAGCCAACAGCAAAGAAATCGGACCAAGCCTTTATCTCCGCAACTCTATTTTCGGGTGGATCGTTTTCGGCCAAACCAAGAACCAAATCAAAATGAGCCAGCCTCAACATTCAACTGCTTTGTCTCGTCAGTTGCAATCAATAGTCAAGAGCTGAATCACCTCGAACCACACATCAAGGATCAAACTTAAATCACTTAACGACTTGTGGGAACTCGAGAAGATTGGCATCACTGACAAGATCAATGAACGTGACGACGAGAAAGCCATGCAAATCTTCAATGAAACGATCAAATTTGAGAACAATCGATATCAAGTTCAATGGCCGCAGAAAAACGAACATCTCGATCTGCCAGATAATTATGGGCTATCTTTGGGGCGTCTCAAGTCAGTGATTCGTCGCTTACAATACGACCCTGAGCTGATGATCAAATACGATGCTATAATTCAAGATCAATTACAGAAAGGAATCATCGAGAAGATTGATAAAGACAAGATCGATGGCCCGATTCACTATCTGCCGCACCATCCCGTGATCACACCTGATCGAGCAACGACCAAGGTACGAATCGTGTATGATGGTTCCGCCAAGACAAACAATCAACAGCGCAGTTTGAACGAATGCCTATACACAAAGGACAAAGGGTGCCAGCCCAAGAAGAAATGGGTCAGCATTGTGGCGTGTATGGTCACACGAGCGATCCATCTAGAATTAGTCGACGATATGACAAGCGAACAACTACTTCTGGGTCTGCAACGATTTATCGCCCGTCGAGGGGTGCCACAACTCATAATCTCTGATCATGGAGGCAACTTTAAGTCGAAGGAAATTCAAGAATACGCTAGTCGACTCAAAATAAAATGGAACTTTATCACGGAACGATCGCCATGGAAGGGTGGCTTCTATGAGCGACTGATCCGATTAGTCAAGCAAGCATTCCGAAAGTCAATACAATCGATCATGTTATCAACGAGTCAAATGACTACGGTGTTGGCTGAAATCGAATCAATCATCAATCAAAGGCCAATCACCTACGTCGACGACGACCTACGCGGTGGTACGATCCTTTCACCCGCCTGCTTCATCACGCCGCCAACAATCAACGAATCAATCGGGTCCATGCATCAAGTGATCAGCGTACCTTCCACAAATGTCTTCCGGTTCTCTTCCAGCTGCTTCAGTCTGAAACGCCCGAACGCCTGTTCAGAATCGACCACGTGTTTGACGGCTGGTATCAATTTCAGCGGCAAGAAATCGCCGCAGGGTATGAGGTCGTAGGTCAGACAATCCACAAATTCTTGCAGGCCCTTATCGTTTTCCTTTTTTATGTTCAGGAATTCTGGGTCGTCTATTTCATATCTGAAAATGACTGTTCTTGTTCTTCATCATGCTGCGTGGAAAAAACCTGTGTCACTTACTTTTTTCTGCAGGCCAAGAGTGTCAGGATATTGTATACGATGTGGCAGATGTGCAATTCTGAATCGACATCGTCGCTTTTTTTTAGCATGCTCTGCACTGTCGAATCAACGGACTCGTGCACAATTTTTTCCAAACATTCTGTGCCCGATGTGAGCCTGTGAAAATTGATTAGTTGAGGACAACTGTGCTGAAGAAATGCCAGAACTATCTTACTTGATGCACTTAGAAATTACTTTCCTAAAACATGAAGAAACTTTACCAAATGTTGATGTAAAGAGCGAAACTCAGCAACAAAATGTCTATTATGTACAATTATTTTTTTCTGGAGAACAATGGGAAAGTCCAATCAGTGGGTACACAGCCAGTCATTGTGGCACTGTGCATGTTCTGCGGATAATTAGAAACCAACGAAGTCAAGCCATGCGCACAATGTTGTTATCCGCTGTAACCAGTGCTAGCTCGTAAGTGCTTACCTGTGGAATGGCAAGAGCGGGTTGTATTTTGACAACGCGATGTCCTGATATCCATTGCATATCAAGTTCAAAACAGGGTTGTTTGGCCGACAACTAAATGTGTTTTGCTGGAAGACGGACTTCGCTAATTCATATTTTGTGATGCAGACGGCTGGCGTGTGGGCGAAGAACATCGTCACGGGGTCGCCATATTTCTTGTACTGCTCGTAAAAGACTTCATAATTGTGCTTGTCTTTCGGAAAGACCACAAAAAAACAGAATGTAGCGCGGAATGAGGCTTCGAATGGGGCTATCCTGGGACACTTACGCAAAAAATTGCCGATAAAAGGCAGGGGAAATGGGCCGGGGGGCATTCGAAACCAAAGGATGTGAAGTCGTGCCACGAACTGAATGATAATCACTGCGATCAGGGCGAGCCAAAACTGAGGCTCCATTAAAATGGGAAGGTAGGATAGCACAGGCATAGTTCAGCTGTTCATTTATAAGCACCGTGTGCTGTTGGAGTCAAGTGTGACAGATGAACAGATTCAATGCACTTTTTCTGTTGTGATTGACTGTTATCAAATTCCAGTCGTCGTCGTCCAAGTGCGATTGCTGACTATACATAGTTCGAAAAGTGTAGTATCCACTAGTCTGCCCAGTCCGACTGGGAGTAACACCCGAGGTAATTCGTTTCGTGTCTTTGACCCAGCAGCGCGGTTTATTTACTACTCGCACTCACAATCAGTGCGTCCGATATACTGTATGTACATACCTTGAGAATCATAAATGGACATTGAGCAGAGAAGAAATACGAAGATCTCCCCCCGCTCTTTCCTGACTTACAAGAAGGCAATAATAAAGAAAACACATTCCATGCACATGTACAACGTCATTGGCCTCGATTAAGTTTTATGCGTAACTTTGGAAATAGAAGGATGTCAAATGTCATAGACGAATCGAAGAAATTTTAATCACAGGACGACTACCAAATGTCAAGTAACGAGACGAGTGGCAGCGCGACTGCGACTGGACAACGGTCGCGCTGATGATTTGGTGGAAAATTGGCCAATCGTCAAAGTGAGTAACACATAAGCACAAGAAGCATGTCTGTCTGGCTATCAGTTTCGTGTGAACAACTGGCCATAAAACCCGGAAACACTTGGATTAGAAACGAGAAAGACATGAACTCTCTGAAAAGCGAATGAAACTTTTGGATTCGTGAAACACATGCCAAGAGATAGATAGACTGCATAGACTATAGACAGTTAATCTGTTAAAAAATGCCCAGTTTTTCAACAATTGCGCAAACACCCCTTCTTTTAAGAGTCCTCTGGGAATACAATATGCTTTCGAACATTTCTTGTTTCTTGCAGAAGCGTCGTTATGAAGATTTAATGGAACATTACGAGGAAATGAAAAACTCGAATATTTGGACCGCTTCAATTCAGCAAGTAATTAAAGCGTTTTTTGAATTTTTCTCATCGACACCTTTGGCCACAACGCCAGCCGAGGAGATCGGAAGAATGTTTTCCGTTCTTTGGACAAACGCCTGGCTGATATTAGAGTCAGCTCTGACTCTGCAAACATCGAGCATCTTTAACGAACTTGGGCTCGGCTTATACTTAAATATATCTGGGCTTAATCACAGTTGCGCCCCTGACATCATTTATCGTTTCGATGGTCCCCGCATGTGCCTGTTTATAAATGCGTTCGGCCCCAACCAGGCCGAGCTCACGCGCCAACTGAGCTCCAAGCAAGATTCATTCATCAAACTTTTTCTCAAGTACGAAACACCAGTCAAATACGGAAATGGATGCCTGATGCTCCTGACTCGACAAGTCATCGCATGGACACAAGATTTGTTGTTTTTCCGCTGTCTATGTCCGAACTGCGGCGATGCGACGAGAATGGAGCTGGAAGAGAATTCTTCACCGCAAATATGCCACCCATGCCGCACGCCATTCGTATGGTGCCCTGGCACGGGTGAATTGAAACAAATGTGTCAGTGCGTTGGCGACAGCGATACAAAAAGGGGGGAGAAAGAAAAGGAGCGGATTATAGAAGATCTTGAGAAATTAGAAGAACAAGTCAGTATTTTCTAAACTTCTTATAGCCCCTTGTCAGTCTCTCTCTCTATCCTGCAGTGGAACACTATTCTCGCCAGTGATTTCAACGACCTTGATCGTATGCAGACTTTGTGCGAGGTCATACTGCCACTTTCCCAGCGGTACTGGAACCCAACCACAAATTTGCGCCTCGGTCAGATCTACGACCGGCTTTATCATGTTTACTTGGCAAAGTTCTTTGTAGCTCAAGAGAGAAACTCGCAGCATGTGCAGCGCATAGTCGAAATGGGAGAGAAGATGATGAGAATCTATTGCAACTGGTGCAAATTCGTTGCAGACATCAGGTTAGTTGTGCCCTGTTTGCAATTGGCCTCATTAGTTCGTCTTGACACTGGCGATAACAATTCCTCTTTGCCATGGTTAAAATTAGCGGACAAAATTTTAAAAGAAAATGGTGAATTGAAGCACGCGAAAACGTGCAACAGCTGATCTTGTATTTCCGCTAATCGTAAGCTCGACCGGAAGATGTGATTTTAAGAAAAGATTTAAGACCTGGGTTGGGGTGAGATTTTGAAGGGCTGGGGTAAAGACAATGGTGCGACAGACTTATTGCTTATCTACTGAGGCTGATCGTGAGTGCACTACACTTATGCAAAAAGAGGTTGGACGCGCGTCATAAATGTACATGGATAGTAAAAACTGTTCAATTTTTACATCTTTGATATTATATACTTTGAAGTGTGACCTAGCAAAAAGTACATGATGCTGACGCGCTTAATAAGGCACACGCATTGCGGAGTAATTGTAGCGCTAAGTATTGGTTCGTGCACCGATATCATCTAAGCAGGTGGTGTTTCTTGGTCGCCTTTTTTTTGGGTGGGATGAATATTCTATTTTTGGGTGCCTCCTTCCATCGTTCGCTCCATTCGAGTTTGGCCGTCGAATTTGCCCAGGTGATCAATTATCGAAAAATTTCATGTTCCTGGCATTTGCCCGTTTGCTGCAGCAAGTTCGATTGGAACCCAAGAAAGGCGTGAAATACACAACGGATTTTGACTTGAAAGAAGCTTTTAATTTCAGAGCGTTTCCGTTTTCTATTAAAGTGTCCGCTAGAATTTAGCTCCTCGTTTTACACATTCCAGACTATCGTCACTCCGTAAGTCAGATTGTTCCGCGTGGCCTTAGCTTTTATAAATAAATATAGATAGCTGCACTTTTCAGGTTTGGGTTGGTCTTATCGATAGCATGCTAGCATATTTCATCTCACATCAGTACTCTAGAGCAGACTCTGTAATGTGTGGCATCGTGTCGTGGATATGGGTGCGAAGATCAGTGCCTCATACACCTTGGAATAAAAGAGACTTTGCATTCTGAATTTCGCCTAATGACCTCATCCACACGCGCACACGCTCACACACTTACAGTAGGTTTTTCCTTTAGTCTTTCACAAACGCTGGCTTCGCGCCTCATTTCTCTCCTCTTCTATGACAAATAATAGCCAGTAAGAAGTAGCTCTGTAGCTCTATAGTAACTGGACTAGCTTCCGGATGTTTATGATTTTCATAGGTATGCCAGAAAGAATGCACACTGGATGATTATATGAGACACAAATACGACGCCCAGTACAATGTACAGAAGTAGGAATACCACCCAAGCCATCCGCCGTAATCAGCAGGCACGTGCCTGCTTACGATTAGACCAGCCGACCAGACGCCTAATACTAAAGGACGATTTTCGCCGGCTAATACTGTATGCAGGCTGGAAATAGGTCTGATTTGAGAGAAAAAACGGGATTTCCTTATTATGGTATGTCACACCTTATCATTCTTCAGTGGATACAGAGCAAAAATTTGCAGTTGCCAATCCGGCTGATCCAGCGGCTAAATTGGATCGGGAACTGATCTACCCCCTGGATCGGCAGATCGCTTCAGCCGGGTCAGTGGATTAGTCGATGCTTGGCCGTACCCACACAAACCCTTTTACAACAAATGACGCGGTCAATGATGAATGTGCGACTTAATTTATTGCACAATGCCATTATTTCAGTATACCATCAATGATATAAGTATGTTTTCACATGCACTACTATATATCTGTGTATATTCACAGCTAGCAAGCTGTATTTTTTGTAGGCTATCATTATTTGCAAAGAAAGCGAGCGAGCCACCGTACTAAATAAAGTATTTCAAACGTGCTTAAAACCGATGCGCCCAAGAATAATCCGACGACACTGGCCGCATCCGAGAGCATTTCCAGAATCTGAAAATACAGGTTTGAAAAGGCATGAACTGTGTAGTATACTTGTATCCCCGGAGGTGAAATGGCTATGCCCCCAAGTATTGCGTTTTTCTTTCCGCAATTTTCCCTCCATGATCGTTTTTATTGGATCACTAGTCAAAGGCACTTCCGTGCGCTTTCGGACTTGCACCAGACCTGTTTCGAAATCCTGCATACCCCTCTGTATGTCGGACCGCTTTGAAATTATGGAGCCTCGGGGTAACAAGTAAGCATGAGCGACTTAATTGCTTTCTGTCTGAATGCCGCTAACATGATTTTACATCAGCTGGTAGTGTGGGTAGATGGATTGGAAGTTGTATAATTCTTACCGGATATGCAGGCCTTTCAACAAGTTGAATGATTGTTATATCTTCATAATATACATCAATTTTGGCAAAGTTGCTGCTGCATAGATGAAAAACGTTTTAATGAAAACCCATTCAAAATTTTCACATTTACCTCTCATTAGCGATCGAGGAATCTTCGAAAGTCCGCAAGTACATATCCTGCATTGCTTTTCTATTGTCAAGTTATAAAAACAGTCAGCATAGCAATCACTCACCAGAAATCGTGGCCACTTGGTCAATGTTACTGAGGTTTCATAAAGATGATTCCTAATTATAGAAGAGCTGGTCATGTTATTCACAGCACTAAATTTGTATCACTTACTCGCACGCAGACGGGCATCTGCAGTACGACTTTGGATCATGACTGGCGATACCATAAAACTCGTTAACGCAATTACCTATAAACATTGCCAAAAAAGCGTGCATTCATAAATTATGAATGCCAGTCATGCCATTACGTTTCAATAAATTACAAGACACGGCTTGTGAGTTTGGCGGCAACGGAATGCGAGGATCGCCACATCCGCACGTTTCGATAACATATTCTTGATAACAGCTTCTGAGACAACCCTAAAACATTTTTTTAGATTTTTTTGAAAATATGCGCGGGAATTTTAATCTTACTTCTGCCGAATATGAGCCATTGTAGAAAAAGGTGGGCACATCGCTCTTTCCTCTGGCACAGTCGTGACTTTCTCGTAAAGCTTTTGTACGAATCTACAGTAGGGGAAGGGGAGATTATGTATCGATGCGAAGGCTTGTCACTTTACTGTAGAGCTGGCTGTAGGTCTGATAAGACTTTGTCACGTTGCTCTCCGACGTGAGTGTGTGTAGAGAAGAGCACCACGTGACCAACCGCGCTAGACGAGAACTATCTTACAGTGCCCCATACTCTCCACAGGTCGCCTGCTCCGGCCGTTGCCCTACCGAGCAAGCTTTACAAAAACGCACACTGCACCACATGATATATACGCGGGAGATACAAACTCTACTGTGACAGCTCGTTGGCAAGCGATACATCGTAGTGCACTACTGATGTGGTATTGGTACCGAGTGACAAGTCCACTTCCAATAATAGTTACAGCGCACAAGGATCCTCTATTTTGGAGTAGCATATTAATTTAAATTTCTGCTAATATTCTCAGATGCTTCAGGGCCAATGTCTGGACTCTTAGTCTCGATTCGCTCTTTCCATGTTTCTCTTTTATTGGCAGTCGCACGCAATGTTAGATTTTGCCTCCTCAGCTTATGCGGCACCACTAAATATTTTGTGCCTATGCAGTTGCTATCACTCACTTTATCTGACGTCATCTTTAGTGATATGCAAATAGAGGCAGTACCTGTCTCAGCGATGCAGATCCCTGATATCCTCCGGGTGTGTTGAATCCAAAATTATCGGGAAGTATTTGCTCATTTTGTTCGTGCACAACCACGCGAACCCCTGCCGACTGCACGTGGTCCAAATAAAGACTGTCGCCGACCCAGTAGGTCACTGACAAACCTTTAAAAGTTGTTTAACATGCTTAACATATTTCCACGGGTAATGCGACCTTGCTTACCACGAGGGACTCCAGCTTGCACTGATGTCATATAAGTGCCGTTATGATTGAACGTGTAGCAATTTCCATAATTTTGGTCCATTTTTAGCGCGAAATTCCTGGAATACGTTCAGAATTATATTCCTAGAATAGCCGTGCCTTGATCACAGTTTGCAAGTGAGTCTGAATAAAGATTAATACAGACCCCTTCTATAGTTGGACCCTTGGAATATTGGCCAATATCTCTTTGGTCCTCAGAAGAATCTAAAATTCTCCAAATGAGCAAGAACACGAATTTTTACAGCAATTTTTCAACGTCGTTTCTTTTACGAGATATTTTTGCTGGAAGCTCAAACCAACATCCCCACGTTTCAAATTTTCCTGGCAGGGTGGAAGTCGAGGTTCTCGGAAACTATGTCTTATATCACATGCACTACTTCCCACTTCGTTCCCGAAGCACAAGGGTGACCATTTGAAACAATCTGTTCATGTATACTATACTGTACATGCGTATATATACGAGCATGCGCCCATTGCAGGTGCTACTTATGGATACTCTTGCGAGTAAAGTCGAAACTTTAAATCAAGAAAACGCACTGAACCCACTTGTAAGAGCACGGTACTCCATCATAAACACATCGTCGAAATAACTCAACTGCAGTGTAACCAGCTGATTCGAGTACGTCCGCTGGCAGCGAAGCCAACAAATATGGCAGCATGTCCTCAGCTGTCATGCCGACTGCTAAATGACTGCCTCCGACCTGTCCACAAAAATGGTGAGAAGGACAAAGGTTCAAGGGTCTCGAAGCATACTGTACCATTTGCAGTTGTTCCAGCATTTCCTCCAAGGTTTGATCGAATGTGGAGTTTCCTGATTCGTTTGGCGTCTGTGATGAGAAGCTTGTATTGCCAGGTGATTTGATGCTGGATTGCGGAGACGAAGGGGACACAAAGAAAGTATTTCCAGTCGTGCTTGATATCAGACTGGTCGTATTTGGTGGGGTCGCACTTTGTTGAGACGGATTTGTATATTCATTTTTACTTGATTCCGGCTTCTGGACTGATCCTGCAGCTTCACCAGTCATCGAATCTGCGCTAATCTGGTCTGCGCCTGTGAAACCGCCCGCAGACTGAGTGCCTCCCCAAATTTTTAAGCCTTGATTCTGATCTGGTAGCAAACTTCTTGATATTTCTCGATTACTGGGAGGAATATTTGTAGGGAGCGATCGCGTCTGAAATGGCTTTGCGCTTGTCATTGACTTATTAGTATCTGAATGTGGTTCAAGAAATCTCGAAATCCGGTTGTTGGCAGCATCAGGGAGGCCAAGACTGGGGTTATTTGTTGTTAGCTTAAAGTATCTGCGGTCGAACTGTGATTCAGTGTCGTATGGAGGCGCAGGCAGACGCGCAGGCTGGCCGAAGCCTGGGGGCAATGTGTGCTTGAACCTGTTTATGAGGGTATTGGTTATCTTTGTAGGGACTACTGTTGTAGTCGATGGTAAGGCTGGTGCTTGGTCGACATTGATCTCCCTGGCCAATGGATTCGAGGATTGACCGTCGAAGGAAGTGTCGGAAGACTGCAAATTCCCCGCTGGATTAGATGCTTTTGTGGCTTGCACAGTTATGGAAAGACTTTCTGGTTCAAAACTCATCGTTGCTTTGTTACTATTAGCTAAGCTATCAGAGGAGACTGGAAGGCTGTTTTTTGTGGACGCTGTTGATGTCCCCTTGCCATCTACTGATGTCACGTTGCTTGATGTTGTCGCTGCCAACGGTGCTGGCAATGAATCAGCTAAATCAACCATGATTGTGGACTGCCGCGTTTTGTTCGCGATGCTTGCGAGCGCCGCGTCTTCTGGAATTTCTGAAGTAACTGGTTGAACGGAAGTGAATGGTGAACTGGTATCGACAGGCCCTCCTGGAAGTTCGAATCTGACTTCGCCTTCCTGGGTGATTTCGTTTGTTGCCGCATCGCCACTGCCTGTTTTGGTGGTGGAGCTCTTATCGGGAAGACCTGCTGTGTAAGGTTCATCAATGCGAGCTGAACCAGTCTCCAAGAATAAATTTTTAAAAGGAAACGATCTAGTTGAAACTTGTTCAGAGTCCTCAGTATTTTCTTCAGTCCTTGGTTCATCGGTCTCTATAGAACTCGGTGCATTCTTTCTAGAATTCGTGATTAGGTCCGAGCGCATTGAGTGGGTAGTCGATAGCGCGTTAGTTGCGCTCTGGTCACTAAGGCTTGACTTGGATAAGACTTGGCTTGTCATTGTGTTCGAGACTGCAGAAGAAATAAAAATTAATGGTATTCTCGCCAGTTCGCGCGATGACAAAGAAATTGTGGGGGTGAAAAGCTCGGAGGGAAGACTGCTTGAGACAATGCTATGGCTATTGTGTGAAGCTGTAGAAGAAAGAATCAGATTCCGAAAAGTTTCTTTAGTTGTAGTGCCTTGAAGCACTGTCTTATCGAACGTATCAGAAGACGGGGGAAAAGCAGTTGGACGAAGAGTCTGATTTGGCCATGCTGATGGTGGGGCCTGTGAGGTGACCGCTGTATCACTGTGCGCCTTGGCAGACACGTCCGCGGTTGTCAGGATTGCAGGAGATGCTATAGTAAGTGACGTAGATGCTGGCCAGGTATCAGATAGCAGCTCTGACGTTGCGCCTTCAACTTGGCTAGAGCTAAAGGAAGGTGGGACAGATGACTGAAAAACGCCTGCGGTAGGATCGAATTGAACAGAGCTGTTTAACGATTCAGCCAGAGAGAAAAGTATGGGCGTTGCAGGAGAAGCTCCAAGTGTCGACAAGATGACTAAAGATGGAGTGGCAATGGCCATATCTCTTTCTATGACGGACGTTGTCTGGGGAGCCTTATTCAATGCGTCACTTTTAGTGGATGATGCAGTAATGACATTTTGGATAGCCACACCTCGGTTATTGTTCACTGTTGCGATGCCTATCTCACTTGTCCCTATACCACCTGCACCTGTGGCAGATGCAGGGGGACTTGTTACAGCCGCGGTAGCAACAGGGATTGGAGTAGTGATGGAAATTGAAGTCTGTGGCAGAGTCCGCACAGTTGAAATGACAGACTCTACATTATTAGTTGACACATGGGGCAGAAGTGGTGTAATCGTATCAACGGGGCTGATTGAAACAAATGCCAGAAAGGATAATAGAGTAGGAGCGGTTGAAACACCTGCCAATAGTGTTGGCGTTTGGATGGAAAACGTGCTTGGCCGAGGAGTGCTTGTGATTGCGGTTAGAACAGAGGTTTGGGTCGGCCCGGTTGCTGATGTAGTGAAACCATGCAAAGTACTAAAGCCACCTGTGGATTGCGTGGAGGTGGTTTGTAACTGAGGCTCTATCGTGGAATACTCTGGGGTTTGAACCAAGGTAGCAACTGAAGTCAAGACTGCCGAGACGGGTGCCTGGATCGATAAAGTGGCTGTCCCTAGTGCGGGGGCGTTCGACGTCCAAATAGAAGTGGCGCTGGGGCTTGCAGAGCTTCCTGTGGTAGAATGTTGAGTAGAGGGACTGGGTGACGCAGATGTGATGGTAGTGGGCAACATGCTGCTCGATAAGGAAAATGCAGCAGACGTAGTTGGGACCAACTGTGCAGACGTGGCTAGAGATGGAGTTGTCCGACTAGAAGTTTGCGCTACTGCTGTCGTAGTGACAGAGATTTCAGGAGCGGAAACTGCTGTTGACGACGGACTGGTAGAAATTGACGATTCATTTGGTGAGCTGGTGCTTGTACTTGCTGAGGTCGATGTGCTGGTCAAATTTGTAGACGTGCCAGAAGTTGAACTCGCTGAGCTGGTCGGCTCTGTACTGGTTGATGTGGTGCTGCTTGATGAGATGCTGAAACTCGGTGTTTTGCTAGTTTGGTTTATGGTTACACTCGGAAGCGTAGCGATGCTGGTGGAGCTAGTAAATAGGCTAGCTGCAATGGTGCTACGAATTCTGTTAGTTATATGCTCATACCGTTGAGTGATTGTAGACATAGAGGTTGAGGAGGATGTTGAATTGAGGGTCAACAAGTGGGTCGTCGGCGTCGAAGCCGATGATGATAAGGCTGTGAACGTGGTGCTGCTACTGGCAGATGCGACGCTCGGCTTGGAAGTGCTTGCTGAAGCCGAAGAAGTGGTGGGGGTAGACGAAATCGTGGTTGTTGATGTCGTGCTACCTGTCATTGATGAGCTGCTGGAAGTTATACTGCTGCTAAGGGCGGGTGTTAACGCACTGCTGGTCAGCTCCGTGGCTTCTGACGTGCTTGAAAATGAACTTCCGATCGTGCTCGCGCTTGAAAGACCGATTACGCTGGAAGTAGGGTGGCCTGCCCCCGTAGTAAAAGGAGAGCTGGTGGCTGTTGGGTATGCGAAAGTGATGCTGGATGACAAAGATAGTGAGCTGCTGCTGATTGGGAGGATTGTTACTATTGCACTTGATGCTTGTGTGGATGAAGTGTAGAGAGAGCTGGCAGAGGCCAAAGATTCAATCAATCTAACGCTTGAGCTTGGGTAAATGTTAACACTGCTGCTGGTACTGGTGCTGGCGCCACTTGCAATAGTGGAACTCGCGCGACTGGCAATGGCGGTACTGACGCCGCTGGTGGCGCTACTGGCACTGGTGGTACTGGTGCCACTTGCAATAGTGGAGCTCGCGCTACTGGCAATGGTGGTACTGACGCCGCTGGTGGCGCCACTGGCACTGGTGGTGCTGGCGCCGCTTGTGGCGCTACTGGCACTGGTGGTACTGGTGCCACTTGCAATAGTGGAGCTCGCGCTACTGGCAATGGTGGTACTGACGCCGCTGGTGGCGCCACTGGCACTGGTGGTGCTGGCGCCGCTTTTGGCGCTACTGGCACTGGTGGTACTGGTGCCACTTGCAATAGTGGAACTCGCGCTACTGGCAATGGTGGTGCTGACGCCGCTAGTGGTGCTACTAGCACTGGTGGTGCTGGCGCCGCTTGTGGCGCTACTGGCACTGGTGGTACTGGTGCCACTTGCAATAGTGGAACTCGCGCTACTGGCACTGGTGGTGCTGGCGCCGCTTGTGGCGCGACTGGCAATGGCGGTACTGACGCCGCTGGTGGCGCTACTGGCACTGGTGGTACTGGTGCCACTTGCAATAGTGGAGCTCGCGCTACTGGCAATGGTGGTGCTGACGCCGCTAGTGGTGCTACTAGCACTGGTGGTGCTGGCGCCGCTTGTGGCGCTACTGGCACTGGTGGTACTGGTGCCACTTGCAATAGTGTAACTCGCGCTACTGGCACTGGTGGTGCTGGTGCCGCTTGTGGCGCGACTGGCAATGGCGGTACTGACGCCGCTGGTGGCGCTACTGGCACTGGTGGTACTGGTGCCACTTGCAATAGTGGAGCTCGCGCTACTGGCAATGGTGGTACTGACGCCGCTGGTGGCGCCACTGGCACTGGTGGTGCTGGCGCCGCTTGTGGCGCTACTGGCACTGGTGGTACTGGCGCCACTTGCAATAGTGAAACTCGCGCGACTGGCAATGGCGGTACTGACGCCGCTGGTGGCGCTACTGGCACTGGTGGTACTGGTGCCACTTGCAATAGTGGAACTCGCGCTACTGGCAATGGTGGTACTGACGCCGCTAGTGGTGCTACTAGCACTGGTGGTGCTGGCGCCGCTTGTGGCGCTACTGGCACTGGTGGTACTGGTGCCACTTGCAATAGTGGAACTCGCGCTACTGGCAATGGTGGTACTGACGCCGCTGGTGGTGCTACTAGCACTGGTGGTGCTGGCGCCACTTGCAATAGTGAAGCTCGCGCTACTGGCAATGGTGGTACTGACACCGCTGGCAATGTTGGTACTGGCGCCACTTGAAACAGTGGTATTGACGCCGTTGGCAGTGGCAAAACTGACGTGACTGGCACTGATGGTACTGGTGCCACTGGCACCGGCGCTGCCGAAACTGGGCGGGTTGATACTGCTGGTGGTAGTAGCGCTTCCGCTGCTGGTGCTTGTACCAGTTGTTGTGGTGGTGTTTAAACTGAATGAGGTCGTCGTTGAGCTTGTAGTTGTGGTCGTAGTAAGCACAACTGGATAAACTGAAACAAAGAAGTATGCTTCTTTGTCGCCAGAAGATGCACTTCTTCCTCATATCACTTACATTCGCAAAGTAACGGCGCTTCTGATTGGGCATTAGCAACGTCAAAATCCAAAATCGGCGCTTTTTTGCTCTCTGCGAAAACGGGCCCGCCCATTCTCCATGTTGGTAAATTACGAATATTGCAAAAGCTGCACAAAGCTGTGATGTTCGTAATAGGGCCTCCATTGGCACTGCGGACAGTCGGAGTATCGTACCAGTAGTAGGTGCCGGTTGAATCCCCAAGCAAGCCAATGAAAGGCCACCAATTGTTGCCATATATTCCCGCATCGATCAATGCAGTAATCAGTGTATTATTGTCGACCCGAGCAAGGCGACCAGTCAGGTTCGCCGGGGCCAGTTGCGCGCAGCATGTGAAGCCGCATGGCCATGATGTTTTTGACCCCGATAGCCAAACGTATCTATGAGGAAACATTGTGGAGTTGAGTTCTACCCAAGTCGTATAACCGCACGAGCAGTTGGTGGCTGGAGGGAGAGCGGCTCGTCTAAATCTCGGTTGGCTAGGCTGGGTTGCTTGCGGTGGCTTTGCGGTGGAATTGTTGCCGGCTTGACTGGCACTGTTATTTTTGAGGTCGCTCCCACTGATGACCGCTTTGTATGCAGTCATAAGTTTCTTCAGCTCAGGTAACTTGTCCAAGGCTGACCGCTTGTATGGATTCAGGTTGCAGAAGGTGACTGCCGGGAACGGCCCCCGATTCTGGTTTAGCTAAAGTAAAAGCACTGGATAGTTCTTCCGACTGTGACGCACAGTACCTGGCTCATACCGATATTCTGATATCCGTCTCGAACTTGCTGTATTTCAAAACCAAAGCGGTCACCCAAGCTGTAAGACTGACGACACACAGTATGGTTAACACCCACCAAATAAATCTCGATTGCTGCGATTTAGCTTTCAGGGCAAGATTGATTGACACAATGGAGGATGGGGATGGTTGAATCTCGAGCAAATCGTCGACACTATTGTCGAATGCACCCATCGCGGACTGGAACAGCGCACTAGAAAACTGAAGATCTTTCGGTTTCGACAGCTGCGACTCAGAATAACCAATGATCAACTTGGCTCAAGAACTCGCACAAATATGTTTAACCGCTATCTCTCTCCAGTCCGTCGCTTTGTTGATGCCATAAATTTTGCATCTGCAGCTGCTCCATGGTGTTTCCTTATTGTTACGTCTTCGGCCTACGACTTTCGCCCACGTAACGAGGTCGTAAATTTTGCATTACTTGCTTCATGGAATTTTTCTTATTGTTACGTCCTCGGCCCACGACTTTCGCCATTGTAACGAGTTTATACTGTATACTGTTACTAGAGAGCTGGAAATTAGTTGCACGTGACCAATTTCTTATACAGCGTGTTTATAAAATCAAAGTTTCCAAGAATATGTCCACATTTCACTATGGTCATAAAATTCTTTGGGTAATATTTTAGCTTTTAAGGATCAATCGTTCAGGAATTCCAGGGGAAGAAAAAATTAGTGAGCATGCAACTGAGGATAAAACTGTTTGACCACCATCATAGAAATGCTTTGTTTCCACATATATGTACATGCATGGCCCTCCACACTTGCAAATACTGTAAATCACTTCGATTTCGCGGCACCCAATGTTCGCGGTTCTGGACTTCCAGAAAATTTCGTGGGTACTAATTTTCACAGTTTCCGACTAATCGTCAGTCACCAGTTTTATGCATATGATGAATCGGCCGCTGATACTCCTGACTATGCGGGAATTTCCATCTTTTTAAAGGACACAATATCAGATATTGTAGTTTACATGCTTTCTTGCGCGACTGAACTTTAACCATCAGATGCGTAAAAAGCCGCCTGGGTGGCGAAGCGGTGAAAGGCGCCTATCACTAATAGTTTGATTGGCAGAGGTGGAGACCGCCAGCCTGGGTTCAACTCTGGCCGTCTGAGAACTTGATGAAAATCTATCTGCGCCTTGCACGCCTGGCGGTGGGTGACATCATCTCTCCGGGGTCGATAAACCAGGAGAGGACTTATGGGGCGAGGGGCTCTCAAATCCAGTCAGCTCACGGAGCATGGGCTGGCTCTGCTTAGCCCACAGGGTAAGCGCCGACATCGCGGCGTTGTGGAAGCGTAGTTGCAGGGAGCGACGAGAGAACCGACTGCTCAGGTCGGGCGACGAAGAGAGACTGAGTATAAAGCAGCTTCGTTACACTGTCTTTTAAGGACCAAGATAAGCAGACGACCACTCTGGAAGGCGACAGAAACGGAGAGTGATCCACGGGGAAGCGAGCTAGGCATAAACGGGGAAAAGGATCACATCGTAATGTCACAGGTCGACGACTCTTCTCCCGGCTGTAATGTCATGTCATACGTTATCCATAGCCAAGCACCATAAGGCGCACTCGAGGGCTAAGGAACACATAATTGACAATCATTTTAATCATGTAATGTGAGCCTTGAATCCATCGCGACAGTAACTTCACGCGCTCTTGCCCTGCATGGATCCTGGATGGACCCTACTCGATTGCAAGATCAGGTCAACTAAAAAGCCCCCTAGCCCGCAAGTAAAGGGCCGAAAATCGGCTCTTCCCTGCAACGTCCAGGATGGGTCGAAACATTAGGTGCGTAAGGAACTGTGAATGGATATAGCTAGACATTGAAAGATGAGTTTACTCACTGGTACTCGGAAGAAATTCCTAAGAAGTTAAAGTGATTTACAGTACTAGTTTCTTAATTTTTACAAATGTTCTTGATGTTTCAAGGGCAGGTATACTCGCGAGACTCGGACATTGGACTCCAGTCGGAGTTTTTTGCCCAGAGATAGGTCTCAACTATCTTCCGCCGCCTGGGTGCGATGGTTACAGCAGCAAGAGGATCGTGGCGACGCGTCTCCAACACCAGATTGTCAGGGCCCACCATTCGAAAACGTGACCGAGCCGATGCAATCGAGATTGTCCCTTCTGAATATCACGAATTGCGCCCAATGTTCATGAAATCAACCAAGAGATTCAATACTTATTATGGTCAATATGATGTAGTTTTCAAAAACATGGAGAAAGTGAGAGAGCAAAGCAAAACGGAACTGACCTTTGATGAAAAATGACGGTGACGAATTAAACGCCCAATTAGAATCGCAAGTATAGAAAGAAAGTACGACATAAATATTGGGGAATACTTAAAGAAATAGAAAGCTATTATTCAAATCATGAATGATGACGATTTGTGCTGCGCGAGAGCTATCGACACGACCAAAGCACGCATTGATGGAGATCGCTACGAAACTGTTCGCAAAGCTGACAGCAATCGATACACATTAAAGAAAACTCGGGCCCAAGCTTTAATGACTGCAGCAGGATTTCTGATCACCATACGGATGTAAACCCGAAGAATAGATAGCCTTTCTAAATGGCTCTCGGCCATGATCAGTATCAAATAAAAATTTTTGATAAGGACATGTTTGTGGTCTGGTTTATATGGGTCCTGATGCGCCCAAAATACTGCACTTACGGTTAGTCGATGGACAATTTCACGTGATTACATCTCCAGCGGCATTTTTTGAAGCGAGTTATTTTTGTGAATCTTGTAACAAAGTCTACAAAAATCACATTGATCACCAAGTCTGTCTTGCTCGCTGTAATTGCTGCTTTGGTATTGGGAAGTGCAAACTCGAACAACCTCTTACAAAGTGCAATCGTTGCCACAGATCTTTTAATAATCAGAAGTGTTTTTTAAATCATCTGAGAACTGGCTCAAACGTAATAAGCAAAAACATCAATAATGAACCGATTTGCAACCAAATCTGACGATGTGAAAATTCCCGCAAGGAGTATGACACTCGCAAAGGACATTGGTGTCCGACATTGTTCTACCTGCAAGCTTGATCTGGCTACTGGTATCACCAATGTTTTATTCAACGATACATTAAGAAAGGTATGGCGGTAGAAAATGACTCCTTGGACGAGCTTCAAACATTTTCTGATTATGACGAGGAAGACTGTGCATCGCCATCTGCAAAGAAAGAGAAGGTTGCGCAGCAGAACTATAACACCGCTTTTGTTTTCTACGGTTTCTACGAGCAAAATGAAAGCGTTCGGGATAATGAAAATGGAACTCAACTTGCATCAGCCTAATCTGATCATCGCACACAAGGCATGCGTGTCTTCTTTATCTCGTTCCAGAAACATTTTGATGACTGATTTGAAATTTTAGGTTTGTGAGCAATGCTGCCCATTGCCATTACAGGAGCGCTGTTCGTCATGAAATGAACAGCGCAAAATTTTCGCAGGAGATGGGTGCTTAGACAAGTTCTGTGAATGGCTTTTTTCAGAGAAAAACAAAAATGCAATTGCGATCGCTCATTATGCCAAGGGTTACGATGGACAGTTCATCCTG
Organism: Mesodorylaimus sp. YZB2_4; assembly: GCA_030248295.1. Lineage (NCBI taxonomy): Eukaryota > Metazoa > Nematoda > Enoplea > Dorylaimida > Dorylaimidae > Mesodorylaimus > Mesodorylaimus sp. YZB2_4. The sequence continues at coordinate 319,115 of JASANH010000554.1, read as the reverse complement.
GAGTACTGTTACAGGGTTGGTCTGGAGCCAAGGCAGATAATTTCACGTGGATTAGGCATTACGTATTTGCAAGTTGGCGGAATCAAACCACGCAAATACTCAATCATTGGACCGTGGGCGAGGTCCAATGATTGACTGTAACTGTGGCCCCAGGTTTCCAGATGCCCAAAAGACAGTTTTTTACTAGTGCGTCGCCAAAATGACCCTCCGCCTAAACGTCGGCGCCGAGATGGCCTGGCGCCTAAACATCACGCCTCTCACGCCAGGTGCGCAGTTACGGGCGAGTGTTCGAGTTCGACTCGCGGGCCGGTAAATCATTTCGTGTAAAATGTGCCCCTTCACCCTCGAGTGCGCATAAGCGTTTGGTGATGTGGTAAAACATGAACATGAACATGAAACATCGGCGCCAAAACGTCCGCGCCGAATCGGCGGCGCCGAAACGTTATGGACCGTTGTCAAGAGAGCGTCGAACCGCCGGCCAAATTGCTCTGCTCTCGAACCCTGCCGTAACATAGGTAAGTTTAGTTGTTTTCTAACAATTTTCCGTGTGGCGTAGTTGTATTCTTGTTAGCCGTGGCTACATATAGTATTTTGTCAGCCGTGTCGCGCACACGATACGAGGTTCCGTTTACTTCGGAGTCCCCACAACTTCCATATCCTGCGTACGCGCCTGTGGGGCCATCCAGAAAGGTCGACCGCAGCCTAGGGGGGAGGGGTTTAGCAAAAAGCGGTCAGGTGCGGTCGGGGGAGGGGGAGGGGTTTAGCAAAAAGTGGTCAGGTGCGGTCGGGGGAGGGGGAGGGGTAGCGGCCAATGGTCGACCGCAGCAAATTTTTAAAGTTATGATGACAAAAACCACCTTTTATCTTCATCAGTAGTGCGCTCTCAAAACTTTCTGTCTTCTGTTTTCCTTGGTCGTTCATTCTCGAGAATGCAATTTCAGGTTCATCAGGACTTTTATTCCCGACTTGAATGGCATCTGATCCAAAAGGGAAAAGTTGGGAGGCGATTGCTCAGCTGGTTAAGGCGTTGGTCCGGCAACCCTGAGTGGGAGGCTGAGGTTCTATTCTGACGAAGGACGGAAGTTTAGTAGCTTGTCGCTGGCTTTGGACACCTGGCTCCTCTGGGCGACCCCCCGCTACCGTCAAATGGCGCACGCCCACCCAAGGAGCAGAGAATTGGGAAACTGTCCTCGAACACCAGTCGGGAAGGTCCCTAAGCTAAGATTAAGTCCCTTCTCGCCCAATATGCCCTCGTGTGGAGGTGCTCCCGGTGGACACAGGGAACCTGCCGTGAGAGCTGGTCACCTCTGGGGAGAGGTCGGGATCACTTTTTTCCAGGATCGGGATTTTTTTGCATGAGGTCGTACATTGTTTGCACACACGGAGGAGATGAGTCTATTTTCCTTACTAAAGCACACTTTATTCATCCAGGTTTTTTCAAATTTTTCATCAAGTCGACTTTCAGTCATAAATAAGCTGAAATTGATGAGTACATTCGCAGTTTCGACACGCGTCCAGCAAGGTCAGCCTAGGCTAAGTAAAATCAGTGTTGCTAAGATATGATACGCAAAAGAACAACTGTCGCATTGGTATTGCGAACCTCAATGTAATTCTCGGAAAAATTGACTATTTAAAAGCGGAAATTTTTGCCTCCCAGTATGATACTGTGTATTTGGTGTTGTGGAATGGAAGATCGATTGCACCACGGATGACGAGGAACTATTCCTTTGCGATTATTCTCTTAACCGGCTAGACAGGGCGAAAGGCGGTGGTTCGGCGTTTGTTCGATCTTGCTTTCTTGTGAGGCGTCTTAAAGCTTCACCTGATTTTGGTATTATACAGTCAAAACTAGAGGTCCTGTCCCTTTGTATTGGAACTGGATCGAACTCAGTAATTTTTTTCATGGTTTATATTCCTCGTCAGCTTCCAGCAGCAGTCGGCGACCTTCTTCGTTACTGCTGCTGGCTTCTTCGTAATAATTTCAGCAGGCTGGTGATTAGGGATCTAAATGCTGATCTATTGCATCCATCAGCGGCGAGGAATTCGGTGCTGGAACTGATCGAATCAATAGATGGTACGCAAACGGTAGACTCGCCTACTCGTAACAATCGAACCCTGCTGGACCTTTGTATCCTTGGTGATTCTTCGAGGCATATATCGACCGAAGTGCTACCCCCCCCCCCCCCCCCCCGATTCATACCTCGGACCGCAACACGATATCGACTTCACGCCGTCACCGCCCTCCTCCCAAGCCACCTGAAACCAAACTCGTTTGGCGGCTACGCGATGTACTGTAGACTGGGATAGTGTGAACTTGCAAATATCGGCGAACGAGCGCGTTGAGCTAGTTGACTCAGCTTTAACAGTCGATATTGCTTGCAATCGATTGATGGATAGAATCTTGTGGGTTGTTATTGCGATGATTCCTCGTTCTCCTGCTCGACGCACCTCTCTACACCATGGCTCACGTCACAACTTGTACGCCCTATTCGCGAAAAGAATAGTGCATACAGGAAATGGAAATCGACTAATTTATGATCTGATCACTCTTGGTTTTCGCGGCTACGAAAGCAAGTGAAGAAACAAGTTCGCATTAGTAAGCGCCAATATGTCGAAAATACTTTTTGTAACGCAAATTCGCCTTCTGAATTCTCGAATGCTTATAGGCAATTTGAAGCTGAAAATCGGTTTATTCCTCCATTGTTTGATTCAACAGGAAAAATTGTCGTAGGCCAGGAGAAAAAAGCGAAGCTCCTTCAAAAAGTTTCCTGTGGGTATTTTAATTCAAATGCGTGTTCCCGCTATTGGCCGCCTCTCCCTGACCTTGACGATTATTACGATACTCTGTGACGGAGTATTTTCTCCAGCAGCAGCTCATTGCATTACGGCTACGGGGTGCTCGTTGGCCAGATGGTCTAACGGCTTCTATTCTTCGTAACTTGGCTCCGTCGATCGCGCCAGCCCTTACTAGTCTGATTAACAGATCTCTAAGAAAGGGCATTGTTCCAGAAGCTTTAAAAACTGCAAAGGTAATTCCCATTCCCAGACCGGCTGATCGCTCGCTGCCGTCCAGTTATCGTCCAATCTCTCTACTTCCAACTCTCTCAAAAATAATGGAGCAACATGTTTTCAGACCTCTTCAACCACAACTTATTTTGTCATCAGAGCAGCATGGATTTCGTCGTGGGCACTCGACAACTGGAGCAATTATTCAGGTAACTCAATCGATCCTCGACTTGCTTAATTCCCCATCATTTCGAGCAGTTGGTGCGGTATTTTTTATTTAAAAAGGGCGTTCGATAAAGTGCCTCGTTTCCAACTATTGGAGTCTTTGGAACGTGACCACAAACTGTGTCCTACGTTACTCAAGTGGATCGCTTCATACTTATCAGATCGATCGCAGTTTGTTTCAGTTGGCCAGTCGTCTTCAACACCAACCCGTGTGACTTCTGAAGTCCCGAAAGGGTCAGTGCTGGGTCCTATCCTCTTGCCTAGTGTTCGGCCGAGGATGACTTTCGGAATCAGGATCCCCACCAATTCCTAGTCACCTCACAGCCTCGCTTATCGTATCATGACTGCTGGCCAGCTAATATGATTGGAAGTCCCGTGGGGAACTGGGCCGGCGCAGCCCGACCCGCAAAACTTTTAAAAAATATATTATTGTACAAATGGCGTATGGCGTATTATTGTACAAACGACGTGGTCAACAGCCTATGAATAAATCTCTATGCGTGGTATAGCCCCATCGTTGTACCGTGAGTTGATTTTTATTTCTCTTCATAACTCTCCGGATCGCGTTTCAGATCACCCTGGTGCTGAACGTATGCTACAGACGCTACGCCCGTTGTATCAGTGGGACACGATGGGGACTGCTATCCGCCGATCGTGCGCCGCCTGTTTAGCATGCAAACTGCGAAAACCCGATCATGTCAACCGAACACCTCCGCTTGGTGAATTGCCGATCCCGAATGACCGTTTCACGGTTTGGGCAGTCGATTCGATGGGCTCTGAAGGTCACACGGAAAGGCAATCGATATCTGGTCAATTTTATTGACTTATTGACAAAATTTCGGACGGCAATCCTGGATGATACAGGTTTCGATGAGGAGGCGCTGCTCATTGCTAACTGCGTGCGCAAGGTACGTAAAACAGGATGTGGTTGTCAGTCACAAATAACACCAATTCTCCAGTGATTCCGCGAGAGGGGAGGAATCTGGGTCGTGCGGAGACCGTCTTTCAGGCACATGAGGATAAGAAAAGCGCGGTGCCTGGAGACTATAGCAAGTCAGTAGAGGCGATTCGTAAATTGGAGTTCGCGAATCCAGACTTGTCGACGCAGCAGAAATCAGAGATAAAACAATTTCTGATTGAGTGGGCTAAAAGAGGCATATTCGCAAGCTCAGATTCTGAGCTGACGCCGGTGAAATCACCCATAAAGCATGTGATCAATATCGGCAGCAACCCTCCAATACACCTGGCCCCGAGGAGGATTCCATTTTTCCAAAGACCTGTTGTGAAACAGCTAATGGAAAAGATGATTGCCGCAGGTCAGATAGAGGAGTCGAATAGCCCGTTTTCCTCTCCGATTGTCCTTGCGAGCAAGAATGACGGCACGTGGAGATTTTGTGTCGACTACAGGCGGCTGAACGCGGTGACCATTCGCGACGAGTACCCACTACCTAGGTTGGACGATATTCTAGACTCGTTGCATGGTGCCAGGTGGTTTTCCACTCTGGACTTGCTGAGTGCATTCCACCACATTCGGTTGGCACCAGAGGATAGCGAAAAGACGGCATTTACGGTGCCTAGTGGTCATTACCAGTTTCGGGTTTTGCCTTTTGGGCTGTGTAACTCTCCGAGCACATTCCAGAAGTTAATGGACTGTGTGTTTGCGGGCATGCAATGGGAGAGGTGCCTAGTTTACTGATTAGATGATATCATGGTGTCCGGCTCAACATTCAAGGAACATCAATTTCGCTTGCAAGAGGTCTTTATGCGCCTGCATAAGGCGGGGCTGAAGATAAAATTGGCGAAGTGTGCACTCGTGCAGAATGAGATATCGTACTTAGGACATCGAGTGACTAGCTCAGGGTTGTGTCCTGATAAAGGAAAGATAAAAGCAGTGATGGAAATGGAGAAGCCTAAAGATGCACAAGCTGTGCGCAGGCTCGCAGGAAGGGTGTCGTTCCATAGAAGATTTATAAAGGAATGCTCTAGGATAGCAAAGCCATTGTTCGAACTGACCGAGAACGAAGTCCCTTTTGTGTGGTCAGGAGAATGCCAGTGTGCGTTTGAAACGCTCAAACAGAAACTGCGCACGTACCCAGTGTTGAGGTACCCAGACTTTTCAAAGCCTTTATGGTCTACACGGATGCGAGTAGGTCAGGTTTGGGCGCGATACTATCGCAGGCGGCAGAGGATGGGAGACAACATCCGATTGCCAGTCGCAAGTAAACAGCACGCTGTATCATATGCGCGCGCCCGCGCTTATTTCAGGCTTTTCAGGATCCCAGAAATTGATTTTTGTCTCTATAAACCACCGTTCAAGCATAATTAATTCTCACCACATCAACTTTTTCACGGAGTGCCGGGTATGGGGAAAATGTATACAGGTCCTTGACACTTTTTCTGACTTACCTTGACACTTTTTCTGGGGATGGGGGTTCATTTGCACCCTTGCATCCCCCTCTGCGTGGGCGCCTGAAGGGGGTAGAGAAACGCAGCTAAAGCTGTGGAGGGCTGTGGTTCGAATCCTGTTCCGATACTGTACTTATCTATCCTCTCTCTGGCTCACGATTATTATATAAGTTTTTCTTTTTTTGGCCGATGTATATGCATGTACCAAGCAAAGCATTTTTACTCATAGATTGGATTCACTTCTGCTGTTTGGTCTTAACATAGGTTTGCTTAGGTTGGTTGTTAGGCTTAGGCTTCGGCTGGAATATGACTTTCGAACTCTCGTCAGCAAGTCGCAGTGGAACGACGACCAGGAATTTGACAAGAGTCAAGCACAACTGAAAACAAGTGTTAAATCTGTTTCGGCCCGTTCACCTGTCACAGTTGAGCCCAGCTGGATAGCGCGCAGTACTTATTCTCGTATATTGAACCGTGCCTTTGCCACAGGATAGGCTATCCTACATTTCCATTTTGATGGGGCTGTAATGACGACGCCGGTGTCCCGTCATAATGCGTCCTCATCATAAAGCGTCCGGCCGGACTCATTATGACGTCATAATGAGTCCGGAGGGACGCATTATGATTGGCGAGCGGTCATCATAATGCGTCCGAGGCAATCATATTGCGTCCGGGGTCAGTGTTGAGAACAAAGAACTGGACAAAGGCGCTTGATTTGTCGGCTGAGGTGTTTGTGTTGAATATTCTCAGTCCAATGGAGCTGTCCGAAAGGGATAAGATCGTTTCTTATTTGGCCGATGGAAAGTATCCAGAAGGAGCAACGGATAACGAAAAAAGAAACCTCCGCCGTAGTGCCAAAGCTTTCGTTTTGAAAAATGGACGAACACTTTATCATTTAAGAGAAGGTGGGTGTTTTGAAATTCCAGGTTTGGGTTTTGATGATTGATGAGGCCGTTTCTTTAGTCAGTAAGAAAAGCGAGAACCAGAAGACTGAGAAGGAAAGGATTGACCAAGTCAATCGTTTGCATCATTTCGTGCCTTTGTATTCATAGTGACTTTTGCTTTGTTTTGATGATATATGGTATGATATATGATGTTACGACAGTACATTCTACATTTGGATCGACTTAGTTGCTTTTGAGCCACCCGGACGCATTATGACACCTCGGACTCATTATGACGTCATAATGAGTCCGGCCAGACGCATTATGTCATGACACCGGCGTATGGTGAATAGTTCCCTCACATGCTTGGTTAGCTTGACTGAAGCGCGTGTAAAACCCCTGATCTGGTGTAATTTGGGGACTTATATTCTACAGCAGACGACGAGTTTTATCGATGTCTCCCCAATCGATCAAGATTTCGCGGAATCCCATCGTGGGCCTCAGTAACTCGGAATAAACCACCTGTTCCACCTGCGACCCACCACCACCCACCTGTACCGCCTGTTCCGCCTGCAAGAGGGCTCGAACTCAACACGAGGATATGCTAACCTGATAGACTGCCTCTTGATCACCAGGCCGCTAGAATCACTTCGGCTCGAGGTTTTATGCTGCTCTTGTATAACACTGTATGAACATATGTACAACCAACATTTATCAAGGATTTTTAATGAATAAATCCTGGTCGCCTCCTAGCGACGGCACAGCAACACGAGGCAAAAGAATCGATAATCTAGGCTAAAGTGCAAAGTGCTTCAGTACTTGCCAGACTGATCTGGTCCGGATCGCATCTTTCTTTGGGTCAACCAAGCATATGTTATAGAATGTCAAGACAATACCCTAACCAAGCTCAAGCAGCGTTTTTCGTCCTAATCATGTTATGATCACCCAGCCAGTGCAGCCGCTTGACTCATTTTCATGGAAACCCACCAAGGCAATTGACTAATCGAAGGCCAAAAATCGTTGGGTAGGTCTTGAAGTTCTTCGACGATAATAATTGTTGGCACTCCGTTGGGAGGTTGTGCTCCGTGAGGATACACAATGCAAATATCCGCCTTGTACCAGATTAATAGACGCAAAAATTGAGGATTTGCATCGTTGCCTGGCGTCCGACCAATTCGAAATGTGATCGGAAGCAAGGCCAGCATCGTTGCGGCGAGCAGGAATAAAGACTGCGCGATGGTCCAGTAGACTATGAGCGCGGTGAGAGGACTGAAAGGGACACAGAGCACGTGCAGAACAAGGCACAACCATTCGCTGATCCAAAGCAGTGGCGCAGAGAGCAAGAACAGAATCAAATTGGTCTTGATCGACTGTAAATTATGAATAGCATCGGCATTGGGTGAGCATGCGCAGACGGATGCCGCAGCGAGGAGCCAACTCGTTGACAGAAGAATCGAAGCCAGACATCGAACACAAAATAGTGGCATTTCGAAAATACTCCATCGAGATTCCATCAACCAAATGAAGACTAGTTGAGCACAAATGCTGATTCCAATGATCAAGACGATTTTCATTCGTATGTCTCGATCGAATGCTGTTTGACATTGCCATCGGAAAAGAGTTATCCACACGGACATCACCAGCGACCGTCTCGCCAGCTGCTAAGGGAACTGACTGCCAAGCGGGGTCATTAGGAAGCGACGGGGCCTGCGAGGCGTAATCTGCAGTACACTGCGCATGGCTTGGTGGATTTTATGATTAAAAAATTGTTGGCCATTTCTGGATGAATGACTCACAGCACACTCCTTAAGCCCGACCATGACCTACTATGCTGTACTGTACGTACCTAGTGAGTCGAAAGATGGTGCGGTCCAGCTGCTGCAGGTACAGTACGTTGAGTTCGAGACCCGCACTGCATTTCCAGGTACGACTATTATGGTCATTTCCTGGGCCATGCGAGGTAATAAAGTGAAAATAAGACGCAAGGCCCTCGAGGAATTCATTTAAACCATCCAAGCATGCCAGCACACGATCAGCTTCTGAACCCTCAATATATGATTGTGAATTTGTGTCTGGCCCATTCAGTGCACTTCTGCTACTTTGGGCCAAAGTAAAGCTTGAGCGAACTTCGTATGTGATAGGCTGTGTTCTTTTCCGGTTACTGAACCAGTTTTGGCGTATGTGTATGTCACAGTATAGCCACGCCACAAAGCCCGCCCCCTGATTCAGCCATAAGCCAAACAAAAATGAGACGAACAACTTGCAACCATTGGCCTTGTTTTTCTCAAATACCCTCAAAGGGATGGGCGCGCAGTAAAGCACCCTACTCTTACGATTAGATGCTGCCTTCTACCTGCCATTGTCCACTATTCATGTTTCGGAGCCCAATTACAAGTTTTATCCCCTTAGCCCACTCCCCTCCCTTGGTTGTCCTCCTTGGAGCAACTGTACTACTCGTGCTGCAACATCCTGTGTTTCTTCGAACGTTACACTTGAGTCTCAAATAAGAGCCGCGGTGGCTCAGTTGGTTAAGGCGGTGGTCCCGCATTGCTTCAAGCAACTCTGACTGGGAGGCCGCAGTTCTGTTCCGGCTGGGGACGGCACCCGCTGGTCTTGCACACCTGGCTCTGGGCGACTCACCCGGTACCGTCATGTGGCAGACGCCAAATGACTCAGGAATCAGGAAACTGGTTCCCGAACACCAGTCGGGAAGGTCCCTCCCTTCTCACCCAGTATCATCCTGGGATGCTGGTGCTGGCACAGGACGCCCTGTCATGGAGGTGATCCTAGTGGAGACACACAGAGGGACGCTGCCTTGAGAGCTGGCCACCTCACGGCCTCGCTTATCATGACAAGACTGCTGGCCGGCTATGGGCAAAAACAAATTCGATGCCCCGTGGGGAAATGGGATAGCAGGGGCCCAACCTACAAAAAAACTTGGGTCTCCAACGACGTCGTAATAGCATTTTGTAGAGCCCAGGCTTTTCAAGCGCTACTTGAAATACGGCTGCTGGATTTCGATGATTTTTCACCTGCATAGTAGACCCACTATGGCATTTTGCGTATCAGCCGAATCCTCACTGTTGCATGCAGTCCGCACCAAGTACTGGGAAGCACTTGAATATGTACTTCTACCTGCACATTTTCTCCAGGGCTCCAAGGGCTTATATTAAAATCCCAAGGAGACCCAAGTCACAGTTCATTTCAATCACCACATATGACATACAATGACAACTAGCTGCATCCACGCCTCTCACTAACCATTCCAAGTCTCGAAAGCTTGCTGACTAATGCGTATATAGTGCTGTTTCTCTTCTGGTGTCATCTGACTAATTAAATGAGGGTTCTCAGTCAGTTCATTGAACGATACTTGTTTGCCCTGCACAGTCACAAATAATTCTTCTTCTTCCACTTCCTCGAACTCGCTCTCTTCATCGCCACTCGATACAGCTTCCGTCTTCGTCTTATCTTGGCCAGTCACTAATGGAAACACGGGCGGTGGAGCTTGTTCCGTTTTCGTCTCGTGCACCAGCAATGTTTGCACAATGTCGTGATGATGAGTTTGTGAGCCACTGATCGAAGTATGCGGCGGGGATTCGCCGAACGATACAGTGGGTGCAGCACCCAATGTAAAAGGTGCAACGTGATCTTCCGGTATGGTTTCGTTTACGGATGGTTGGACAGCCGACGATACCGTACTCGCCCGCATCCAAATTGGTACTTCCTTTGGGCCCGATGTTCCAGCCTGAGCATTCGATCCACCATCGTCAGCACCTTCGATATTCACCGTAAAGCCTTGTTTATAGAGATCGAAATCTTGTCTCTTGGAATCCGAGCCACGACCTCCACCGCCACGACCGTCCGTTGTCGAATTAGCACCATCGATTTCGTTCTCTTTCGATCGCAATCTGGGCTGTGGCTCCAACAAATGAGGAGCCAACTGATAACCATCCAGTTCTTGAAGCAGTTGAAAAAATGGCTCCATTTGTTCGTTATAACGAGCCAGTGAAGTTCTAAAAAACACTTTGTCACCTGTCACTCTTTCCCAAATGGTCTACTGCGCGGACAGCTAAATTCTAAGTGGTCATTCAATTTTCACATCTCCATATACTTCTCCACTATCTGAGGCCTTCAAACTGAAAACAGCATTTCTGAGCCACGCAACCTAGGCCACAGAGCTGACCAAAAAGTTTTCACCTCCCCCTTCTCCATTTTCAATTGTATTATCGAAACTAATCACAACAGTGGTTATCTTGGTATGTGAACGAAAACTAATATTCAGAGTCGAGCTGCATGAAAAGCAAGCTTGTTTTTTATTTTTTATCTTAACCCGTTCACAAGAGATGATGAAAAAGCTAGAAAATTGAAACCCACCCAGACCTATACGAGTATAGCTTGGGTGCAGTATTATGAGCTTCTTCCGAGTTTTATGGCTGTAGAACTTATTGTTAGCCTGGACCTGGGACTGCACATAAACACCATATCATATCACATATTTACATCTTGAAGCTATCCTTGGAAAAGTTTAAAAACAAGTGGCCAAACAAAAATGTTTGCGGCCTCTCAATTGGATTATCAGTTTTAAGCATGTGAAAAATAGCCTTGAGGTGCAATCATGCGATATGTATGGTGTTTTTGTGCAACTAGTGCCTGACAAGATCCAAATAACAAATCGATTTTTTTACCTCGTCGTTTGGTTTGGCCCAGCAGTTGTATCCTCCTCGACAACACCCGCACAGTACGTGCATTGCATTTCCTCGCCCGTCCAAAGTAAGTCTGCAAAGAAAAATATGACATGACAAGCAGATCGAACGCTTTAAATACACAACCTTTTATTGAGTAACCCCTTAAACAGAATTCACAAAACAGAAAATAAAAAGTTTAGCAAACCTATAGAACCAGTGATAGAGAAAAACCTTGTTTTGTGAGTAATATCAGGGAAAACTTATTTACACTGTACGTTACAAGCCACGCATATTTTAGGCCCACGAGGTGAGCTACCCTCTGTGTGTCTCCACTAGGAGCACCTCCACACGAGGGCATCCTATGCCAGCACCCTCGTCCCAGGATGATGCTGGGCGAGAAGGGAGGGTCCTTCCCGCCTAATGTTTCAGAACCAGTTTCCTGATTCTCTGCTCGTTCGGCGTCCGCCGCTTGACCATCCATTCGAGGTGAGTCGCCCAGAGCAGGCCCAGCAACGGGCTTACTTAACTGCCGTCCTCACAATCAGCCGAAACAGAACTGGGGCCTCCCACCCAGTCAAGCAATTCGGAACCAACGCCTCAACCAACTGAGCCACCGCGGCTCTTGTACTTCCAATTCTAATTAGGCGTACGTAAGGTCCTACTATGAACTCTAATCCATTTTACCGCACACATCCGTACCAGAGCCCAGACTAAAAAGTGACTGATCACTCACTGATTTCCAAATCCGTATATGCTTTTTGACACCTTGTACACTTGTACATGGCCCGATGAGTTGTCGTCTTCTCCTCCGTTTCTAATTTCTTTCTGAAACTCGAGTCATTATTATCTGACACATTATCAACTGCAGCATAAGCTTCGGTTCCAAAACTGCCCTCGGCCGCAACAATAGTAACTACCACTTTGGTGGAAAGTTATCTTACTGTTGAAAAAAGTGGGGTACGGAATCACTCACCAAAATATGAACACACACACTAACCTCATGTGGTCCAATTTATATTTGAGCACATTGATCAATGCGCGATAATTAATGAAATAATAATTATGTTTGACTGGCCGTGGCTCGCGTTGTTCAACCATTTGCCTCTCTTTAATGATTTTATCATTTTTTAACGCCGCAAGGACCTGAAAATCGGAAGGCGCTATCGTGTACTGTAGATCCGAAAAGCTCTATCAGACAGGGGCCCCATAAAATTGGCTAATCAATAGTTCGGAATGGCGGGGATTTGTCAAAAGGATATATCATATACATCCGCTACACTTATGAGGCTCGAAGCATTGAACCGAATGCTTGGCAGGCACAGTATAGACTGCGACCTACAGAAGTCGGTGGGACAAAATTGGACTGGAGTAAGCCAAGTCCAACTTTTAGCGGCCCCGTAAATCATTTCTTGTACTCGTATGATGTGTCCCTTCATCCTCGAGTGCGCTGTAACCGTTTCGTGATGTGGTACCAAGAACAGGAGCAGGAAGTCTTGCGGCTGAAACATCAATCCGGCGGGTTGATGTTTCCCAGACACTCGTCATAACCGACCAGGCAGGGACGAGGGGTAAATGCGTGTGCGTCTAGCAAAACTGAAAATACATACACATGCATATGCCAGATTACGACATTATCGGTGGCTTTTTCAGCAATCGATAATAAAAATTCTAGACAAACACTTACGGTTCTCAGCTGTTTCGAATCAAGTCGCAGCAAGGTACGTAATTCTTCTTCCAACATGCAAACATTTCGAATTAACAAATCGATCAAAATTCCTGAAATCGTAAGATTGATCTTTCAATCTGGATAAGAAAACAGAGCAAACGGCGGTCACGTTTCAAATATGCATATAATATGCATATGATAATGTAACGTTGATCGATTTCATGAAGGTCTCGGACAGCGCTACACTTTTAGGCCTAGGCCTAGGCCTATTTGAAATAAAAAAAAATCCAAAATTGATTTGAAGGAAAGGAAATTAGAGACTAAATACTAAACAAAAAACAACTTCTTTGCTAACCATACGATGCGGTAGAGTAGGCCTACTTAAAAAATTCCGAACAATAACAGGGTTTTACTGTATATCTGCATGAATGAAAACGGGTAAATACAAAACCTAACCGTGTTCAACGCCATAAAAGGCACGAACAACGAATCGAGCCAATTTTTGCATATTGCTTGGGATCTCGTCCAACATTTTTCGATCAGGTATGGCCGCCATTTTGTTTCGCGAAGATCAAATGGGGCCGAAGCCAAAATGAATATAAAAGACTTTCCAAAGCTGATTTCCTCGCTGTCAACCTACAAGCCAAAACGTAACGTATAGTAACCTAATCGTAACTAAAGAAGAGCTTAGAAGTATTTATCACTCGCTTAGAGTTTAATTATCTGCTGATTCTGCGTGTAAAGCAAGTATGCGCACAGATATGCACGACATTATTTTCAGAAAGATTTTTAGTTTTTCAGAAAGATTTTAAAATATAGTTTTTGTTTCACGCTTTCATCGAGTATTCCCGACAATTAATAGGTGCGATATACTGTAGTTTCTGTACGGGGTACTCTCTTGAGCCAGCTTTCCACGCTTTCAGACACAAATAGCCAACTTGCATTCATTCCAAACGTTAAGCAATGTCACAGAAGAGCATGCATGGGCAAAGGTGAGGTCATTCGTTACAAATATAGTTCGCTTAAAACAGAACGCAACTGTCGCTAGCACATTCTTGCGTTACAGTATGTCCACTCCCATCCGAGGCAGTTTGCTTGTCTGCCTGCCTCGGCAATGATATAACTTCCCGGTTTCCATTCTAATTACTTTAAATTTTTTTGCGTTCTATCGTCCCTCAATTAATTTAAATTTAGCGCGTATCGAATTTGTACCGCTCATGTTTATTGTGATGTCTGCTAGCGCGCGCGAATCATGTCTTCGCAGAGATATTAGGTACAATACACATCAGTTTGGTTTGTTTCGTTCGAGTCGGATGTGCTATCACTCCGTGGAAATCGCTCGCTGATAGGCATCGTTTCGGAAGGTTTTGCGTGCTCTAAGTTTGCACTTGCAAGACTCTGTGCGATGGTTGGACTTTTTGTGCTTGTCTAGTGGACTCTTTTTCATTTGCAAGAATAGTGGAAACGATCGTTTAATGTTGAGTGCAGAAATGTTGTTTACGATCTTTCTACTCATCGTCAGATGCGCTCTGTGAGCTTGGCGCGAGTGCCTGGACAAGTGGTTTAACAAGGTTATGGGTTTTCCACGGCAACGCTTGGCGGGCCTGTCTGTACTTCAGACACGCGAACAGTAAGTGACGCTGTCATGATAGACTGGGTACCTACTTCTTTAGCATACATTTGCAAAGGTGAATTTACGTAGTTGGAGTGTCATCGGTCGAACTGTATTTCGATGGGATTTCCTGGAAAGCTATGTCTGTTAGGTTTTTCGATCTTACTGTAGCTTTTTTGTGTCTTCAGAGCCTGAATAGCAGTCTAGCCTGGACATACTGTTTGTCAAAACTCGGTTCGTTGGATCATGAGTAACCCCTTCGGCGTTTATGACGACATATCCAGCACCGATAGCACTGGCGGTGGCAATACCAGGTTCATTGATTCGTTGACATCAGCAGGTTACGTCGTCGATAATATCGACAGTGCCTCATGGTTTGATCAAAATTTTAAAATGGATCCGTTGACGGATAATATGATCTTGGATGCTATGAAACCGATTACTCATCCGACAAATAATTCGTCAATTCCCATGGTCACTACTTCAGAACGTCCAAATGCTTGTGGTATTAGCGACCGTGTTCAGTATGCAGAATCAAAAAATGAATATCCCTCGCAGCAACACGATCAAATGCCATTAATGAATGGTCAGCAGTTGCGACGCGAGGACGATGGCTATGGATCGCAGACTGTTTATGCGGCTCGGTAAGCGATAGTTGTACGGCTAAATTTTGAAGAAATCAAGACGATAAGCTTTAGTCAAGACAGAGTTTTTGAAGCCCCGCTGCAGTTCAGGGGAATCTCGTTTCTCATAGTTTTTCTTCAGTCGTATTAAATCATCAGCTCTCTGCCACCACTGCTTATTGGGAGAGGACTTCCATAAAAAGAGACTACGGTAGTTTTGCCTCATGACCTCAATTATAAGCTTCTGTATCCAATGACTTCCGATGTACCGGATGTGCCAGTACTAAAGAAAACGAGCATACGCTTACGATTAGATCAATTGAGTGCATGATTCAGTCATCACGCGCGTCCTCTGCTCGCATCTTGCATCTTGCAGTGTGCTTGCGTCGCGTCGCATGCGCGTATGTTTTGCAGTCGGACATGCAACAATGAGGAGATAGGTCTGGCAGTATGCAAGTCCTATTGAGTTGTTGACTGAACCCTCTGAATGAGACCGTGGTGGCGAATTCCATACTCTCGGTCGTCGACCTCACAAACGCAACTGAGGATGTTTTTTCTCATGCACTTTTTCTTTTCAACTTTGGCTTATAGCCAAGATTTTGTGGAAAACAAGTCGTTTCTCTGTTTACTAAGCCCACCCTTTTTATATGTTTTTGCCAACCAGCTGGGTGTCTCCCTGGATACGGACGAAGCAGGCCTCGAACGACTGGTCCATTCAGATGAAACGGAGGTGACGTCAGTCCGCATTGCGTCGAGTTAAACTGCTAGTCCTCCAGGCGAGATGTGATCTTTGGACCGCCGATAGAAAATAAAGTTTGAAGATGTAGGCTATTTGCAAAAATAGAAACTCGCGTAGTGCGTAAACCTGCTTTTTGCGAAAATAGATCAATAGTTAGAACACGTGCCAAAATTTTAATCTTGCAGTTGCGTGTCGCGTGCACGAGTTGCATTTGATGTCTATGGACTTGGATTGGAGCCAAGGAAAAGGGAGCACAAGAACTTGATCCTCGATTGGCTGAACGCGACTTCCTGCTTGCATGAGGCCGTCCTTGGTCCGAGCGTGTTGTTTAGCGTGCAGTGGATTTTGTCGCTGGTATTTTTCGTGCTACGTCAAAAGGAAATGGGCTTGATGCTCATAGCTCGTCGTGATGGTATGTATAACGGGAATGTTGTTGATAGGCGTCAGGGGATGGTGCAGTGGAGGACAAGTGTTGTTGATGTGGGCGAGGTATCTGATGAGAAGGAATTGGGCGTTGTCTAATGAGGGATCTGCAGTCAACGGAAGGCACGGATGACGAGCTGGATTTGTGAGATCTGTGTGAATATGACTCCGCCCGTGGGAACAATGTTGGCTGTAACCTATAGGATTTTTAAAAAAAGATCGGGCACGAGTGGGAATTGAATCGAGTCGCAGAGAATCTGAGACGGCACTTTTCTTGATGTAAGCATTGACGCAATGCGGACGGATCGAATTGTTTGACTTGATAGAACTCGCTAAACTCTTGATGTTGTTGCTCATTGACATTTCCATTTTTGGATCAGCGATGACGATAATGAGCTAGGCGCAGCGGATGAGATTCTTTCTGAAGTCGTTGTAAACAACGCGTGTTTCGAATAGATTATCTTATCCATTGTTGGCGTAGAGGGAAGAAGTTGTCATCGAGAGAGAGATAAATTGAGGCTTTTTGCGTTTGTGGGGAGATTTGGTTGGGAAAGAGAGACTTGGGTTAGAACACAGTCGAATGACGTATAGGAGCCAAAACGGCACTTGGTGCAACTATCGCTTTACACCCTGCCAGTCACCGTGTTTCAGATTGCTTGCCTTTGCGACAGGGGAGACCTGGAATTTTTTTAGAACAAATTAATGTTTCTATGTGGCTTTATTGAGCGGTAGTCCGGAGTGACCCTTTTGAGGCTTACAAATACTGAAAGTAGGCCTGAAAAATCGAAGTACTGGTAATTAATTGTAGGAGACGGATGATAAATTGCTGGACACTGTTGGCCAGGACAAAATGTGCTGAACGAGAATATACAGTATTGGGGGGGGGGGGGGGGATTATTGAGCATTTGAAGCTGAACAAAACATTTGTCAAAATAATTTGAGCAAAATACAGTATATTGAGCGATGACAAAGTACAGCTTATCGCGCAGTCTTCTTGTACTGTCCCTTGAATTCCTGAGCTAATTTCGATCAAGAAAAATTTATCATGGTCGATTTCTGTATGTGTTTTAGGAGTGTTTGCTTTTCTGGGGATTGAGGCCCATCCAGACAAATGCTTTTGTCCAATCAGGGAGGAAGAAGAGCACTTATTTAGTCGCTTCTTTTGTAATTGTGCTCTTCGTTGTCTTCCACCAATTTGGTGTGCTCGCTGCTGGTTCTGCTGACCCTTGCAGTTGGTGTTTCACCGAACTCAGGTATGCACACTTGAGGGTGATATGACATAATTTACTGCAGCGCGTGCGAGTCGAACACTCGCCAGTAAGGGTTATCGTTATTGGTGTCAGTTTTGGCAGGCACCGCGCAGCGATTCGAACCAAGCACGTAGGTATTTCCATCCATAGCCAGGAGGGGTATCACAACCCCCAACACAGGCAGACGCCATGGGCCAGAGTTCATCTTGAATTATTCACAGTCGCTGACCAATTCCTGTAATCGATTGAACAAGGCAGAATTTGCTCTGGCCCATAAAAAGCTATATTAACCGCTCTGGGTTTATTTCTTGTGGCTTTTACTTTTGACTGGTGATCAGAGTAGAAAGAACGGGGGTGGAGTTAGATGCAGTCGAAAGTTACTGCCGTGTGGAGATCACTCTGCTGTCATCGTTAGTTCCGACGGTAATGATGGCCCATTTTGTCTTGTTCGACGTATTTTGTGCTGGATGTTTTGTTCAATGCCTGGTTTCTAGTATGTTCCGTCCAGGATGTTTAGCTGGATACCAGAAATGTCAGCGCAGGATGTTTGTCACGAGCTTTAAAGATCCTAAGCGTGCTGATTGGCTCGTTTAGGATCTTAGGAGATGAAAATGATATTTCCTAAAAGCTGCATGGTGTGGTGGCATTGGATGATCAAAAAATCTTGGGCTCGAATTTTCGCCAGGTGACTTATATCTTTGCTGGATCGAGATTGCGGGAAATATATTTTGAAATTGTCGTAGCAGCTTTCTGCTCGATCAGGAGTTTTTCGAGAAGAGGATGAGTGTTTGGGTCTTACGACTAGTTCCATCAGCATTGGTTGGTGTTTTTCGATTGCTACCTGAGTTGGCGACCAGCATCGACCGACTTGACCCTAGGCCTGGATCCCGGTCCAGGGTTTGGATCGGCCTGATCCGATTTGGCCGATCCGCTTCAAAAAATAGAAGACAGATGGGGATGACGTGTTTGGCACTGAGTCGTCACCAATCTGCCATGGTTCCTCGCTGTCCATCTGTCAGTCTACTCCCAAGGGCACGGAGAGATGAGCAGAGTCTAAAATGGGGTTGAATGCTGATCTGAGAAAATAAAATGGGATTTCCTCATCATAGCATGCCACAGCTTATCATTCTTCAGCAAATACAGAGCGACAAAAATTTCAGTTGCCGATCCGACCGCCTAAGTGAGTGAGGGTGTAGGATAGGTCAGATGGATTGTAGGCAGGAATAATTGGGGTCATTAATGGATGGGTGGTGTCAGGAACTGCTGGCTAATAATGGAGAAGGGAAGTTAGAAATGACTGGAAAAGGCCTACGTGATTTAGGTGTGAGGGAAGAGGTGCTGGCCTCATTAACTAGAAAGTTTTATTTAGGCTTATGGAATCGCCGACAGCAGCCGACGAGGAGGATTTTGGTCCGTTAACTCGTGAGCGTTGTCATACTTGGCCGCGTGTGCAACAGACTGACGTGGATGGAAGTGGTCAACAAGTGGTGAGTCATCCGTCGCGTCATCACCATCCCTACTATCATCCGCATCATCGCAGTCCGTTCTCGCCAACTTCGCGTGATTCGTCCGCGTTGAGCTTAATTAGCGAAAGTAACGAAAGTATATCGGGCATTGGTTCGAGGGGCGCTACTCCGATGAAGACTGCTGATGGTCGTCGTACGGCCGGCCAATGGATGCTGACCCCGGCCAATTTGAATGATCGAAATGATGGGGAGGTGACGAAAGGGACCGTATTCAACAGTGGCACGAAACCACGCCATTACTCTGGATCGAGTGCGATGACGACGACCACGATGGAACAGACTGCCGTTGAGAAGCCTAAACAGCAGACGGTGACCAACTACAAGGCTGGCCATCCTTCCTATGTCGAATTGATCACGCAAGCCATATATAGTTCCCCTGAGAAACGAATGACCTTGTCGGAAATTTATGATTGGTGAGTGTCTTGCGTGACGGTGGCAGGGGTGTATTATTGATGGTGTTGAGTTTTAGGATGGTGGCCAATGTGCAGGCGTTCAAAGATCAGCGATATTTGCACAGCTCGTCTGGCTGGAAGGTACTTGAAGATGGTCATAGGGGGGGAGGGGGGGGCAGAAGCTTCCCCGCCCAAAAAGGAAGAATTGGTTCCTGAACGATGTTGATGTTTATCTTGATGGTTTCAGAATTCCGTTCGTCATAACCTGTCGTTGCACAACCGCTTCAAACGTGTGAAACGCAATGGGATGGATAAGCCGTCGTGGTGGACTGTGGATTTATCTGAAGAGATCAAACGCGAGCGCAATGGTAAACGTGCTGGGAAGCATGCGACGCGTCCACGTGCCAACACGATCACGGGGGCAATTTGTCATCCGGCGAAACAAGCGAATATGATGGAAACGACGCCAGATTTGGTCAACGTATCGGGGCAGCAACAGCAATCGGGCAGTCAGTTCGTGTTTCAACAAGGATCTCAACTAGGCAGCGTAATCGAGGCTGGGCGTCGCTCGAGTTTACCATCTGCAGGCGCCCCTGTGCAAGGCACGAAAACAGTATTGGTCAGTGGTCCGGCGATTGGTGTGTTGCAGGAAGGAGCCGCCATGGAGTGGGCAAACTATTCTAATACGCGCAAGGTGGAGCAGTCTACGATGATGGACGCGACCAAGGCCAACTTATCTCAGACCATCACGGTCACGTTGCCCGATACGTTGGTGGAGGAGAGTGGGGCTGGCGTGGCGATGGGTGGTGCGAGCCCGGATATCGCGTTGACCATAACCCTAGGCGAGGATGGGACACCCAAGTCCACTTTGCAGCACTCGAATGGATCGATGGCCAGTTTGGTGCATGCATTTCGTCAGAATACATTGGACGAATCGCCGGTGCGGCAGTTGCTTAGAGTGCAGACCAATGCGGGATACGTGCAAGACGTGGCCGTGCCCATTCCCATTCCCATACGTGTAGTGACACGTGCGAATAAGGATTGCCAAACTGAGACCGAAGCGACGCCGACACGATTACAAAATGGGCATTGGTTGGATCCGTCAGTGAAGCAAGAAGAATTTGTGAGCACGTTGGACGAATTGATTGCCTTGAACGAAGCGAATAGGCTGGGATCGCAGCAACAAGTGCAGACGATGGTGGTGCAGCAAGAGCAGCAATCGGCTTGTCGAAATAGTGGTGGCGCGATGTCTCCTAGCGAAATGTTGAACTCGTATTTTCAACCGACTGATAGCCGTAATGTAGGCAACGGAAGCCAGAAGGTAAGTACAAAAGTGTGGAGAGGCTACAAAATAGGAAAAACGGAGAGCCTTAGTTGATAAAATAGCAGGTGGCTGATGGTGTTGATGAGTTTCCATGATCCTGGGTTGATCAGACCTCGATTATTGATTGATCAGGTGTCGCTTTGACTGATTTGAATTAGATTAGGTGACTGACGAGAAATAACTCGAGGTGATATCCTCTTCATTGCTGTGTATCCAATTTTTTGCCGTATGTGGTGGTCACTATGTCAAGCAAATTTTGCTGAGTTATAGTTGGTATCGAAGCACAGTCAAGTCGATCGGGTCGGTCGATCAAGTCAGTCAGATGCGCTGTGATGGTAGATAACTGATTGGGTCATGAATTATGAGCAACTGATCATGACCATGAGCAACTGATCATGACCATGAGCAACTGATCATGACCATGAGCAACTGATCATGACCATGAGCAACTGATCATGACCATGAGCAACTGATCATGACCATGAGCAACTGATCATGACCATGAGACGAGCAATGATCATGACCATGAGCAACTGTTCATGACCCTGAGCAACTGTTGTTGTGACTGCGCAACTGATGATGACCATGAGCAACTGATCATGACCATGAGCAACTGATCATGACCATGAGCAACTGATCATGACCATGAGCAACTGATCATGACCATGAGCAACTGATCATGACCATGAGCAACTGATCATGACCATGAGCAACTGATCATGACCATGAGCAACTGATCATGACCATGAGCAACTGATCATGACCATGAGCAACTGATCATGACCATGAGCAACTGATCATGACCATGAGCAACTGATCATGACCATGAGCAACTGATCATGACCATGAGCAACTGATCATGACCATGAGCAACTGATCATGACCATGAGCAACTGATCATGTCCATGAGCAACTGATCATGACCACGAGTAGCCTGGTCAAGAGTGACCACATAGCAATCATGTTCCGTGCTTAATAGTGCTCACTCGCCAGCGCGCCATCACTGCAATAAATAAGGGAACCAGTGATCACTTCGCAAAACGCGGGGGCTTCAGGGTGTACTGTAGACATCCATAGGAAGAGAGTATGTGCTCGAAGTCAAACTGGACCGTATCCCAGGGGGATAGCTTGCGATCTGATAACAATAGCAGAGACTTTAACGGCAGAGATATTGTAAAGGGTCCGCAAGTGATGTGATGTGTGTGACATGATCAGTTAGTACGTGCGTTGTCTAAGCTATTTTATTCGGTTCGTGATCTTATATCTGCCCTCTCTCGCTTGCAGAATCCAACCACGAACTCGGTGGCGAATGCACCATTGCCAGACGATTTGGCAGCTTTGGATGTCCGTGACAGTTTCGACTGCAATATCATGGACATCCTGTCGTACGAGATGAATTGCACGAACAGTGGCCAGCAGACGGTCACCAGTGGTGTGGGCGGTTTCAGTTAAACGAGTTCTAAGATTTTCCGAGTCACTCGCTCGCCTCAGGACTTTTTAACAAGAAGTAAAATAGTAGAGGTAAAAAAGATTTTTGGGTATACTGAAGCGTGGTTTGTAAATAGAGAAGAGTATTTTTGGATAAACTTGTTTAATAAGATTATTTTAAATTTTTTACCTTTACTTGCTCTCAAGCATATTCATGGCCGCTGATAGGAAATTTGTTACGGTCTATAAAATTCTAATTTTTGTGAGCTGGGTCCGCACGAGTGAGAGTTGAACTCGTTACTGATGTATAGTGTGCTTGTGGTGAGCATTGAATTGCTTGTTAGCTGGATTAGGTCGAAGGGTGTAGTATATTTGCGGGTGTGCTGATACTTGGTATGGTACCTGCGTTTTAGGTGTACGTGTCTTTACTGTGCGTCTAGGTCTTGGCTGAAACGGTTATAACAAAACCGGGTTAGGTTATTTCGGTGATGAAATGTTTATGACTGTTTTAAAATCAGTTCAAGTGCGTTGCTGCCAGGCGGAGTTTCTTTTGATTGAGAAAGTGTGCTTTTGAACACCAGTGATGGCGGATTATCAGTGCAGTGCACTGCATGCTAAGACTGAAATATGATGTTCTGTAAGACGTGATTAAAAAAATTGTAAAGGTGGATTTGGAGAATAGTTTGTGTGACATTGACAAATCAGGGGACAAGCAAAAACTGGCTGCACTTTGCAGTCGTCTTGAAGTACAAATTTTCTTCGAATTCAGCAGATTGCAGGAGACCAGTCCAAGGAAAGCCCGAATTCCCTGGTCAACTTTGTTGACTCATATTCTTAGGTCCACTCATAAATGACGATTTGATCAAGATATTTCGAACCGATTAAAATTTCTGCAAATCCCATCGTAGGGACTTTGGGTCCTACGTCTTGCCTACTGGGGTCAAAAGTGATCGAAATCCGCGGATAGCTCTAAATTAATGGCGCCAAAATCTCCAAGAAGTACTGTATGTAGACATCGTTGGAAAGGTGACGGGCTGTATTTTTGTGTAGAGCGGCAAGAACTACGTTCGAGCACGGGCCTTCTGGCCAGCTAGGTGGTTTCGAAAGAAACTATAAACTAGGAACACAGTGTCTTATTTCATGAGAACAGCACAGCACTCTCAAAGAACAGCATTTCATGCTCAGCGTCTGATTCACGAATTTTGCTTAGTGTCTTAGTAAATGGTCCAAGTAAGCTTGAATTTCTCGTATCAATAAATGGTGAGGAGCACAGATGGCTAGCAGATGATCACGCATTTGAGCAAAATGAATTTTCGCGTTGTGGATGTTCTGATCAACATTGGCATATCTTTGGTTGCGTGGACGGGGAGCAGCACCGTCTTCGAGCTGCAAAATTTGTAGCTACAAACAGTATAGCATGGAATATCCCTTGATGACCAGTAGAAACGACCCTGGGCTCACTTGATTGACGCGATTGCCTCTTTGCAACCAGTCCAAAATCGTATTGAATGCTGGGTGCGGGCGGGCAAATTCGTGATCCAGTTTCGAGTTCTAGCCTTCTGCATGATTCGTCGTCCTAGGTCCAGGTAGACCACGCCAGCGATCAACTGTCCGTCAAATATTATCAAAATGGTTCCAGGTTGGCGCATTGAAGCTGCCAAAAAGCAAGGTGTTCTGAAGAAAAGGAGGCTTTA
This sequence comes from Mesodorylaimus sp. YZB2_4, assembly GCA_030248295.1. NCBI lineage: Eukaryota > Metazoa > Nematoda > Enoplea > Dorylaimida > Dorylaimidae > Mesodorylaimus > Mesodorylaimus sp. YZB2_4. The sequence continues at coordinate 295,235 of JASANH010000554.1, read as the reverse complement.
GCATTTGCGTAAATTGCAAATAAGTGGTTTTCCCTTACTTGAAAGTATCGAATGAATTCGAGTAGTCGATCACGTAAGTGCGGCTCATTCAACAGCGGCATCGATTGCACCAAATGATTCCAAGCGACATGTACCAAATCAGACGGAAGCACCACCCAAAGCCAAGGGGCATGCCTCCAACTCCGCTTCTGTGACCATTTGACATTGCTCGCGATGACCGATATCGGATCAGTAACGACTCGACCGTTATGTGTCGACCCGAGCTTTTCGTTCTCGATTATGGTCACTATTGCTGACTAAGTCGCATCCTTCAATCCTTTGCTGTGATCCTTTAATAAACAACAACGCATGGATGCAGGTATGCCTGGATATTTATGTAAACACTGCCACCTTGCAGCCTGGCCGTAAAGGGAAGCTGGCCCCATCGGGACTGGCTGTAAAGGGAAACTGGCTGAATTTGGTGGCCGTGAAAGGAAACCGGCCGAAACGAGACACTGGCCAAAAAGGGACGCTGGATATAAGGGTATTCTGGCCACAACGGGTCGCTGGCTGAACGGAGATGGGACCGTCCCGTGCTGCCCTTCTCCTCGGCCCCATTTATGGTAGTAATTCTCACGGACTGTTGTGGGGCATATGGTACATATTTGCTGATTTCTGGGTCCAAAGAACCAGTTAAACCCACATGACTCGGCCACGACGGCTGTAAATTTGTAGACATCGCTCTTTCGATTGGTCATCGGGGAAAAAACAGAACTGTGAATACTGTACAGATATGATAATTCAAGGAGCAACTAAGTTTCCCGGGGGTGAGCGTACCGCAGCACAATCCTTCTTTATTCCGATATACACATACACATCCCACTAGTGCATATTTTTCATATACTCTGCATCGCAGGCTTTTCAGAAGAAAATAACTTCTATCCTAAACACTGATGCAGTACGAAATAGTCACGTGTGGTCAGTGCTATCACGAGTAGAATGTGAGCACTGACTGCTGATTGCCTCGAAGCAATAGAACTGGCGGTAAATCCTTGGTGATGGTTTCTAACCACGCCATATATAGAGCACTCGATGTCATATTTCGACGTGGAATTGGTAACGTTCTGAAAGGGATATCCGATACAGTAATATCACATATTCTGCATTGCGATCGCCCCGATGGTACAGCTACAGTTATCGCCCTACCCTCGAATATGTTCCGCGGTCACTTATTTCAAGTACCAAGAGAATAATTTGGAGCCTTTGCTGCGCTATACTGCTAAATTATTGGGAAAACGGTTAGGAGTAGTCGAAAACTTGAAAAACTTGACCAGACCGCTTCTAATAATATCAAGTTCCTCAAGCCTCAAGCTCTCATTTTAGGATTTGCAGTTTGCGCGGCTTACAGTCTACGAGGGGTCAAAATAGACAGTGCACCTTATCAAATACTCAAGGGAGCAATGGCTAGCGAAACAAAATTTCAACTTTCTTAGCTAGGATTTACAGCACATCAAGAGGCGAACAAAAGAGAGTAAAAGCTGCTTTGTGACAAAATCAATCACTTACAGCACAACCAGCGTGGCTGTAGTCGAGTGCTTCAGGAGTAGTTCTCGAGTTCGGATCATTCGATGGGTCTGAAAATCAAGACATCTGGTCTTTGTGAAGTATGCACGAATACTGCATCTTAGCCAATCTAACATCGCCTTGTGCATCATCGTCAGACATGCTCGTGATCCCGAAGCAAAAGTAGTTGGAAGCCCAAAAAAACACTGCTCTACAGTACATCGTTTTTCGCATAGCTAAAACTACAGCCACTTTCGTTCTTGGCCAAACTCCTATCAAATCAGACGAGGCTGCCCAAGCACCTTACTGAAGCGGTCCCTATTTACTTTATCTATCCGATTTTCTAGGCATTCGAAGTGTTAGGTTGTCTTGATAGGAGCTTGGCCAAGAGCGAAAGTTAACATGCCTCAGTTTTTCAACTCATAGAGGAGCCGGTTCCTGAATCGCGATTTACTTTAACTGTGCAGTTAAATCTAGCTTCAGGGCAGTCAACTTTAACTGCTGTTCCTGAGTTGCAATTAAAGTTAATTGGAAAATTTAACCGGGCGTCCTGACCGCCCAAATCTAACCTACCTCGAGAGGTAGATTAACTTGCCGGCTATCCCACCTTTTGCACTGCAGCGCAGCTTTGAATGTAAAAACCATCATGAATTTGCTCCCGCCCACGCCGATCGCCCCTATTTGGGATTCGGATGGGTCGACCCTTACATAAACCCCTTCTTAAAAGTGATTGGGGACCGTCGATTTTGACATTGCCATTAAGGCAGTGAATCGACGGTTAGCCAAGTGGTTCATGAAGTTTGTCAAGGTACCAAGTTGACAAAAGGAATTGAGACAAATTACAAAAGGATTCTTTGATATTTGAAATTTTACTTGCGTTTTTGGTGCCAAAGATTTCTTGCGTAAAGATTTTGACATCGTGATGATCAAAGACACATGTACTGCACTTAAATCGCAAGCAACAACACTCGATCAATGTTTTGGGTATATGCGATCATGAGGACTTTCCAGTTAGGGCGGCGCTTTTTAATGTTAATTTTCGTCATCCATAATTAAAGTATTAGTATGATTCCCTCTTTTCTGGCCTCTTCTCACAATTAAAATATTCGCAGATTTCAAACAGATTGCCTTCTGATACGATTCTCAAAACAAATTTGAAGCTAAGGTAGTCTCTCAATACAGAAAACTGCGTTAGCTAGGCACTTGGCCGCCCAGGTGCCCAGGATTCGAACCCGGGTCTTCCCGACTGGCAGCTGAGCCACTCGCCACCATTTTATTATGACGCCTCATCTACAATCCTTGACGGTTCCCTCTGCAGCATACTTTTTCCTTCTGTCCACTCAAATCAGCATCAGTAATTAGTCCAGTCTTGGGCACATCGGCGCTGGCGTTGCATTCGCGAAACGGTTCAATCATTTGGTCAAATTCTTTCAAGCTAAAGTTTCAAAAGTTGTGAAGACTCGGTGGCCAAACGGGGGACATGCAAGTACCTCTCAGTTTTTGGTTTCTTAGCGATATCTGGAATTACGTACACATCCGAATAGTCGATACGGAATTTACTCAACAACGCTGCCATGCTAAAAAAGATCGTGTAATTAATTTCTCTATAAAACTTTGATTTGCAACCAAAACCCGAATAGCCAGCCCAGCATATTGACTCATTGTAAACAATCCAAGACTCTCCTCAGCTCACCTCCTTTGCTCTTGTTCCAACTGGTGTTGACTGCTGGCGATTGTGAACATGCGCAACTTGGCTCCTTCCAAATATGACTTGTGCAGTGTGAGCAAATGCGGGATCAAGAGGGTCAAACCTAGAAAAACGTGGATGTTAGGTATTTCTCATTAAAAAAGCACCAAAACTGTTAGGGAGTTCAGAAACAGAGTCGACATGGGTCTAGCTAGGGAGGGAATCTCCACCTTTATTTTCCGAAAAAGCCCTGAACTCACCTCCATCATCAAACAGCCACCACACGTCGATCACTGGTTTTTTGACTTTCTTGCGAAACTGCTCGATATAAGCCAGCAAAGAAGGATTCCTAACGCTCAATATTTTATGCTGGTCATCAGCCGATGTCCATAAAAGGCGCTGTGATTCATCTGTGTTACCCGAAACTTTACGATCTGGCCCGTTGGTGCCAGCCCCCGCCTGATCCAAAGCCAGTGTGGACGACGCGAGGGGACCTTTGGTCAGGGTGGAACCTGGATGAAGCCCGCTAGCACCAGTATGGCTAGCACTGCCAGTTGTGGTTGCAGTCACTGTATCACCGCTGGTGACTGTGTGAAGACAAGATGCGGCTGCGTCCACGTTTGAAAATGAAGCAGTGGATAGAATTTTCCCGTTGTGGGATGGAGAATTACCACCGCCAGCTGCAAAAAAAGGCAAGTTCAAAACGGGTTGTGTCTGACTGTGAGTCCAATTAGTTGCAAATAGACATACTGTACATCATTTTGTGGGGATGGCTTGCTATTGCAGTGTGCACCTATCTCCTATCGACTCATCAAGATCTCTGAGGCGCGTCAATGGCTCAGGTGCCACCTCTGTTGATATTGCGTTAGTCCCGCATGAGAATTCAAAGCAATCAGGGAGTTTGCTTAGAAGTAGGCTTCCGTTCGATCTACTGCGGCTGGAGTGAGCAGTGGGTCACCCAACTCTGCCGTACATCCACTGTTCGTGGGTGTACGGCAGAGGGGCTACTCTAATCTGAAGCCGAATTTTAGGTTTAAGTACAGCTGCCGTGTATCCATCCAGTGTTCTAAGCTGCAGTGAGCCCATCCCCTACAGGCGATTCACTCGTTTTCTTTAGCCATATAAAGCTTGCTATGCCAGCCAGAGACACGAAAAATGTCTAGGCGATGGGGGCAAAATTATGGAGTCCGTCGCAAAATATGTTTCAACCCACGCGTTTGCAATGGGCAGATAAAGGCGTCTCCTCCGCAAAATATGGTAGGTACTTACAAAACTGTTGCCGGACCGATATGCCGTCGGTTGCTGGATTGGCGGCAAGCATGCAGTTGTCGCTGTCAGTGGTTGTCAGTGATTTCAACTGATCCGACATATCGCACCCATTGGGCAGACGCAGCACGCCCACACCATAGCAGCAATCAAATGCACGGCTGAAATCCGAAGGAGCCATTTTGTGCAAAGAGCAGGGCAGTCATGAAAAATGCCGACTACAGCATTCGTGCTTTTTGACCCTGACTGAGAGGCAGACCATTTCTCGTAGCAAGTGCACTGACAGGTGCAGGCAATCCGCGCCTATTACAGGGCTCCTAGACAAAGTCAGAAAGTCGTACGGTACACGTGAGCAGTGAGAGGAGCAACCCATGTCAAGCTGATCAGCCCTCTCCTTTAAGCTGACTCGATTTGGTCATAATGATGGGCACAGTATTCCTCGGGTAGCTCAGGCAAATGGTGCCAATGCAACTACTTACTGTATGATATTGACATATCGCACCACCTGATCGATTGGACATGTGCGCCAGTCGTTCTTAAACCCGAGAAACACAATATTCGGACGTAGTTTACCCATGCCTGCCAACTACAAAAGAGACTTTTTTGAACTGCAATAACTGAACAATGGCTTGTCAAAAGTTTGGAAGGTATGACTTTCTCGCTGTGGTGGCATTTTCTGTAAACCCTGTTATATCGTTGCCAGTTCTCGCAATTCAGTGTTTCCAAGCTTTTACACTAGCATCATCAGGGCAGCAAACGACAAGCTCAGGTACCACTTACTTGAATCAACTGTTCTGCTCCACCGTCCAACGTCTCTGAAGCCACTGGCAAATAGAATGCCCGCATTTTCAGCTTGTGCAGCCACTGACCAATGTAGACGTGCAGCTTTTGCATAGTGGCAGAAATCTTTTCGGGATGAGGATGCTAGAATTTGAAGAGGTGTGAAATGACGGAGCCAACTGGTCGAACAAGCTTTTGCTCACCACAAGCACGTGTCCACAAATCAATAAACTCGTTTCTTTGGTGATATTACCAGCAAATTCTAACAAAACTTGTCTCGCTGCTGGATTTCCAGTCAGTAAAAGAATTTGAGGCCTCAAAAGAAAAATACGATGATTATGGCTGCAAATGCAGCTGATCAATAAAACAATGATTCATGTTTCGTTTTGTATGATCTTCTTTGCACAGTATTTATGGCCCTCAGTTGTAAGCCTCTGGTCAGGGCCACTTGATATTGCATACTGTAAATTGATACCTGTAATTTTTGACATGTTCTTCAGTGTTTGCCAATCTGAGCATAGCGTTCAACGCATTACGATAAGCGTGAGCCTGACTCGACGAACCCCAATTCACTTCTGTAAATGAAAAGCCGATCTGTATAGGAACTCTGATAAAAGGCGGTTTTAATGAACAATGAAATCACCTGGTTTTCTTCTTAAAAGATATACATATAGGGCCAATATGAGCGCGTAAGTGATCAGGGCAGTCCACCAGTTGATCAAAAACATGACCGCCATGCAGATCAGGGACCCGAATAATGATAACCACATGTTGTAGTATTTGAAAGCTGGTCGAAAACCTGAAAAATCTCGTCAGCTTGAAAGCTAGACCACATGAGTCCATCGATATAACGCCTAGTTATTAAAAGAACAGCTAAAATTTTCAAAACGAAACTGTGGTTGCGCGGAAAGCGCAAAGTGTAAAATCAGTTTTTGTAACATTTTCTTGCACGTAACTTCTTTTTTTGTGAATTTTTCAAGTCATATTCGCGAAATTCGTGCCTGCTTGACGACAGTCCCCCAAAGTGAACTCGCAGCCATCCCTGCAGATGCAGGATAGAATGCGACTAAGCGACCGAAGTCGGGGCGGGGAGGGGGGCGAAACCTTCGACAGGCAAATCTTGGGATTATACAGTACTTGCTGCTGAAACATCAACCCGAGGTGTTGGAGTCTCCCAACCAGGGGAGACAAACAATTCTCTCCCAGTCACCACGGCCAATCAGGCAATGAGGTTACAAACTTACCCGGCGACTTGGCGAAAGATGCGTCAAAACAAGCGTAATTTATTAACGCATAGGATGCCAAGAAAAAATTGGATATGATAGGAGCGATAGAATTGAGATCACCTAAAAAAGATCTGAGTTCAAAAAGCGAAAATCATGGGACTGCCACGTATGGCATTCACTGTTCTACTTTCAGGTGAATTCTTTTGCATAACTTTAGCAGCGAAGGCTAGACCACATGAAAGTCATGACTTTTACGCTTTTTATTCAGTATTTTGGACTTCGCCTCATTTTCTCAATCCCAGCATCCGCTAGCAGCACATGCTTTCTAGAGGAAGTTCTTCAGGCTTTCACTGATTTGAAACATGCCAGGTAGCCAAAACTGGTAAGACTGAAAGCTGGCAATCAGCCCCATCGACCGATACGATAAAAACTAAAAGTTGAACTTAGATTTACTAACCTATCAAAATTATGCAAAATGCAATAGCAAACGCCAACAAATAACCTTGGCGCGGTTCTTCTGATCGGCCGTAACCTTGTGCAAATCGACCAATATATGGAAATAATTTATCTTTGCATAAAGCCTACGAAAAATTTTCATTGCAAAAACCACTGGAATTAAGACTAAAACATACTTGAAACACTTTCGGTGCTGATACCATCGATGCCAAGGCCGAACTTAATGTGGCAGCAAAAACACCAGCGATGACCAATGGACCCCAAATGCTTACTTGCTCCAGAATCTGAAAAATTATTCCTGACATGCTGATAACTTTTTTTTTGACATGCTGATAAGCGGCAACTACTGCACGCACGTATTCATATCATGTCAGCTTGACTTGTATCAGGCAAATATGAGATGCTTCAGGAGAAGCAGATGCTGTACGTACGCTGCAGTTCATGTGAATCCATACGGGTGTGTGCACCAAACTAATGTCAGATGACCACTTATCAGGTCAGGTCTGGTGATTCGTGAGCGATCAATCAATAATCAGTTTATGATCATTCGATACGATCAGTAATCACATGAATCATTCGATCATTTTGATCATTTGATATGATCAAGGCAATATCAAATGATCGCATCGAACAGTGATCATGATATCGTTCTATATACGGTCGATTTTCACAGATTATAATCGATGATATTAGCGATTATTATTGATCACTGGTTCTGAAATATCGATTCTCATTTTTGTCCGTGATAATGACGAGTATGAAATCGATAATTTGATAACGTCGCTTCTTATCAGTATGGCATCGATTTTCATTAAACTCGCTCACTAATACCAGACTTCATCGCAGCTTCAGCTGTCATTTCAAGATAGAGGCCACAAAAGTCACACAAAGCTACTATGAGCCATAACTAGTTTGAGAGTTTACACCTGTTGCCACACCTGGTGTACAGTTTAAAAAAAAGTCTGATGGCTAACCTGACTGCTATGCAGTAATCCATAAGTGCAGTTTCCATACCCGACACAATCGGATACGTTACCAGTGAGCATAAAATCAAGCACACTGCCAGACGCCTCCCGAATACACGTCGAACCAGTGACCAGAATCACCAAAATATATATAAATGTAGTGATAACAATGGCCAATAACGTACCTTTCGGAATGGCTTTTTGAGGATCCTGAGGAAATAAGCAACACATTAAACGAGAGTGGTGTAATTCAATAAGCTGATAAGCTTAAAGACGATATAGAGATGAAAAGAAATATAAAAAAGCAGTACGATCTCTGACGCTTCAAACCTGCTAAGTACTGTACGCCGAAAAACACCACAAGTTTCCCACTCACCATCAAGTCGCCAGATATATTTGCTCCAGCCATAATTCCAGTTGCCGCTGGGAAGTAGACAGAGAACACACTGAAGAAATTTTCATCCCGCCATGATGGATAAAAATTCGATCTGGCAGTCTCCCCTGAAACACAAAATCTTGCGACAAAAGAACAAACAGACAAGCTGATTTTTAGGTGATCTTTAGATAAATTATATTTCCGTCTATATTTATCAGTGTAATCTTTGAATGTTCTGGATCACGGAGTCACAGGGCATGCTCGACAGGACTCGCAATCAGAAATTGCAGACTGTATGTAGCAGGTTTTTGCTCATCACAAAAAATCAGATAACATTGATAAGAAAATTCAATGATAAAATTGATATCAGCGGTCAAAATCATGGAATACAGTACAGCCCGATCAACTGCCACTGCCATTTGATACAGTATCTGCTCCATACTTACAAGAATAGCCAGTGATACCCATGGCCCGTTTCTTTTCTGACACTGGCATGAATGATCCAATCAGGAAACTGCACACGGAAATGCATAAAATGCCGAGCAGAAAAATTTGAGCCTGAAAACGATGCAAACCAAACTGACCGCTTGGAACTTGCAAACCAAACTGCATATGCAACGGGGCAATCGTTTTAATTGTCCGAATCGAAAATTAGTCCAATAAAGGTAAATAGCATATAGACAGGAGGTAGGACAATATTTACGGGTACATTCAACGAAAATTCTGTTTTTCCTAGAAATTACCGTAAAAGGGAAACCTTAGTGCATTTATGACTACGACCCATAGGTGGGGGGGGGGGGGGGGTTAAAGTCATATGCCCACGCTGACGATGACCAATAACACTATGACCTACTTTAGTCTCGAACTGAACCCCGATGATGACTATTCCCAATAGCACTATTACAGTGCACAATGCAACAATGCGAACATCATTGACTGAACCATCCACGATAAGAGAACCATGTTCCTGAAATAACTTATTGCTACGACTTCATCATCTTAGGCTGGAAAATATCACATTACCTTCATCAGATCACGAACACTTTCCGCAAATCCGACCACATACATTGCGGCCGCTACGGCATTAGCGAAAGAAAAGATAACCCCGATACTACCACCAAATTCCTGAAAAAAGACTAAGGATAAAAGTACTCTGACAGGGTATGAATATGTGCTTACTGGCCCGAGGGATCGTGAAATAAGGAAATAAGCGCCGCCTAAAAAATCATGTAATGACTTGATATTTCAGCTGAAACCCTTTGGCCCAGTGATGCATCATAGTCTTTCTGTACAGTAAATAGGACTGACAAAAACTAGGTTTCATATTTTATTTATTTATGAATGCTCACGTAAACTCGTGATGGCACTGAGCCCATGCTTCCTTCATCATACCGCATGTGAATGTGTTACTGCATTAATGTCAAGAGGAAAAGTAATATTTTCTTCCAAAAAGCCTGCGATGTAGTTCATAAGGAAAACAACCACTAGTGGGATGTTTACGTGTGTACGAGTAACTAAATGGATATGAGGGTAATCCTTCGATGTATGACAGCTGCAGATTTTGGCAAAGTACTAGTTTTCTCATTTACGATACATTATGCTGGTCTTCTTTGTCCTTGAACCAGGCGAGCTTGGACCAAGAGCAAACGTTGAAGCAAGCATTTTAGGCTGCTATCACAACATGGCTTTTCGAGCATGGCAGTCGAATGATGATTCAACGAAATCGCGGAGTATTTGAGGCATATTTCATGTCTTCTAGGATAAGCGATGAAGATTTGTGGATGAGTACTTATTCCTATACGAAGTCTCAAAATTTGAATAGCCGTAGTTTCTTAACACTATTGGTTTGGAAACGACGCAGTGGGGAATCATCTCACAATCGTGCAATGTGTCCAAAATTTGCGAGGTATTTTTCATTTGTCTGCAGCCTCTCTAGCGTTGATCATTAGTGCAATACCAGAGCCTTAAAAAATCGATATGATTGGAATGTGGTCTCACCTCTTTGCAGAGCCCTGGTTCACAATCCGCTTACCCTTCGTTGGTCTGACTGTTGGTGCATCGAGTCATCAAGCTAAAACTGCGCGAGTTGAAACATGAATCTCTTGTATGATTCATGTTTCAATTGAACTTATTATTAAAATTTTGCGCATTTACTGGCGTCTTGAAGGGCGTTATTTCGGAACCACGTGATGGATTTCCATCAGTTTTGGTACTAGCATATCCCTAGCTGCCAACTGATAATCCTGCAAAACGATTTTGCATAAGCCGGTTGTAGAGATATCCAGATAAATTGATTCAGCCTTGTATAATAAATAAGATACGTCGGGTGTACGGACCTTAGACTTAGACCAAGTAAGGGCAGTTATACCTGCACCTGATAGACCGCCCTACAGAACTCCGCCACCATAACAGGGTGATTGCGACAGTATTTCCTTCTGATTACTTTTGGAGATACACAGTAAAAGACTAATTCTGATTCAGTCATCACTTGGCAAACCAAATGAGTTTTCTCCCATATAATTATAGCCATCAGGGTCTAATTATCAATTCAGGGGCACACCTGCTTTGAATAATATTGCCTTTTGTATGCTAATAAAGCCGATATATCATTGCTTTTAGTGCTTTCTGCGTCCCCGCGATGGGGCCCACAAGGAATATCCGATAGGAGAAATCTACAACAGTGTACAGTAATCCTTACAGTTTCCATTTTTTGTTTAAAAACTTTTTACAGTATGTGCTGTGCTCTTTATTTATTAAAATCTGCTGCTCTTCTTTTTTAGGTATATCCAAGAAGAAAGTACGGGTACAACTTTTTGCAGTAGAAAGTAGACTGTAACATGCAGCGCCTCTGTATATGCATGCTGTTACAAAGGTTTATCATTTTAGAGAACAGAACAATACGTATTATCATATTTTTTACGCTTTCTTGAAGCCAGTGCGCATTCTATTCTGAACGCATCGCGCTTAGATAAAATTTTTTTAATTAAAAGAGGTAGTCTGTTTCAGTGTTGATAATGTGTCTTCACTCATTCCTCGGGAATTAGTTTTTAATTAAGCCTGGGCGGGAGCCAGAGAAACCAACAAGAAAAGATTTTTATCTTATGACTCTGATGGTATAGATGGATATTTCGTCATTAATAAATCCAAATTCAATTATAAATCTGGTTTTTCTGAGCTCCAACTTCCAGCCTCACTCAGCAGCACGAACCCGAGGAAACACGACACATGTTCCGTGAAGTTGTACTTACCTCCTTTCACCTCGCCGTTCGTTGCGATTGCGCACAATGACATTGCAGTCAGCGTGGTTACGGTGGAAGCTAGCAGCACGACCACAATCCCCAAACCTAAACCAAACACGCGTCCATATCTGTGTGGTGATGACCCACTTCACTCCTTACCAATGCCCGCTTGTCCCGCCACCCAACTCAAGCGTAAATAGAGCATGACTCCAATAATGCATAGAATGCATCGTACCTGAAAGGACGACGGGTCAATGTCTGCATATACATGGTGACACGTAAATGACACATGAAAACGTATATGATGTCAGACATTACCAAGTTGGCAAATTTAGAGACATCTAATGTAAGAGAATGGAAACATAAAAATCAGGGCAAGGAGATATCGTGACCGGACAAATGGCCCGGTGCAATCCAAGGAAAATATTGAACCGTCAAATGCATCAGCTTACCAAAACACCTTGTATCCAACCCAATTTCGATGGTGCTCCAGCTCCTCCACCCCCACTGACACCTTGGTCAGGTACTGGAGCGAATTTTTGCAATTCTTCTCGCACTTCTTCATGAGCCTAAACTTGAAATTACAGTATGAAAAAATCTTGTTCAAAATAAACTGCTCATTACTTCTTCAGGTATGTCAAATTCTGCATTTGTCATGGTTCCTTCATGTAATTCGGCCAAAGTTGGTCGCGATGACATGGCCTTGGCCACTGATAACATATCTCTGTAGTGATCGATACAAGGCACTTTTTCCACAGTTTGGATATTCCTAAAGTGGAAGTAACTTGTGTCAATATTTTGAACTGCCAAGAGCATGTTCCGTTGTGTCTCTATTTCAGAAGTGGCGCATCGGTTGAGCGCGCCATGAGCATGAGTCCAAAAACGAACGAGGGAGTCTTTTTCGCTTCTGGTGAAAAATTTTTTTAAACTTGTCGTCCGACTATGTACGGCTAGTGTGGGATAAGTGATCTATGGCACGCGCATGTGATATACTGTGAGTGCCTAGTGAAAAAACCCGAATATGAATCACGCGCGCAAGATAGCAGCTATAGAGGCTTCGGGGTAGATGATTGAGTGCTGGCATGGAGGCTTGGTTGACTTAGACTCAGTCTGCTTGATTCAGTGTGCGGCTTGCTGCGCAGTCAAAATGCCAAAATGCCAAGCCAGTAAGTCGACACTCTAGCACAAGGGCCAGCTAAAAACCATGAATAATTTCTACTACAAGGTGCGGCATAAGTTCTGTCTCAACTTTGACTACACACAAAAACTCGAAGGATCAAGGGACACCATTGATTCTTTAGATAACTATACAAAATTGAATTCTGGATCAAATGAAAAAATTTTTCGAATCGATTATCCTTGTGGTTGTCAACGAGCTATTATAATCGCTCTCAGCCATTGATCGAGTCACGAATTGATTTTATCGCTCCATTCCTTTGTCAGATTTTGCTTCAGAGATTCGACACTGTATTGGGGCTTCTCACTGACATTCTTGTAAGCTTTGACACTTTGACTCATTATTCGCAAGTACGAGTACACATGCACACAAAAGGTTTGGTGGCAGTTTAAATGCTGGGGCAGAACTTATGCCGCACCCGGTAGTACCTGCTAGAAAATCCCATTCTCTGCGCAGCACTCACCTGAAACTGAATTCATTCCTGGTCCCGTACGAAGTCGATCGGCTCTCATCAGTAACCGGTGCTTCGTCATTTGCCTCGGGTCCAACAGTGAACTGAACTTGTTTCAACGCGTTCGCTCGATTCGATAGTGCATTCTTATTGGCATCCTCGGCCAGCTGATCGATCGGCAACACGACACTGGCAGTCCCGATTCCTTCGTCGGTCGACTTCGAAGCAGCACTTGTCATCTCCGATATGCCAGCCGCTATCTCGATGACGTCATTGCGACTGATTGGAGTGGTGGCCGAGCTCGTTGTCCCAGTGTTCGCTCTCTGAAATTATGGAAGCACGGGTTGAATAAGATAATGGACTGAAAAACGATACGGAGAGGAGGGGAGTCGCGTGGTGGAGAACAGAAGAAACTGGGCCCACTCACTAAAGAATTAAATCACATTAGGCACATTACCCGTCTAACTAACCAGGGTACCTCAGTGGGAGAGCCTGAGTCCAAAGTACGCTGACATTTTGGGTGGATGGCTGAGTTACGCACAATCAATACCATCTTTGGCGAGGCGGGATAAATTACACCTCCTCTGTGAGATGATAAAAGAACCTTGGATTTTGTCAGCACCTGGGAGACACAAGTGAATGGATAATCGGACCAGGAGCTCGATTAGAGGGGCTTGCCGAGTCTGGAAATAGGCAGTGAGACGCGGCCAGATCGGCCGAGGGTAAACAGGAAGATAACGGTTTAGTCCTGCTAGTGTTCCAGCTCAGCAACAACCTGCAGGTGCGCTGGGATTGATTAACGTGAGAAATAAAACCTCGCCTAGCGGGGATCCTCAAATGTAAAATTCTCTCTGTGGCTGCTGTAACCAGCGCACCCAGGCGGCGGGAGATAGTCGAGACCGAAGTCTCTTAGCAAAAAACTCCGACTGGAGGTAGGCAAGTCTCGCGACTATACCTGCTCTAGAAACATCAACCGAAGAGGTTGACGTCCCAGCCAGGGGAGCGTATCGATTACTCCCGACCGCCAGGCGTGCTGGTCACATTCCTCCCACCGTTGGAAAAATGGCGTCCCCGCCATTCTCTAACTGGGAGAACCAACACGCCAGTGGTGGTGCCTTATCAGCGCTAGGTGTTCCACCCACCGTCGCGCTAAGGCGCACCAAACGCTCGCCGAACCTTCTCCTCCCGCGTAGGTAATAGCGGAGTAGGTTTTGCCCGCTGGCCCCTGGTGCCTACGTGGAGGCAACCCAGACCGAAGTCTGGTAGGGAGTACACCTGCAGGGAACCCTCGGGCCACAGCAAGCGCAGGCGCGCCAGTCCGGCATTCACCACAACCACCCGGGCTAGCACACTAGTCCATAAGGGGCTTACATCCGAAGAAGGCCCTTTGGTTCGTGACGCCAGTGTAACCAGCGCACCCAGGCGGCGGGAGATAGTCGAGACCGAAGTCTCTTAGCAAAAAACTCCGACTGGAGGTAGGCAAGTCTCGCGACTATACCTGCTCTAGAAACATCAACCGAAGAGGTTGACGTCCCAGCCAGGGGAGCGTATCGATTACTCCCGACCGCCAGGCGTGCTGGTCACACTGCGCTTGCAACATCAATTCTCAAAGTTGTGTCGATTATTGCAGCGTAAAATTACTTTGTTACATTACTTGGTTTCTGCGCCCATAAAAGGAGTGGTGGGATTTCAAAGGGGATTCGACCCGCGGATATACATGACGGGCTATAGGATATAAAAAGGTGTGTTATATTTGTTCAGTACAATAGTGCCTATTATTAGGCTTCTGAACTGGTATGAAGACCCTCATTAGCACATTTGTTAGTGGCAATAGAAATAGTGATGAAGGGCGAAGTTGGGAAAAGAAATTCAAAGGGTGCCCAAAATAGATTTCGTGATTTAGACGCAGTATTCACACAGTGCACTTTTCACATAACGGTTTTATCCCCAAGGGATATACAGTAAGAAGGAATTTCGGGTAACTCGAAACAGAACAAAAATCAAGCGGTCTAATCTCCCAGCCAAACATAAAAAAATTGCACCTGAAGCTGATTTACACATGCATTTCGGCTGAAAAGGACTAGAATCGGCTCTTAGCGAATGGACATTGCGGGAGTGCAGTTACAGCTGTTTTGGCTCATTGGAAGCCATCCAGGCGAAACCCTGATTTCAGAAGAGCATGACATCATTCGATGTGTCTTGACATTTCGAAACCAGTGTTTTATTCGGCTTTTTATTTGCCCGTGAGTGCGATATCGTTTAGTCTGCTTCTGTTTCGCATCAGGCATAATACTCGACAGTCCCCACCTAGTTGGCTTGTGGCCACTATTTGCCCTCCTCCTCGCGCATGCACTCCAAACCTCATTCTCGTTTTATCATCTCGTTCATCCGTGCGATGCGTCTTTTGCGAAGGCAAGAGAAAAACGAAGAAAATTGGATTTTTATGGCATTCATAAAAAACATCAGATTTATCAGCTGCCAACCAATTTGGCGCAAGAATCTTTGATTCTCCATGCCATTCAGGTGCAACAGGACACTGTAGATGAAGGGGGTCGCTGTGTACAGTATGGCATAAGCAATGGTCTAATATAGTAAAGATTGACTAATGTCACCAAAAAACAAAAATCTACAAGTAAGGATTTTTAGCAAAAGTTTTTTCTGAGACTTCAAAAACACAAATAATTGACTCTGTGTCTTGCCTAAAAGTAAGTAGAGGGTTCAGGCCCGTGGGGTAAGACAAATTCAGCTAGGCATTTTCCCTGTTCCTGCTGCTACGACCCTGCATTACTTCTTTGCCCTGCACCCTCACATACGCTCCTCTTGCAACAGGGCATGTTAAATTGGAACAAAGTTTAAAAGCCTTCAAACTTTTCTTGGCAGAAACCCTCTTACACCTCACCTCGGACAGATTAAGTGTGATGCCCCTGACAACCTTTTCCCAAGTCACCTGCCCCTATTCCCCCTGTACTGGCCATATTCCGGTAATGCTGGTCAAATCAACCTGCCTGACGCCTTCCCATCCTCTGTTCAAACAGGCAATGTCTTCAAGAAGGAAATTTGTTCCCCAGTTCCTCGTCCAATCAAATTATCTGGCATTTCTCTCGCTCTTTTTTCAATTAGCTAATTATCCAGCCCTTCCTCCCCCGATAAGGCCACTTACGTCAGCACTCGGCGAAACTGGTGATTCGCACGTCGCGTCCACAGTTGACACCCTGGCCACAGTGAATCTGGAAACGGATGCGTCACGGCGCATGCCAGATGTTGAACCACTTGGATTGATGCAAGGAGGTGTGGGAGCGTTCAGTCGAGCACACTGGTTCTGAATAATCATGGTGCCTTCTTCGGCACTCCACATCATGCAGCTTGTTGTGGATCAGTGCTACAGAATCATTCTGAAAGAAGACTCTTCTCTGAGTATTCCCTGTTTCATAGATCCTATAAAATAGCTAGTTGACACAGAGGAGATATTTCAATGAGGCAGCAGACCTCTGCCGCAGCATAACTAGACCGGACGACACATTCATTAGCCATCAGCCGAAAGCTTTCAAAATCAAATCACCAAGGCCTAAGGTTATCGATCGTCATACAGCGGGCCTTTCACTTTACTGCCTTTACAATCTGGACAAAAACAATGCAAACATGATTCGTGCCCCGGTTATAAAAGCTAATGGGCCGTCTGGTCGGACATTAGGTGGAGCAGTGGTAGGTTGGCCGTGGGAGGGGAACAATAGCGGCCACGCTAGGCTAGCTGGAGGTCGAATAACCAGTGGACGGACGGCTGTCGCGCCCTAGTGATGGTCACACATACGCCATGCCATGCTTTCCATTGATCCTCCTCGCTGACGCACGCACTCAGGATAAAATATACCCCACTACTATTCAACACTATAATTTCACCGGAAGCTCTGTTCTTGCTTGCTTTGCATCGACTGCATTGGCTGCCTTGGTTGGTGGAAAGGCCCAACGGCCGTTTTTCTCTTTCCTTTTCTCTCTCGACCTACTACTCGTTGTCGGGGAAGAGTATGGCCGACAACGGAAGTCAGTTCAGACTCGACCAGCCGAGCGAATGCTATGAATAGCGGATATGAACCAGACGATGTATTTGGGTCGTTCAGACTGGTCGGGCTTGATCTAAACTAGATGCCACACGAGGACACAATCGAGAAACGAAACCTACGTTCAAGAAGTCTTCTCTGATCCGAGAGAATATCGAGTGAAATGTGAGACGGCCCTGCTGCTGGGTAGCTATCAGAGGCGAATACGTATCGAAATCAGTCGCGACGATGTGAGAAGCAGCCTTCTGGGCAACAAATGATTCGCCCCTGGAACATTCTCTCAGATAATAATAGAGGAGTCATCCGCCCAAACCAAGCCTATCCTTCGATCCGAGGGGAATAGCACTAAAAACGTAGCGCGAGGGATCCGAGCCAGTTACTCATAAATGTCGGAATCATTATATAAATGCTGCCAGACAACAAAAACCCATCAAGATCCCTGCTGCAAACCGAAAATGGCACGGAGCTGTAAGGTCAGGAACGGAGCTGTAATAGTTGTGCACTTTGGTATGGCAAAGACTGCAAGGTTAGTCTAATGGAGGATTCGTCAGATATTCCTGCATGATTGCCAAAATCCGTGTGATACGGGGCCTGCATGCCTCGATGTCATGTTATTGATGGATCCAATATGGGGCACGGGTCAACACACGAGGCTCGAGTCCACCTCACCTGGTTAGCTTCAATCTGTCTATGTACAATTAGAGCAGCGTGCAACGAGGCTAGAGTATGGTTTTTACAAAACGACTTCCCTCGGTGGGGATCGAACCCGGAGAAAGGGCATCCAGTCGCTATCAAGGAGGACAAGTGAATAAAAAGTCACTGCACTGCCTGCTCCAAGGGTGCGCGGGTGGCTTGATGAGAAGCAATAAATGCAGAAACCTGACTACGCGCTGTGCACAGGCTCTGTCCGCACTTGGCCTTTAATAATGATCGCATGGGGGGGGGGGGGGGGGGGGAAGATTCAAAATTGGCCATTCCATCAAAATATAAAAAAGAGATTCTGTAAAATAGCGCGCCGTATCCACGCAGTGTCTGCGTGCCAAGAGACGACTACGTAGAATCAAAAGGAAGCCTGGGACATTGCAAAGCATTCACAGGTCAGTCCCGAAATCGTCCCTCCGCCTAGGAAAAGCTGATACGATGGTGAATTATATGGGAAACCTTATGTCCAAAACAGCAAGTTAATATTTCGAAACCCGCAATGAAGCATTTGCCGGTCAATAATCCCCGATCCGATACATTTCGTGGTAACAATGTGCGCAGGGACCATAACTGACTTTGAGCACATGGACAGCCAGCCGAGATAGCTAGCTACTCGAGTCTCATATAGGCTAAGCTCATTTTCGCCCCTAATCCTCTTTGTGCTGGCCATCGACGTCATATAACGAGCGAAACCGTCAAAGAAGTCTTGATCGTGTTCTTGATTCGAAGTCCCTCGCCTCATCCTGTGACCATCCATTTGGTTGTTACCACGAGTAACAAGAGCAAATGACGAACAGGGACGAGGCCCTCGGAGATATGCTTGAAAACGTTAACCGGGCCACGAATGGCTAGTAGTTAGCTGGCCTGCCGCTGCCCCTACTTTATATTCTCCTTCCCGCTATATCGTTTCACACGGTTTCCCAGACAGCAGCCCGCTCGCTAGCAACTCCTGTTTATGTTGTACCTCTCCCTAAAGCTACCCCTTTCTAACAGCAGACTGGGAACCATGCGCACCATGAGCGGAGGAGCAACATGCGTGAGCTAGAGAACGGCCAGTCCAGCCTGCCAATCAAATTAAGTCCGAGGAAAGAAAACAATCGGGCACATGAGTCTCCACCTGCACAATATTATACTGTGCCAAAATAGAGGCTGACAAAATTGCTGGCAAAGAAAAGGTGGGAGAGGGCTAGCGTGTCCTCCCTCCATCGACTAGGTATCTAACGAAAATGAGAATGGATGCCAGCCAACATATTGACTAACAACACCTGCTTTTTCACACGACTAAGCGACGGTGGGAATGAATAAGAACGGAAATGATTATGTTCAGAGTACATGCGTAGGCAGATACTGTGTATGGTCATGGGCACCTAACCTAACAATGCCAGCACGCGAATGCCATTTCAAGAAACTGTAGTGATGAAAAAATATGGAATAAGCAATCGCGTGCAAAATAATAACGCAAACACGAAAAGAAAACGGAAAGACAAAATCCTTTATCACCTACATTTTGCCATTGGCAGTAATCTCCGCTTGTACAGTACGACTACATCAATCTGGTCCGGAATAATGTACAGTCTCTAAAAAAGCAACCATTTGAGTGGGAAAACTCACCAGTGTAAAGTGCACTTACACGAGCGCCAAGTGCAATGGTTGCATTCCGAGTTCCTGCCGTTTCGCTGAGGCAATATCTGTTCAACCCCACTTTTGAATTTCCCGCCGTAAAATCAATGTAGTCAATGTATGAAATAGTAGTCTGCAAGCGAGCGGCAAACAGCAGTCGAGACAATTTTTTGTTTGTGATCCGTTCTCGCTGAGATCGATCATCGATCGCTTCGCTCCATATACTTCGACAGCGAAAAACTTCGTCAATATTAGCATCGATGGAAGAGCCAAAGATTTCGAATCTATTTTTACGAGATTTGTATTCTCAGTTGAAACAACTCGATGATAAAGGCGTCATTTCCAATGCGAATATTGGCGCTTTCGATGATATACCGGTAAGTGATTAAAAATATACACGATTTTGCTAAAAACATGAAAAAGATTTAATTTCATGTTTACAGCAAAATTTGCTTTTTATGCTTCTAAGTTGCAAGTTCTGCCATTCTTTCGTTGTCCGTTTATGATATTTTCATATATTTTCCAACCGACTGCACCACGAAATACTGCTGACATTGCTGCAGTGACTTCGTATGACTGAACCATATATAAATAACAAGCCATAAGAAAAACAGTTTCAAGTACATACTGTTAATGCTCTTTTAGTTTTCGTTTGAAAAGTTATCTTTCCTAGTTTTCTGTTCGGCGTAGGTCTACTGTAATAACTTACATCTCGAATATCGTGCCCAGTAGTATGAGATACCTGCAGTATGGTCTTCAGCGTAGTGCGAGGACCTTCGAGGAGTGTCCGCATTGATTTTGAGAATAATAATTCTCGGGTTTTTTAAAAGTTCAGGTGCCAAACCGTGTAGAAAAATTTATCAATAGCTCCGTCAGATAGTCATTGCCCAATGTGGTGTTAGAGCTTCATGGAATATTCATCTCATATCTGAGGGCGCAACCGCAGTCACTCTACTCTTTTGAGGAAAAAAGTAAAAACGAGAGACTTATTTCCAAAAACGCCTGTTATGACAGACGAGCGACTTTCAGCTTCTTTTCTTTAAAATAAATTCGTAGGAGGGATTTACTCTGCCAATTGCAAAAAATCCTCTTTAAATGCGCGTGCCGATCTCACAGTTTGTATCAAAACCACAATTTTCGTAGGCGCCCCTTAAACGATAATACTGCCTTTTTGCACTTTGTACAAATGCACATTGTAGATGGACAAATGCACAAAAAAACAAAATTTCTGAAACTTGTATATGCCATTTAGTATTTGCCTTATCTGCTTAACTATGTTTAGAATTTGGGTTTTCCTTTTTCAGATACATGAAATCGCGGTTTCTCACGAAGATATCGCTGTCGCCCAATGTTTTCAAGCGGACATAAAAACTCCTCCGACCGTGAAAGAGGTTGCTGAGGAAAAACATGTCACAAAGAAAGTAGCTTTGGAACAGATTTTGGATTTCGTTTTTTCCTCGGAACCTGGTAAGCGACCGTTTATTTAGCTTTCGCAGGGTGTTCTGATCTTTTAACTATCTTTTTCTGCTTATTTATTCCACGGGATTTTCCCGAGAATGCTAGTTATTCATTTTTTCGCACTTTTCACCTTAAAATTCTATTTCAGGGAAACCCTTGAATCTGAATTTTGGTGCAATAATGCGTGAATATTCGTTAACCGTGGCGGATGTGGTCGCTTTTAAAGACCATTTGAAGGAGAATCGAACCCGTCTAACTGTCCGTATCATATTTCAAGACTTCTGTTATACTACTTCGGAATTGGAGGTTTTATTGGCCGTATTGTACGCCAATGTCGGCATGAATGCGTTGAAAGAGCAAGCACTGTCTGCGACGCATATCCCGATAGTGAGGGTAAGTGTGTGGCTGCTGTGATCCACGCAGCTGGGAAATCCCGACTGGGATCAGGATCCCGAACCAACCCTCGTTGGAGGTTTTGTTCCACCAGATTTGGTCGGACACATTTTACCTACGCATAGATGCGCTTGGGTTGCACAGGGGCGGGTCTGCGATGTGAGAGCGAGGTTCATGAGGATTAGCGGACACATGAGCCTCGAATAATTTAAATTTTGGCCCAAAATCCAAACTACACTCAAAAATTTCAAAATCGAATTATTTTTTACTCTTGAGTGACTGCTCACCAAAAACAACAAAATTTTGGTATTGTGCATGCGTAGGCTTAAGTTCAGACAGCTGGCATGTATGGAGGCAGTTTTCTCATTTTTTTAGTTTTCCACAACCGAAATGGCAAAAATGACGAAAGAATTTGATGATATTCTGGAAATAATGCAGAAGGAGAGAGACCAGTCGCAGTTGCTGGGGTGAGTATAAATAGGGCTTTTATAGCCCTTTGTATAAGTCAAGCTTGCACAACAATTTTTGTTGCTGGAAAATTTTGCTGGAGAATTTTTGAACTCTTGCTTTTCTTGAAAGACTAAAACGCTTAGTGGATGCAGTGACATGTGTGTTGACTTTTTATCCACAGACGACGGGGTTTTTTTGTATTGAAGACGTCCTAACCGCGGAGTTGGCGCTATAGGTTCTTGAACTCCCGCCATTTGCTGTCTCGGTAGGTATGATGTCTGCAATTGGCGCGAATGATGCTTTCTCTCCTTTCCTCCAAATTTTATTTATGCGAGATTTGAGAAGAGAATTCGTGGGTTTCCCTGCGTCGTTGTTCAGTATCTTGAAAAATTCTTTGATTCGAGTTTTTGGGAATCGGTTAGCAGTTCGTCATGCCGTCACGAGAGCGTGTGCGAATGCTTAGGCGGCGAGAATCCGCTCGGCGATTCAGAGAGCGACGTGGTCGTGAGTATTTTTATGAAATACAAAGACGTTATGCTAAAAAAAATGCGGAAAAGATTCGGGAATATCGACGGACATATAATGAACGAAAGAAGCAGCGTCAACGATACTTAGCAAGAAGCCTCTTGAAGAAGAGGCTGCTCGCCGAAGCACTCGACGGAATGGGTAAAGTGGTTTCGAGAATTATCAACGAAGTAATAGCGGCAGTGAGGGCAAATCCGATAGTAGATGGAAGAAAACTGTGTAAACAGGCGAAGACGGGATGTCATTGGTGTGATCGGATCAGCGAAGCGAGTCATTCTAATGCATCGACGAAAGTAGTGAAGACAACGAAACGAATTAAAGTCGATAGCGTGGCTTCTAGAATTGTTAACAAAGTGGTCGCGGCCGCGAGTGCGAAAAAGGACAGGCAAGAGAACTTATGTAAGCTTGCGTGGACAGTATATGAAAGTTCTGATCGGTCCAGCAAGGTTGAGGATTCTGGTGCATTTGTGCATTCGGCGAAAGAAGAAGACATAACGGGAGGATTTAGTGAGGTGCCAGTACAAATAAAAGTGGAGCCAGAAGTTCCAGTGGGTTCGGCTGTCGAGTTTGATGATTCGGCTGTGGTGGATTTTGATCGGGTGAAAACTGAAAATAAGCCGGAATGTGAATATTTCGCAGAAAACAGTTCATCTGCTTGGCAATCTGATGGTACATTCGACAATAATTGTCAACCAGAAATACAATCAGTGACGTCTTCAGTTCAGATTGCGCAAGTTTGGAGTATACGAGAACTTAGCGTTCAAGGAATGAAAACAATCGAAGATGAGTCGCGTTAGATGACGAGATATAAGCTTTTCCTGCTTTTTCCTTAAAATGATTTGTGAGTTTTGTGACCTTGGAGTCGGGGTAAATGAGGTAATGATGCAAACTTCATCTTTTGGACTCTGTCGCTAGTGTGTAATGCGTGTCTCTGAATCTGATTCCGAAAGCCGCGCTATATTTAATGGGTATTATGTGATTGATTTTATAAGTAGTGACTGCAATCATTTTTGAAAAAAAGGGTATTTTTTTAACATTTACAGAATAAGAGGAGCCACAGCAGTCACCCTTTTTTTGGCTATGGCGGTTGTGGAAAAATCAAGTCCAAAAACGTTTGTACGAGACTAAGGCCACTCAAAAGACTAGCAGAGATGCGGTTTGTAATGACATCAAATTTCGAAACTATTGGATCGTAGTTTACCATAATATATGTAGAATATTTGCCAGTGTGTACTCTTCTGGTTTCAGTATCACCGTTTCGTTAAACAAACAATTGGCGGAAACTGATAATCTGTGCGACCTGATCGACAGCGATTTGAAGCAAATGAGGGAAATCACAGATGATTTTAAGAAGCAAATGGTGGATGTTGAAGTTGCTAAGGTAAGTGTAGAGCTAGTATCTCACATATTTTTTGGTTTCGAGGCCTATGATTGCCAGATTAGATGAAACTGACATGCGTATTTTGGTATGGCGGGGCTTTTAAACACGTGACCCGTCAGAATTTTCAGGGTATCTCTACAACTATTCAATCTTGTGTGTACAAGTGGATAATGACAATTTTTTTCACCCACTCATAATGAAGTCTTGGGCGCTTACGACCGTAGAATTATCATTTTTGCTAGAAAAAAGATGAGTTCTCGAACGCTTTGATTAAAGTTTCCCCAGCTCTGACCAAAACCCAAAAACCGGAATATTCCCGCAGAAAATCGAAAGTCTGATTTCTGCGAAACCCCATGGCTTAGTAACGTTTTTTTCCCAAAACATAGGTGCCTATGCCATGTGAGTCTACGAGTATGTACGTATATGACATGAAAAGGTAAACCGCAAATAGAAGGAAAACTGCAATTTTAGTGTTATTCCAAGGTCTTTCAGATTGGACTCATTTTACAGATCCCTGATAAAGCCTACCCTGAAAATCTGCTTGAAATGGGCATTTTCGCAGTGCATCCTATCCGTCGAATCCGTCTCAGTTGGTCTGTAGGGTCCATCGTTTCAACACAGGCATTCTATCTGAATATCTCTGCGATCAGCTGATACTATGCAGCATCAGTCATTGGTTGATGGGTCTCGTAGGATCATATAGGCTTATAGAGAGCTAATGAGCGGTGCCAGCACCTACCGATAGCTGGTACCGCTAATTGTATCGCCCGCGATCAGACCTGGATAAATTAGGGTATGGTATAGTGCTAAGAATTGTCGGTGGTGGTCGGTGAAGTGGTTCTCAAATGGCTCCCAAACACCCCAAATTGTTTTCAAATGAACAGTTGGTTTGATGTGTATGTACGACTCATCAAGAACTCTTCCAGTTGTAAGTACAATTCGTGTTTTAAGTTACCAATGTTTTCATGGTTTTTTTGGGTTTTTCTGGGCGCCGTTTCTGTATTGCTGGATGGATTTACATATTTTTGGAATTAGCATTTCCTACCCATCAACCAATGACTGATGCTGCATAGTATCGGCTGATCGCAGAGATTCAGATAGAATGCCGTGTGTTGAAACGATGGACCCTACAAACCAACTGAGAAGGATTCGACGGATAGGATGCACTGCGAAAATGCCCATTTCAAGCAGATTTTAAGGGCAGGCTTTATTAGGGATCTGTAAAATTAGTCTAATCTGAAAGACCTTGAATGACACTAAAATTGCAGTTTTCCTTTTATTTGATGTTTACCCTTTTGTGTCATATACTCGTAGACTTACATGGAATAGGCACCTATGTTTTGGGAAAATGAGCCATGGGGTTTCGCAGAAATTGGACTTTCGATTTTATGCGGGAATATTTCAGTTTTGGTCAGAGCCAGGGAAACTTTAATCAAAGCGTTCGATCTTTCCTGGCAAAAATGATAATTTTGGGTGGGTGGAAAAGTTGTGTCGTACATTTTTGGGGCACAGTTAAATGAGAAATAACATAACGTTAAATTTCCACAAGGGGCCCGCTCAACGGAAACCATGGGTGTTGTAAGGTTGCGGCTAGCAATGGACTTGGAGCCTGGTCGCAACGTAAAAGGGTTGGAAATGACGATGAACCAGCTGTTTTTTTGAGGTCGAAAGAAGCCATTCGACTGCATGCATTTAATTTTAGGTCAATCATTCCATCGCGGACTTTGATTACGTAATTGAAGATGCGACTATTGATCGATCTGACAAGAACGATTCCGTATCAGCAGTGGCTGACAAGCATGAGCAGCGACGTGAAGCGGTGAGTGTAGACGGTATCGATGGGTAGTGTGGCATGGAACTGAGCAAGATTAATTGTACATGCATCAGAAGTTGGGCATGGGTGTTTTCTTGAATATGCACTGCAGATGCGGTCTTACAGTAGACTGGCCATGCGCTTCATGGTGTGCAGCGGCTAAGGTTTAGGATCGTGATCTAGAAAATAATTTGAGTCAAGTTGGTGTGATACCTGAATAGAGGAAGGCCCAGCTGATAACCATTGTTTTGCTCCTGGTTCTGATGCCGCTGAAATGGGCACCATCTGGAGGCTGACCGAGATTGGGAAGCTGGTATAGATACTACGTAATGTTAATCCTGATCCTGAACAAAGGGTACTGGCACACAAGATGAAAATATTGACGCTGTTTGATGTTCTAGCCATCGAATGTCTCGACGGCTTTCGCCCGCTTCGCCGCTGCACACGCCAGCGACGTGGTCCTACCGCGTATACCACCCAATGTGCACATCAGGACGAGTCCGAAGACGGCATTGTTCTCGAGCTCACAGTCGTCGTCGGAGGTGACCGAAGTCAGCAAAGGATCGTTGATCAACGCAAATGCCAGCATTCCGTTGACACGCGGCAAGCCCGACTCATTGCCACCGCCAGCCGTGGGTGACACGTGTTTGGTACGGCGTAACGTGGATTGGGAGCTGGCCACGTATACCGGCTTGAACAATATGGGATGGCCATTGGTGGAGTACTTCTCGGATTCGGGTAAAGCTGTCGTGCCGAAGGAGGCTGTGGCCTACTCGTCACCCCCATCCTGGTTTATGGACGTGAATGACCGAGTGGTGGCCCAGTTCGATAGGACGTTGGTGAAGGCGGACGCGGCCAGGGGTATCGAGTACTCGCCCTGGTTGACCGCCATCGTCGCCGAACAGCCCAGCGTAAGGTACATACGAGACATTAATGCGCCTTTCCTGGATATTGGAGACTAGAATGAGGCTTGCGGGCAGCTAGTGCGGATTTGAGGGGTGACTAAGGGGGTGGGCGTTGGTGTCACTGGTATGGTCTTGCCAGTCATTCCGCGCTTGTCTTACCGTTGGTCTTAGACCCGTGTGTTCTTGACTACTTGCCTAATAGACAAACAAGCGCCTGTCTCCGCATTGGGTGATCTGGGTCTACCATTTATGGCATATTTGCGAGTGCCATGTAATTTCTGTTTGGCTAGGGTGTAGGTACCTCGCTTCTGCTTATGGGTGTTGACGTTTGTGTCTATTTTCAGCCGCAATAAGGGCCGCTACTTGATCTTCAACATTTTTGGCGATGCGCGTTACGTAAGCTACTCCGATATTCGATGCTGTTGGCGAGCATCACCGAAAGGAGCCACCTTTTGGAGCGAAGTAACCGATCCGGCCACCCATGAATATTTGAAACGTGTGATCGGTAATTTACCAGAGAAAGCCTTAGTGCGCCTGAAGGTGAACGAGACGGTGAAAATGCTGCGGGAAGGCAATGTGTTCAAGAAGTGCACGGTCGAAGAAATTGATTGTTCGATGGCGAAATTGCGATTGCCAGATGGGAAAACGGATTGGATATACCGTGGCGATTGGTAAGTGTGCACTGACGTGCTTCGGCATTGGGGCTACTTGGATGCGCTGGAGATACCTGGTAGTGACAGTTCTCTGAACACTCACTCGCATCATCTTCAGGGTAGCGCTACAACACGCTTTCCGTGAGATCCCATGGGCAAGGGAGAGTAATGGTAAACGGCCTTTTGGCTCCTGCGCGCGGCTTCAGTCCTGATGTGCTTGGTAGCATCTTTGACTGGTGTGTATGGGTATCCTGGAATTCTTGAGTTTTTTAAGCCCTGCACCTCTTTTAGGCGCTTGCAGCCGATTTTCGAACAGCATCAAGCTCGTCGTATTGTGGAGTACGCCGGGCAACGGCCAGTGGCTCGTCGGCATCATTCTCGTCACGCTGGGCCAGTGGTCGAGTTTGTTGGAGGTGATAGCGAGGACGAGGACGATGTGGTCGATGACGATGCGGACGACTCGGCGGACGTCATCTTATTGCAAAGAGTGCCGACAGCGCGTAAACGAACGACGAGGTCGAATGAGACGATTCGATTCCGTGGTGGAGTCAAAGTCCCCGCGACGACCGATAATACCATTCATAAGATCAAACGGTACACGGAGACTGTGGAATATTATCGCAGATGCATTGGACGAATTTCGCCGACTGCCGAATTAACGGCTAGTGATCGACCGCGATCATCGTGCAACGAAGGCTGCATTGTGCCGAATGACGATCCCCAAGATCACAAGAACGAGAATCCGTTCTTGATTCCGTTGATTTGCGGATGGCAAAGGTTGATCGAATCGACTCGAACCAGGAATCGTGTCGTCTATATTCCGCCTTGCGATCATCGACGATTGAAACAACAGAGGGAATTGCTCGATTTTTTGACCCTGAGCAATTGTCGAATGACGATTGATTTGTTCGATTTCGATCCGGAATTCGATCCGTTCGAATCGATTCGTGTCAGCGATCCATTCGTAAGAATCGAGGATTTCACTGGTGGGCGCGAGAATGTGAGAATCGAATGCGTCAATGATTTTTCGGAGGAGAAGGTGAGTGGTGTGCTGTATAGTGTGTATATTAATTGTAGACTTGGAGTAGGTACCCAGGGATCCTTAACTTTAGCTTATCGTCGCTCCCTTTTTTAGCCGCTCGTCATCCACTATGAAAGTCGACGATTTACGATGGATCCGAAAGTGGATTTGAAAGAAGCGAAGTCGTTCATATCGGGCTGCGATTGCACAGGTAAGAAAATATGGGTTTTTTCGACTATTGTAGAGAATAGGCGGCTTTGTGTGCTTGTGTTTCTGTGAAGCGATCACTGTGCTCATAGGCATGCGTTTTATGATAACAATTAGGCGTTCGTTCTGCATGTCACAATCTTTTTCTGTTCAGACAACTGCGCCGACTCAAAACGTTGTCATTGTCAGCAGCTGACCATGACACAAGCGAATCGCGGCAACAAGGCCAGAGCCGTTGGATATCGGTATCGTCGCCTGCCGGATGGCCAAATCTCGACTGGAATCTACGAATGTAACAGCATGTGCAAGTGCGATTGTCGTTGTCCAAATCGAGTTGTTCAACATCCATTGTTGACCAGATTGCAGGTAAGAGGGATGGTCTGGACGGGGCGTGGATATGGAGATGCTGTTGGCTCGAGAGCTTTTTCTGGCCCCTGGGTTTGGCGAATGGGCACGAACATGAGAACCAGGGTTGGGAATAAAGCACATGTGTACAGTATAGTCTTTAGCTGGGCCAGAAAAGTAATCATGAGAGGGAGATACTAATCTCAGAGAGAGGACGTCGAGCGGAGAAACTGGGGTTTGGACAGATCGGATTTGTATATAACAGATTTGACTCGCTTCAGCTGTTCAAAACGTTGAAGAAAGGATGGGGCGTAAGGACACTGGACGGGATTCCGAAGGTAAGGGAGTGAAGCGTGAGTGCTTGAGGGAAGGAATACATGGGACGTATAAAGGTTTTTGAGGTCCCTTTCTTTGCAACTGTGTGTGCAACTCACGGGACTCGAATTTTAAACGAAGTATTCTGGCATATGGCATCGCGAAGTTTGAATTTACTGATTTTTTTAAGTCCAACACTTCTAAAATTTTGTAATTTGGATGGTGGCGTGGTCCAATCACAATGGCCGATTCGACACGTTGCTTGAGTGCAGGCTGTTAAAAGCCATTGTGTCTGAATGCAGTCGATCACTTGGTGGCACCTTTCGAGTATTAATAAGGGACAGTCTGTATTCGAACGTATCGTTTCAGCCACCTTAGTCAGCAGCCATGCATGGCTTTCCGACGGCTTCAATTTTGGATTGATAAGGGAATAATAATTTTTGGGTTTCAGGGCGCGTTTATCTGCATATATGCTGGAAACGTGTTGAGTGATCAAGCGGCCAATGACGTGGGACAACGGCAGGGCGATGAATATTTTGCCGATTTGGATTTGATTTTGTGCGCAGAAAATCAGAAGGAAGGATTTGAAGAGGAATTCGAAAGGTGAGAATGTGGAAAACGGAAAAGTAGTGCGATGTTATCACTAAGGAGGGCAAAGGGGGTTTATTAGCAGCTTTATGGAAGGTGAATGAGAAAGAGTAGTACGAAGAGGGGTGGGGGCGAAGTCTAGTATGAGAAAAGTGATGGCATTGACAAGCGACTCAGCTTAAAAACGAAGTGCATTGTAGAATCGATGTCGAAATATTAAAAAAAGGATGATATTCAGATTCAGCACCCACGTATTATGGGGGCAGCCAAAATTCTGGACCTCCAGCACCCATGCAAAAAAAGTCGAAATTTGCAAAGGGATCCATTGAGAACTTCTTTCGACTCTTGAAATAGCGGCTCAAAATTTTGGCCACCACCTATAATAAGTGGGTGCTGAATCTAAATATCATCCTTTTTTCAATATTCCGACATCGATTCTAGAATGTACTTCGTCGAAACTCCAAGCTCATGCCAAGAGGTTCAGACAGAGGCGGTTTAGGCTGCGACATCTGTAATACAAAGAAGCATGATTGAGCTTTTCCTTGAATGGTATAAGAGACTGATAGTGCCTTTGGTAGCCATTCTTTGAGCTCTATTGGAACTAAATAATTGTAAGCAGTTCATGCTGCCATGAATCGCATTGTGTTCTTTCTAGCGGAACCGCTAGCAGCGACGAAGATGAGAGTGGGTCGACAAAGCGCAAACGTCGTAAGCACATTGGTGGCCGCTCGGATGACGAAGATACGAATGATACTGGTAGTCGAGGTGAGTGATAAGCAAATTCAGTATGGACTGTGATTTCTGATAACTCGCCTTCGCGTAGGAGCGAGCTCGCGCAATTGGTCGATGAGTAAATATCTTGGCGACGAGAATTGCGTTTACATATTGGACGCCAAATTGAGCGGAAATATTGGGCGATATTTGAATCATTCGTGCTCGCCAAATGTATTCGTACAAAATGTATTCGTGGATACGCACGATATGAGACTGCCCTGGGTCGCTTTCTTCGCTGCGGAGGTAAGAAAAGATATAGTTGAAGTTTTGTAGGCTTGATAGTAGCGTTCGCTCGCGCGATCACCCCTCCCTGACCTGGTAAAAATGGCTGGTGAATGTTGCCGAGATGGAATGTTTTTACTTTTTACGAACGGGACTGGTGTATGGGAAGCAAACTGTAGGGGGTGAGAATCACATGTCTCAGAATGGTCACTCTTCAGTTAGCGCAATAGGCTATGAAGCTGAAATATCTGGTAGGCTAGGCATTTGGCGTTAGGGCTTCAAAAGTGTGGGGAGGGTATTTTTACTTGGCCCCACAAAAGCAAGAATGTCTCGATCTACTTTGTGAGCTTTCTTCGCATTTACGAATGCCAAAATTACCCAAGGAAAAAGAATTTTTGGCTCTATATTTGCTGGCAGATCAAGGTGGGTTCTAGTCTAGGTCATCTACAGCGGATAAGAAATTGAAAAGAGCACTCATTAAAAGTCCTGAAAAAATGATCCCGAACGTACTCGACAGAGTCGGGGCTTGTAGGGCAACCATATTGTAACTTTGTATGGTGTGGTGCTCATGTGTCTGCTGCATTGGATTATTGTTTTGCAGAATATCCGAGCTGGAACGGAGCTATGTTGGGATTACCATTACACGCCTATGGATGACCGACCAATGGCATGCAACTGCGGTGCGCCGAACTGTCGGAAACGATTATTGTAGGGGAAACGAATCCGGGTATGAGTAGATGTTTTCTGGGGATGCAGTGGTTTTTCTGGGTATTGGGGAGAACGTTAAAGTAATTCACGTTTGCTGCAGTACTGTATTTTTCTATGAAGTGTCGTGTTGTGACAGTGCAGTTGAGGAGAAGGGAAAGCATAAGCGATGTACAGGCTCTTGTGAAGGGACATGGAATTGTAAAGGTCTTGCGACGGTACTGTGAAATCAATTTTGGAAGAAGAACTCGTGTAAATTATTTTAGAACATGACATATATTTAATAAAACACCAAAACAGACCACAATGATTAGCTTAGCTAAAAATGCAGAGGAAATATCTCTCAGAAAATTTTTAAGATGAAACAATCATACTCATTCGAAAAAGGTTACGTCTTGTCCAGACAAATACAGTATAAATATCGAAAAAAATTGATTTAGTGGCCGTTTTGGGGCCTGCTGCAGGCACGAGAAGATAAACAATGCGCTATGTATAGCTGTGCCAGAACTATTAGGAGAATGCATTGCATTTTCGAAAGTGCAAGGTACGAAAGTCACACGGATTTGCACTGTCACTGTCAAAAGTACGAAGTTTTCTGCACTTGACAAAGTGCACAATAAACTAGCTTACAGTTAGCTCCATCAAACATTGTCTCTTGATGAAACAAATATTCAAAGAAATTACAAAACGAATAATCACACTCGGCTTGAAGCTGCGACAAAAACTAGCTGACTTATGGTCAGTTCGTTTGCACTGACCCACTCTGAGTGTGACCACCGTTTGAGGCTATACTTAAAACTATTAGGGTGGGCCGCCTTCACAACGGTGCACTAGGGGACAAGAATATGTGCGAAGAATAACGTACGTACAGCCTATGGTAAGGCCACTCATTCCCAATGCAACATACAGCCAGCAGGGGTACATCGAGATGTACTTGACTCACCTCTAATTACAGTATTCTCCAACCATTAGGGCACGTGTAACCGTTGTCGATGCTTCATCATATTCGATCGTTCGTTGAACCTTTTTCCACACACGTCGCACACATGCGGGCGAGCATTGGCGTGCACAATCATGTGCCGTTTGTAATAGACGTTGGAGAATTCTCGTTTGCACACACCGCAAAAGAAGGTGGACGATTTTGGTCCATAACTGACCAAGGGCAAGCCAGGACCGGTCATGGTGGGCAGATTGGATGGAAAAGCTGAAAGGTGATGAGTCATTAGGCCAGGGGGCAATGTTTATACCAGTGGAGATTCTATGGCAGTTCGGGCTTCCTCAAATGTCAGCAATCATTCGACAACTTTGACAGCAAATTTGATGTTTGTCTTCCAGACTTCTTTTTTGCTGTTTCAGCGTAAACGTAAACTAATAGTAATCGTAAACTACATAGTCAGTCACTAGCGTTCAGAGAGGCTTTGCTCCAAAATACATGCATTCCGTATATGGTACACCAGAATCGGCAAGTATGCTTCGGAGAATTCTTTCAACCAAGACTTTGAAGAAGGGTCTGCTTTGGCCTTATCGTTAGTCTAACTCAGAAACAGGTCCTGAATTTTGCTATGCAGCTCGGTCCGGGTTTGATAAGTTCTTTAAGATCATCAGAAAACACCCAATATTCTCCAGATCTGCTAACACTTGGCACGCGGCAACAAACACTGATTGACTAGCCCAGAATTGGTTCTGTTTGCACTGGTGCTAACCCGCTTTCTAGTTCTGGGCCTGCTAGTATCAGTACGCGCCCAGCCGCCAATAAGAACTGACGTTTCTCTGACTGTGACTTGTCTCCGTCTGCACGTACACCCAGACGGCCAATCAAGTCCTATGACCTAGTCCACGGATGAAACATCATCCTGAAGGGTGACGATGTCCCAGCTGCCGGGGCCCTGCAGAGGATCGATTGTTAGATGAGCCTCCACAATATGCACGACTAGACGGGTCTCAGCAGGGAAAGAGCTAATAGCTGAGGATAACCATAGCTTGTATCCCATTCCAGTTATCAAAGGACACTTCAAAAATAGTATGCGTTACATATTAAAAATTAATGGAATTTTTAAAGTTCAATTTACCACCTACACACTGTATGCATAGTATAGGATGTTTTCTAAAACGATTTCGAACATCCATCTTTCTTATGCTGCCTTAGCACAGCTAGAATTAGCACCTGCTAACGTCACTGTCCTCATAGGTCACACCTGCTGACGGAATCGAACTTTTCGACCACGAGGGATAAAGCTAACAAGACGGAAGTCGTTTTTAAAATAGACCTCTCGCGTGTCAATTGACGCAAGCTAGTGGACTGGTGACAGTTTCCGGGATTCGCTAGGCGCCCTTGAATAGGACTAATTCGCGAGCGAAGCCATGTGAACTAATGTCAAGATAATGGATAAGAGCTAGATAGCTTCCTTCCCTATACTCGAGGGGTATAAGACATCTAGTCTATGGGCTAGTGGCTAGTGTACCAACGAACAAAAGAAATCCATATATTGTGTGGACATTGTGTGGTGCGCTAAAGACGGTCATAACGCAGGTCTGCGTAGACCTGCGGCTATCAATTTTTCGTATCCTAATTAGCCATGCGGAGTCTACGTAGGAGCACATACTGTAAAAAACTGTGGCCTATTTTGTGCTCTGCTCTAGGTTGAAACTGAACCCCTAAGAACCACGAGGTAGACAACTATCCACTGGTCACTCTCACAGCACTGCCATGCCAGTTACTGTAGATCCGACCCGAAACTATGAAAGTATCCATCGTTTGCAGGCCGCGTGAACCCGTAGCGGACAACTGGCATCCTTGCTCTGCGAGGTGAAAGATTTTGTTGTCATATGCCAGGGAAGAAATAAGTGAATTGCATTGAGTCTGGGACATTTATCTGTTTATTTTTCTCTTGCATGGGGAAGCAAAATCTCGTCCACCTCACATGCTGCCTGCTAGATACCAGGTGTCCACTCTGCACTACGGCGCGATCCACAAATGATGGATTGCGATTCAACGTGAACCACGCTTGGGTCAGTCCACACTATCAAAAACCCCAAGGCCCTGAAGAATATTGCTAAAATTTTGCAGATGTCAACTTATTGAACCATTTTGATAAAAAAAAAACTCCGCGCCAATTTGACACTGTTTCTGAGCAGTGATAAGTCTTTGATCGATCTCTGGTTTCCCATCCTAAACCCTAGGCGCTCATGAATTACTCAGAGGCTGAAAGTTTCTGAATGTTGGACTGCGGTTAGGAAACCAGAGACCGATCAAAGACTTATCACTGCCCAGAAACAGTATGAGTAGTGCCATGTGCCTAAGTAGTGCATGAGAGGTCTTCCGCACAACTGACTGCCTTAAACAGTCCCCCCCTCCCCACTCAAGGAATGCAGCATTTTGCGTTTTCTGTATCACAAAATCACCTGTATCTTTATTATTCTGTGAGGGATAAAACATTAGTGATCCCCACGAGTCCGAAAGCTTCAAAATCTTATATCCCAGTCTTACAAGCGAGGAGTGAGGATGGTACAAATAATACATAGTCAGGCAAATTATGGTTGTTCTGTTCGACTGCATAGTATTTATCCCATGCCCAAGCCATCACCTTGTAGGATTGGAATGAGGTAAAATATGCAAACACTAAAACTTGAGCCTCGATCGGGAATCGAACCCGCTCTTCTGGGAGTTTGTTCACGCACTTTTGTATCGAAGCTCAAGTTTTTGTGTGTGCGTATGTCAGCTCATTCCATTCCTTCAAGGTGATGTGCCCAGGATTGATGGCTTTGGCATGGAATACAGTCGAAGAGGGCAACTCTAATTTGCATGACCATTACCGTCCCCGCTCCACGCTTGTAACCCCCGGGGACCTACAAGCGGCAATCGAACCTTCGCTTTTGGGATTTAGTCGAATACTAGCGCCCGCGTCGGCTAGTGCACTAAAGAATAAAAGGAGCTCCACACATTGTGTGGTGAAAGCTAAAGGCGGTCATAAAGCTGGTCTACGTATATATGCGACTACTAATTCTACGTATCCTAATTAGCCATGCGGAAGTGTGAATAGGAACATGCAGAAGCGCGGTTCGATTCCCCTTAAGTCCCTGTGTGTCTTCCCCAGACTTCCCTTGTCCCTGTGTGTCTTCCCCAGACTTCCCTTGTCCCTGTGTGTCTTCCCCAGACTTCCCTTGTCCCTGTGTGTCTTCCCCAGACTTCCCTTGTCCCTGTGTGTCTTCCCCAGACTTCCCTTGTCCCTGTGTGTCTTCCCCAGACTTCCCTTGTCCCTGTGTGTCTTCCCCAGACTTCCCTTGTCCCTGTGTGTCTTCCCCAGACTTCCCTTGTCCCTGTGTGTCTTCCCCAGACTTCCCTTGTCCCTGTGTGTCTTCCCCAGACTTCCCTTGTCCCTTGTGTCTTCCCCAGACTTCCCTTGTCCCTGTGTGTCTTCCCCAGACTTCCCTTGTCCCTGTGTGTCTTCCCCAGACTTCCCTTGTCCCTGTGTGTCTTCCCCAGACTTCCCTTGTCCCTGTGTGTCTTCCCCAGACTTCCCTTGTCCCTGTGTTCTTCCCCAGTTGGGGCCCCAGACTTCCCTTGTCCCTGTGTGTCTTCCCCAGACTTCCCTTGTCCCTGTGAGTCTTCCCCAGACTTCCCTTGTCCCTGTGTGTCTTCCCCAGACTTCCCTTGTCCCTGTGTGTCTTTTGATCAACGTTACGTATCTCCTGTTGCAAAAGCTGGATAGCTAAATAGCTTGCTAAAAGAACCTAAAATTTTTCCTGGACTTTATGAATGTCTGAATTTAAGCTGGCTCAGAGTAACAGGATTTATTTATTCTTGTCTACTGTATCTTTCGCAAATATTTCTGGTTGATCGCAAGTGTCATAGGATGCACAAGGAAATAAGCACTGTCTGTGCTATGGAACAGTACGTGGCAACCAAGCCGGTCGTGGTCGTGGCTTGTCCAAGCCATCAACGCGTTCCTATTGGCTCCTACGCTTGACGCATTGCCAAAAACCATGCGCGAGAGGAGAGGCAATTTATAATCAATAGTTGAGCCGGATTGCCCTTGACCTTTTGCTGTATAGTCTTCCGAGCCAACTACAGTATTCTAGACCTCATTAGCAATTGCCCTTTGAAGTGAATCTGCTAGTGTTGTCTAATCCAAAGGCTATTCTCCAACAGGTGAGAGGAAAATCATATCCTGCTTTATTAAAGCCCTGACGCATATTGAGGCTGCATGATGTCAGAGGCGAGGACAAAGATCAGAGATAATGAAGCAGCAATATAAATTTACAGGATGATTAAAAATGCGTTTTCTAAATGCCGTAAACACTCTTCTACTTCCCTTTTTAATTTCTCCTTCAAATATGGTGCTTATAGTAAGGGGCGCCAACATTTTGCGACATAAAAAGCTGACCCCATGAACCCTGTCGAGTTGGTTTCGATGAAGGAGAGGATAAAAAGATGCTGCTATGCTCATTTACTGAATCCCCTGGATTTAAACCGGGTCCACAGTCTTCTCAGGGATTAAGAGTACCAGTTTCTTCGCAGAACTTGGATGCCGAAATGTATTCGTACTGAAAATTTGAATTTCCCCTCAACGTTTCTCACCCAAGGGTCCATTCGAACGAGAGCTCATTGAGGCCCGCTGAGTTTCCGTGGGATGCTAGTTGAGCATTTACAGTGTGTCAGGATAGACTATCAAAGATAAATGTTAGCACTATTCGATGTGGTGTCATCACTGCTCATCGAAAAATCACGTCAATGCCAAAATATCAAGGGCAAAGACGGTCTTTTTTTAAAACTGTCTGTTATAACGGACTACAGCAAGTGCAACTGCATGTACGCGGCAGAAATGGCTGGCCTGCTCCGCTGGACACCATGACTCACAATCAGTGGGCAACTGTATCCTCGCTGTCTTGCAGATATTGTAGGGGGGGGGGGGGGGGGGCAGTAGAGCGCTTCTAGGGCTATCGCAGGGAGGTAGGTAGCACCAAGAAAAGCATCCCTTGCATGCGTAGACAACTTTAGCGGCCTTGGGAAAGGCAGGATTGTGCTCATTATGCAAGTGACATTCTATACAGCGTACACAGCGTGATTTCCATTCTGACTGTGAGATCCACGCACCGCGCACCATGCAGCCGCAACATGCGTCAAGGAATTATGAAGCAGGAAATGATTTCACGCTCTCCTGTTGAACAGATTGAACAATAGAAGCTGATTCAATTCAAAGGGTCAAATGCTAATGAGGTCAAGAATAGTGCAGCTGGCTGGGAAGACTATCAACTATTGATTACGAGCCGCCTTCTCGTGCAAGTTTTTTGGCAGTGTCAGATATAATCAACTAGGAAAGCCTATGCCTTAACCAAGCCACGCCCTTTAAACTTTTCGATAATATGTAGTCTCCCCAGCCAACTACAGTGTTATTCACATCATTAGCATTTGACCCTTTGAACTGAATCAACTTCTATTGTCCAGCCCATTACATATTCTTCAACAGGTGAGGGAAAAAACACTTTCCGACACCGAAGCCTTGACGCATATTGATTCCTGCATGCAAGGTATAGCAGTCTATCATAACGAGGAAGCTAATGCAGGGGTCAGGAAGTGAAAAAGGTTCATCAAGCAGAAGATAGGAAGGGATAACATTTGAGCGACGTCCGCAAGAATTGATTGGGGCATGAAGTGAGAAAATGCCAGGTCAGGATGAACTCTGGGTGGGAATAATGGCGACTTGACGACGATGGCAACCTACTTATTTCCTGTCGAGTATTGCTCAGTCTGTCTTATAATTAGTGAAAATGAATTCATGATGGACGTGTCAGGTGCACGTGGTAATAGAATTAGCCGAACCTAATTAAGCACCCAGATAAGGCACATTTGTACCCAAGACGGGCGCAAATGGTGAAGGAAAAGAAGGGGACAGTTCAGACATCCCGAAACCTATTGAGATTCTGACATTTGTAACACAGTGAAGTACGACTGGGTCCGTATTACTGGAGCGAGTGACCGGTGGAGCTTTTGCACCACGCCAAAAACCAAAGTCCTCCGAGCTAGTACATGGCTGAAACGTCATCCTAACGGGTGACGCTCCCAGCTGCCGGCTCGGTGCAGAGTATCGATTGCCAGTCGAGCCTCTACAACAGGCTACGGAACCGGTGATTAGGATCAGTACAGAACGGTAGCACGTCAACCAGTCAGGTTCACCATTGTCTTTCAGTTCGGCCGCTCTGACATTGAGATAAATGCGGACTGCCTAGCTCCCTGGGGTCTTGCCTATTAACTGTCAGTCTCTGACCGAGGCGACTTAGAGATACTCCATTCTACACAGACTTGAAGGTAGCGAGTTACTTAGTGAGTAGATTTGAAAACGATGCCCTAATTTGTTAACCAAGCGCAATATGCAAAATTGTTCTGACTTACCTTTCATGTACTGTCGCTCATCATGTCGCAGGAATATTGTACTTGGTACGGTTGGTAATATTCCGGATTTGTTCATGAATGCACTTTCCATATGCATGTCTGAAAAAGTGATGCAACGTCTAATCGTAAGAATGGGAGTGAAGTTAAGATCGGAAAGAGGCGCATGATTTGCAATCAAGATTCACCCACACACAAAACTTGAACCTACAGCAAGAATCGAACTTTGATTACTGATTATCGAAGCCACTGAACCTGTTGAGGAAGGAGGGAACCGCATCAGTAACCCCAAATGCGAGGGTTCAACTCCCGCCAATGGTTTAAAGCTTTTGTTCGGCGAATCTTGACAGTAGGAGAGAGCGGTCAATCTACTGTGGGTTGCTGAACAGAAGCTTTATCGATCCAGCCCGTTAC
Organism: Mesodorylaimus sp. YZB2_4; assembly: GCA_030248295.1. Lineage (NCBI taxonomy): Eukaryota > Metazoa > Nematoda > Enoplea > Dorylaimida > Dorylaimidae > Mesodorylaimus > Mesodorylaimus sp. YZB2_4. Next base: position 256,137 of record JASANH010000554.1, on the reverse strand, counting down.
AGTGGGCCTGGTTTCACTACAATATACATTCGTTCAATTGTAGTGAAGCCAGGCCCAGTGTAGCCCAGTGTAAGAGTCCAAAGTTTCGCAGGTCGATGAGGCTAGCTTACCAAAATCCACACAATTCTTTGGCAATTCCACGCCCGTGACCCCGATCGATGGGCAACTCATTTGTCGGGTCATAAAGCACGATTGATCGACGTTCCCAAATGTCTGGAGAAAGCAGATAGTGTTTCAATAGCTACAGTACCTCGTTACCAAAACCTACTTTCTTTTCCATGAAACCATAGGCCATATGAGCCAAATCATATCTCGGAACTTTCGTCAGTGAGGGCGGGCATGGGCCGAAACTGTTAGTGTGGAGTGTCGCGGCGATTGCAGCTGCTTGTTGCAATTTGTGATCGCCACTCTCCAGTATTTCATCTTCCACTTCGCCTTCATGTTCGCTTGTGATCACTGGCGATGACACTTTCGAAGTGTCCGTACTAATAGGCGATGCCATTTTCACCTGTTCTATGATTGACGTGGACAAGGATACTTTGTTTCTAGCCAATAGTTTGGGCAATAATTGATCAACATTGATGATTGAACTGTGATCGTCCGGATATGGACGCTTTCGACGTTGATAGTCATTCATTTCGTTCAATTCGAGTTTTACTTCACAATCTTTTATCGGCTTGATATCATGGTCATCTTGAGCACGACGTTCATCCTGCAACGAGATTCTGTTGTGGCTGTACACTGCACTGGCCCGATCAGAGTCCTACAGGATGAGTGTACACAGTGCCAAAGTAGCCTTTTGCCAGGCCGTAAAAACAAACTTGTTTTCGCGCTGATTACAGTATTTTTCGAAAATCTGAGCAAAATTTAAATTCACTCCCCGTAACCATTCAAAACATATTTTAGTATCGTGGCATAGAATAATATTCAGCTTTCTAGCATCAACCAATCAATCATTTTAAAAAATTAAGATTCCACAGTAAATGTGTTTTCTAGAGTCCCCTCAATGATCAATAGGGAGTTCCCTTCCATCGCTGTCTCCCTCAGGAGCCTGCTTCATCAGTTTAATGTCAGAGAAAAGAAGACATAATGGGAGAAATGGCGCAGTAATAGGCTACCTTCCCTTCGAAATTTTTCTTCCATTGTAAGAAAAATTAAAAAGAAACAAATTTAAAATCGAGCTAACAAATTATTGAGACGCTTTGAGGAAAAAGAAAAGGAAATCTGGGCGAGGAAATGAAAATTATAAATCAAAGAAGACAAAGAAGGTTGCTATGTTGAAAAGAAACATGGTTCTTTCGTTTTCTATTCATTCGATTCCTCAATTCTCAATCCTGCGGCATCATCATTTGCTAAAAGTGTTGGACAGCTGCGTAGTGTATGTTCAGTCTTTATATCACAGAACAGATTTCCATTAAAAATGCACTCGTGCATTGATTTTACTCACGTATGAACAAAAAACTGATCGTAAGCTTTTTTGTCCTAGTTAAAGAAAAAATGAAAGGGTCCATTAGAATTTCTGGTTAGTATCCTATTGAAAAGTTATTTGGAAAAATGTGTTTTTTTGTTTCCCAGGTGTCCCTTATCCGTAATGCAATGCGAATCCAGGGGACACCTGAGAAAGACATGGGAAAAATGTCCAAGGACATGAAAATGAAAATGTGAACGTAATTATAAAAATGAACGACAGCTGCTGTCTTTTATGATTCGATATTGATTTTACACATGTTAAAAGCAAATCCTTTAGAAATTAGAACTTTCTGTTTCCTTGAAAAAAGAGGACATCAAAAACCCATTGTTCAGTAAATCAGGATTGAAGACAGCGTGAATCGGCTGAAGGGATAAGCAAAAAGACCACGTGGCTAATTAAGAAACTATTTTTTAAAAATCCTGTTCCTTTGACAATGAACAAATATTTTAGCGTTGTGAAGCATAAGATATGCAATGCTTACAGGGCAAACTCCTGCCTGTCCTTTTCCATGACACCCAACCGTCGCATGCATGTGATATGATGTACTCTGAATGATTTCATTTCGAAGAAAACTTTTTGCATCGAGAAGGCACGGAAGGCGCGAATTTGAACTTTTTGCACTTGTAATGTGGTGAAAGACAAGGCATCGAATGTGCCCATTGACTATTTGACCTTCTTTGAATTTGTGAATTGTAAAGGCATTTGAACTCTGTCTACTGTAAATCAGGTTTTGGCCCAAAATTTAGCCCTAATGAGTAATGAGAACCAAATAGACTCGTGCGCATTTAAAAGTTTTTCAATTGTTTTTTTCGAGAGTATTCGAAACGAAAATTGTGTTAGGGCAGTGGGAAAGTTTAGGTGAAAAATTGGTGACACAAGTTGTCGACGTATCAATAGTTAAAAGAGAAAGTGCAAAAGGTGAATATTTGAAAAGTTGCCTAAATGGCTATTTAGCCTTGGTTGAGTTTTGAGTGAACCCACATGAAATATGTACGGCTGTTGTTTGAAAAGTTTTGAAAAAAGTTGACTTCATCAATTACTGATTTTTACGAAGCACAAAGAGAAATGATTTTGGTCGAAAAACTGACTTCGACTGCTAACCTTTTCGCCAAAACAACTGTTTGAAATGTGTCAAAACTAGAAAACGAAAATGTAAAAGCTGGCTCGTTTGCATTCTTTTAACAATAATGCCACCAAAGGTCGAACCCCAGGGCTGAGTGCGAAGTTTAGGAATGTGAAGAAGGTGAGAAAATCTACAAAGAGGTGTGTCGATGAAAAAAATAGGGAGGCCAGGTAACGTAATTGAAAAGGTTTCAAAATGAGTGAAAAGAAGAAAGGAAAGTTAAGAAAGCTTTCCTTTTGCTTTCCTATTCAAAAACAATATTACAGTATGGCTGGATAAACAAGCGCGTAAAAGGGCAAAGGTGCGTTCTTTGTGTCCGAGTTGCTGATGGTTTATAATCAAGACAGGTAAGGAAGGTAATGAAGCTTGTGTCCGGGAGAGCTGCTCGTCAGAGGCTGTGGCTATGGAAAATGAGGAAATCAATGGAAATGTAGCCCTGATACCGCATGCATTCACACATGTGCATATGCCCACGACCTCCATTTAGATCCTGTTGGTATGCCAGGGTGGGTGCTTTGCATTGCAAGAAGGAACTGTGCACAGCGAAAGGAATATTAAACAGTGCAGAGCGTAAAGTTGGCCCTGCAAGCGGGCTAGGATACTGTATTTGTCTTCGAAGGGTGAGCGTGAGAAGCCTCTCAACGGGGGCTACGTCAACTGATCCTACTGTATTATCTTTCACTTCCTTGTCACGTAGGAGGGTGATAATGTCGCACATGCCCTAAGCGTGCACGTACACAAACATGATGTCACTCATCAAGCCCCTTCCACATTTCGGACAAACATCAGCTCGATTAGCTTGTGATCATCGTTTCATGATGGACAAGCAACGATCGATTTCTGATCTGGACATCCAATGATCAAGGAAAGTGCGCTTACCTCTTCGTGAGCTGGGGATACGGCGATGGCGTTGACGGAGTCATCGCTGTTTAGAGGCGGCTTCTCTCCGTGATCGTAGAGCGGGTCATCGACGGGATGGACAGATGGCGATTCGTGTGTTCGTTGCGAACAGTCTTGGCATTGGCAATATTTGATTGAGAATATGCGCATTAGTTGAGAGACTTGGTGCGTGAGAAAACGTAATTCGTCGCGTACGTTCTTCATATCGCCTTTTACTCGTCCGCATTCGTCGCAACAACAAGGCATGGACACAGCCGACGATGCTGATGTAGTCGAGGGGGAGTCGCTCGAAGATACATCCACGTGCTGCCTGGTCAAAGTCGCCCCGGAGACCATTCTTGTTCGCTTTTAATTCGAACGAGTTACTGTTTGGTGAGATCAATGTCGTTCTTCCTTTTCCTTTCCCAAATCACCACCCTCACTTCGACTTGGTCTTCAGTCCTGCACGATGTAAACAACGAGCGAGATGAGCGCGCGTCTTGATGATCCGGCTTGTCACTAGGAGCAGCCGTTTCACTGTTTACGGCTAGCGCGACAAAAAACCAGGAAGAGAAAGGGGCAAGTCGAATAAGCTTACTGAGAGCCGGGCTGACAACTTTGCGCCCCACCCAACGACCTAGATCTTTCAATTAAAAACTAGAAAAGCTGACTGCGGGGGCTCTTGTCGCCCTGTCGACCGACCAAACGACTGACTGGGAACTTATGGTCGTCGTTATCTAGTCCGCCGGCTGGTGGGTGCTACTGCTCACCACTCACTGAATAACTGACTACTGAAGCACGGCGTGGCGGCAGGGCGGGTCGTGCCGGCTCTATAGGTCTATTATGCTGGCACGCGAAGCCGCAGACACGCGCCCAGACACTATGCTAGTAGGGATATATGCTCTCATCCATGTATGTACCCTGACGCAACCTTGAGCGCCACGGCAACTCGATCAGCTGTTCTTTCAATAAAAGAGAGCGAGAGAGACCCACTTTCTTCATTATTATCATTTGGCCTTTAGGAAAAACGTGCCCCGCCCCGGCACCAGCCCCCCCGCCAAGTAGGGCAAGCAGACATCAGAAAGAATGAGAGCAATGCTGGCCATCTCATTATTGAAACATGCAGAGCCCTGACAAAGGAAGGAAGCTAAGGCGGGTTGACTGGCGACGGGATTGTCAGCTAATCACACAGTGGATGGTATCTAAGCGGCCAGTCAAGCCCAGATGGGACACTCGAAGCCGTGTTGGACGTGCGGAAGTGGTCAACGTGCGACTGCCATTCTAACCACACAAGAATGGAACAATAAGAATCATCCCTGTCTTAATTTCCTGCCTTCAGGGAACTTGTGCAGTAGCTAAGCAGGATAGAAATTGAAAGTACGAAAAGTTGTTTCCTCAAAAATGAACAGGATTGATCGATTTGATAAATTTTCCAAGTTTTTTCTCAGAACAAACCCAATTAGACCTTGGAACGAGCTCTCACTAAGCATATACATATTTGATGACGACTGAAATTATGTTCTGAGAAATAATTTTTTCCTCGGAAGCACTCAACGAAGTAGAAAAGTGGACGTGAGAAAACTGAAACCCGTTCGACTTCCTCCTCCGTTAATCCATTCCATCATAATATGAGGCTTCTCTTCGATAAAGGCCTAAGGAAGTAATGTTAATGACAGCAGAAAAACAAGTTTTCGAACGTTTACATATACAGCTTCGCTGATAACTTTACATTTTTTAGAGAAAGAAAGCCCTTGCTGACTAGGAGTAACGGCAAGTGGAGCTTTACTGTGACAATACAGGTCATTAGCTTCGAGATAATAATTTTCCTGGCTAACCTTTTTCCTGATGGCCAATGACGCACGAAATCGGAACTGAGACAGATTGAACAGGTAGTCGTCTAAACTGTAACTATGGCCATGGCGCATAGGAGGCTTTCGATTTTTTTCTGACGAGTTATTCCGATGGGAGAACGAAGAGTGCGATGGTAAAAACACAAAGCCTATGATTAATCAAGTTTATGCTGATTAGAGGGACATTAAAATCAGTGAAATACAATTTGGGGACGGGCTGGAAAATACGAGATAGCAAATCAGAAAATGTTTGAGGCTGTAATGCATTCCATTATTTTTAATTCCCTCTACTGTGCTCAATATGCACCAGGGAACAAGCAGAGATTTTTCAACAGCTATGCTTTTTTAACATTATCGACACGCGCATTCCTCTGAAAAATACTCGTATCGGCCCTGTGGAGTGGACCTGCAGTAGCTGATCACATGAATTTGATACAGCATCTCCAACTGGAAAATATAAATGCAAACTCCTATTATGGGGCTCATATGTTTTACATACTGCTTATCAAAATTAACTTTATCATATCGTGTTGCACCCAAAAACACATCCGGTGATAAAATGATAGATGTCACGGTATGTATGTAACATGAAGTACTGTGCAATAAGTAACCGCGTCCGCTAGGTTCACCCTTACTGGCTGGTGCTGAGGCTGTCACGTTTCGGCTTTAAGGTCGGTTTAGGAACTGTAAGCCCGTTTAAAAATTGCAAAAGCGTAGTAAGGTGCGTTCGGATATTCTAACGCCTTGCAATTACGCGAGGTACAGTATACATAAATACATGTATAACATAGACCGAACAACCGGGAAGAAGACTTGCTGCCACTATACGAGGTCGATTGTGCATGTCAGAATTTAGACAGGCCCAGATGACACACGGGCAACACGTCTTTTTACGAATAGCGCTGAATCTTTGCTTCTTTGCTTCCGCATATTGAACAGATAATCAGGTTCTTTGAGATCAAAGATCAGTGTCTTGTCATATCACCCAAATCACGAAAAATCGATAAAGAAAAACCGGGCAGCATGTCCAGCCAGATTTAACAGGGTGTTTCCTAGAAATCCACAGTGAAAAGAGCTGCACGCACAGCTCACAGAGACGTAGGTCACAACTTTGCAATGCGTGTACCCGTACCAAACGATAGACCTTGAAATTCTGCGTTGACACCTGTCGGCGTCGGATGTAGATGTTTAAGAACAGCGCACTCGAGCGCACTCGAGAGCTAAGAAACACATATTTGACAATCACTTTTCATAGAGGCGGGAGTTGAACCCTCCCCGTAAGTGCGCACCCAGCGTGAGAGGCAGACGCCTTAACCCGCTAGGCCACGACCCTGATGGGCCCACAAGTAATTTCTGTTAGCACTAGCTCCACTTTGCAAATCTCGATCATGAGAGGTCATTCGCGTCTTCACTTCCAATTTGAAGGTGTGCCATGCCATGCCTAGCCATGCCTATGTTCTACAAGACAGGAGAAGATATTACCAGCTGTTACAAGAGCTTGCATCGGGCTGTAGGTCAAGCAGGAAGAAAAGGACCACAGTTGCAAAGGCCTTCGATCACAGCGCTCAATTAGCGATCCACAAGTTCGGAATTTCGGACGGGCATTTATGCAAAGACTAGAAGAATAAGTCAAAGATTAAGTGCCAAAAGAAGAAAGTCGTTCGAGCACTCGCAGGAGATCGATCGATCGGTCATTCATCGTCTAGCGTTGAATGCTAAATCTTCTTATGATTCTTTTTCTTTTTTAAATTTTGTGGGTTGGGCCCCGCGCCGCGGGGCCACGGGAACTTCCAACTTCCCCCACGGGAACTTCCAACCCGTTTTTCCCCTAGCCGGCCAGCAGTCATGTTATGATAAGCTAGGCCGTGATGTGACCAGCTCTCACGGGAGTTCCCTCTGCGTGTCTCCACTAGGAGCACCTCCACGCGAGGGCATCCTAGACAGGACACCGACTTCCTCGGACGATGGCGGGCGGGCTGTGAACCCTGTCGGTGTTCGACAGCCGAGACGTCTCCTCGCTTGGCTACCGTCTCTCCACTCGGAGCACCTTGACGGTACCGGGCAAGTCACCAACGGCCTGGCGTGCGAGGGTTTATGGTTTGCAAGCCGACCTCCCTCACCGGGGGTCGAGCCCGGGACGAGTCCAGTCACTTGCTCCCAAGCAATACGGAGAGACCAATGCCGAAACGCTGCGCCGCCGCGGCCGCCAAAGTGCTTACATGCGAGACATTAATTTTTTACCCAAGCGGGAGTCGAATCCTCCTTTGTAACTGCGTACCCGGCCTGAGAGGAAGCCACTAGGTCTACTAGGTCACGACCGGCATAGGAAAAACATCGTCTTTTTCCTTCTCAAGCCATTCTTTACAGTGATCGAAACCTGACCCAAACTACCCAAACTTGACCAAAAAACACCAACAAAAAAATTTTCGGGCCATCGTTCACGATAAATTTGCCCATTGAGCTTTAGACCATTTTTGTCAACCCAGATTCTCATTACCACATGTCTTAACAATCTTTTCAATTTTTATTCCTGTATTGCTGAAACCAGTTTGTGTTTGTGCCTGTCACCTTTCCAGTTCTCCCCATTCGTGACGTTGTATTCTACCGAGCAGTAATTTTGAGAATATCCTTCTCAGGCATCGCCACTGTATCCTGATGCATCGCACAACCCGAGAATTCAGTGGCCAGACACCCATTCATCTCGACTTCTGTTAAGCAGATTCGCGGGAAAAGTGAATCTTGTGTTTTTTGGCCACAAATCCAATTTACCACGAGTTGGCTCTCCACATCCTGCCATATCGATTTCCCTCCTCCTAGCTGGTACCTACATTCCTTCTCCGAGGCACTTACGTTTTTCTGCAGCCTTGTCTGCTAGCCGGGCACCAGCAGGCTCTTATCTCGCTGCAGTGTGTGTTTAGTTGCATCAGCAGGGCAGGCAAGCTTCGCACTTTTCGATTCCACTATCTCGTTTTACACCCCTATTAGGCTTGTCATTTCGGTGCTTCGAGCTTGTGCACTAGCAGAAGTCTTCTATTTACAAGGTGCTTTTGTTTAAACAGCCATTATCAAGCACCAGCAACCAGGACTCATCGATTGATTGAAAAGTAAAACTATCCTGTTTCCACAAAGTTGCTTCCATAACATTCTCGCATTTGTGTCTCAACAATTTACGAGTCCGATTTTGATCATGGCTTTTGAAAAACTTCCAAATTTTCGATTGATACTTAGTACTGTATCGATATCGGCATTATGCATATTTCCGGACGGCTATCATTTGGGTGTAGTCAATATTCCACAAACAATCCTTGAAAACTTCGTCAACGAATCGACCTATGCTCATTACGGTACTGTCCTAACGAGCTCACATCTCTCCCTACTTTGGGCATTCATCGCCAATGTTTATATGATTGGTGGCATCGTGGGGGCATGGTCGACCATGTTTCTGGCCGAGCACTATGGTCGCAAATACAGTCTTCTAGTCATCAATAACATGGTGTCCATTTTGGCCTCCTTATTAATGGGGTTATCGAAAATTGCAAATTCCATGGAAATGCTAACTATTGGTCGATTCATAGTCGGCGTAAATTCTGGTTTGGCCACAGGATTGTTGGGCATGTACTTGACTGAGTGCAGTCCAGTCAAGTTTCGGGGTGTGACTGCGAGTTTCGTAAATTTGTTTATCACAATGACAACATTAATTTCGCAAATTGTTGCACTGCCACAATTGCTGGGGACTGAAGAATTGTGGCCATTATTATTAGCTCTGTCAGCCATACCATCGGTTATACAACTGGCCACATTTTGGATGTTCCCTGAAAGCCCCAAGCACTTGTTGTTGACTGCAAAGAATGAATTGAAAGCGCGAGAATCGATAAAATACTTTCACGGGGAAAAGGCGGACATGGAAGAAGTGCTGGATGAATTTCGAAAAGAGCAAGAACTGGCCAAAGAAGAATTGAGTTTGAGGGTAAGCTCGCACAAACGGGCGGGGCGGGGGATGGATCGATGGGGATGACAGAATGTCGGGATGACCAGGAGCATGTGTTCATGCCAAGCTTGACTGGCGCAAACAGGAAAAGGTAGGGTGAGGGGGGCAGTGCTCAATGAATCTTGAAAAACGATGCGCATACAAACTATGTAGAAGCTCGCCTTTTACCAAGTACAATTTGTCAATTCACCGTTTAATTTTTCAGTCACGAATCAGTTTTTCCTTCTGCGGATAAAGGTTAGAAGCACTGTTTCGACGACTTTGCTCCGCCTATGTGGCTTCCACTGTACAGTACTGCATCAAACCACTAACAACAACTTTGTTCCGCCGACTTTGGTGTGGCACACTCCCTCCTGCGCCTGCAGGCTAAAGTACGAGAGTGAGACGTCCTATGATGAGGAATGCAACGAACTCACTTGATTCTAGTGGTGCCAGGGTTTTAGTCGCCGGTGCTTTAGTGTGAGTCCATACACTTGTTTACTATTGGCTCATGTACGGGTATATTTCCTCAAATATCCTCCAAGGAGGCGTCTATTTAAGGCGGCTATTGGTGTTTTTATGGAACTACCGCTTTGATGTACATTTACTGTGCCTACAGCAGACAGAGATGCGCGCCTAGCTATGTCGTCCACCCGTCACTTGTAGTTGCCTACCGTGCCAGACTTGAAACTTTCTCACCTTGATATTCATGCTTTTCGAAGCAGACAGAAAACAGTCTGAGGAGGTGACTTTCTGAGGGCCAAGACGAGGGTACCTGATCTGATCTGAGCAATATTGTTTTAGGAAGCTCTATCAGACTTTGATTTATGGTGGCCCATATTTATGAGCGCTGTGATCAATATCGCACAGATCGCCACTGGTATCACTGCAGTGTTCACCTACAGCACGGACATATTCATGTCGGTTGGTGTTTCGGAATCGGAAGCGCCGCTCTTTTCCATGATCACATCCATATTCAATCTTTCGGGTGCTTTTATCGCTTTGCCCCTGATTGATCGATTCGGTCGTCGTCCGTTGATGTTGCTGGGATTAATCGCGTGTATTGTATGTGATATCGTGTTTATGGCATTCTCACTTGTCTCCCAATACGATCGTAGCCTGGCGTGGCCCTCGTACGTCTCATTGGTGGCCATCATGATCCACGTGACTGTGTTCAACATCGGCCCAGGACCTATCGCCTGGTTTATCTCATCCGAATCAACACCGCATTCGGTGCGATCGATCGGTGCCTCAGTATCGATCACGGTAAATTGGATATCGGGTCTGGTCTGTGGCTTGATTTATCTGCCATTGCAAGAAGCTGTGGGCGCTTGGAGCTTCCTATTGTTTATTATTCCAACTGCTATCTGCACTGTATTTCTTTGGTGGAAAATGCCAGAAACTAAGAATCGGACAATCGATGAGATTATGAAGACTTGGAGCAGGAAACAAAACTGGGGTGATGCGAGGATAGCTTATAGTCCAGAGATGCAGTTCCGTAATGGTCTCGTAGTCAAGGATGATGAGTGCTAAACGCGCTCGCCCTCCATCCTGCCATTGCATGTAGCTAAGTGATTAGAAATACTGGATAGAAAGACTTTGTATGCCCTGAGAGATTCAAAATGGTGCTTCAATTATTGGGTGCTTCCTAAAAAGTAAAGATGCTGCAACACTCCGAAAAGCACTAATGTGGTGCGTTGTGATAAGGACGAATAAATATGACGACATTCTCGTAGCTGGCAGAGGAATGCAGGCATGATAAGACTAGTCGAAACGGGAGATTTTCTGCTTACCAGTACCGACGTACAAAAGTGCGCTTGCGCTTAAGGAATTATAGCCATGCGTGTCTGAAAATGAGCCCGATACTAAGCTGAATTTTCATCTGGCGATAAGAAATGATGATATGTGATAGCATTGCACTATAGTAGTCCGAAGTCGTCTTGTGATGGAAATGCACTTTAAGAGCGGTGGTACCGCGAGCTAATAACTTATATATCCAATTAATTTGGCAGTTTCACAAGGTGGCATACTGGCACAAGAAATTATTAGCATTCTTGCATAACATCATTTGCTATGCTGCAGTTGTGTAAGAGACTACGAAAAAAAATGACGTCGATCGCACTTGACGTGACCTACACAATGCCTGCCTGAGCATACTGTATGTTATTGCTGTCATCGATTTGGCTGGCAAAGAAGAATGACTTCGAACTCTTACTTTGTCGACAGAGAGGACAAAAAACGTGCCCACCAAATTCCTATACAGGCGGCAATCGATTTTGATCTTTTTATTGTATCTGCTTTCTTTCTCACGGGCCTGAGCGCTGTAGTAAAGTACTCGGACTCACATATCGTTAGCCATGTTTTTGTGAACAGATTAAATTAGGTGGAATTAAAAAGATGCCAGAAAAGCCGCCCCCGAATATGCGTCATTGGCTTATGCTGCGTTATTTCTACTGTAATGAAGGTTAAATGCGGAGGGCACCTATCTGATGTGGAGACGTGCTTGGTTTGAGACGCTCATCAATGTTGTATATTTTTGAAATTTTTGTGGGTCGATGCTCGTTTTGTCTGCAGCCAGCCAGCAGCAAAACCTTATGCAGGGCTGTGCGAGGCCGACCCAGACACAGCAGCGTCCCTCTGCGTGTCCATTAGGAGCACCTCCACGCGAGGGCATACTGGACTGGGCACCGGCTTCCTCAGACAATGGTGGGCGAATCCTGTCCGTCTTGAAACCCAAGATTGTCTAATAGTTTGGCTTTCATCTCCACTCGGAGCACCTCGACGGAACTGGGTGAGTCACCCCTCGGCCTCGCAAACTGACCTCCATCAACGGGGATCGAACCCAAGACGAGTCCAGCCACTCGCTCCCAAGCAATATGGAGAGACGAATGCCGAGCCGCTGCACCACCGCGGCAGTATATCTATCTACTACAGTATAACGTAATTGTTTACTTTGCTTCTACGCAATTTCATATTCTGCATGGCGTACTATGTACAGCAGCTGCATCTGCAGTCATTCATCAGCTGCAGTCCCTTCTGCGGCAGGTTTAATCTTGTTTTTATCTTCCCCTTATAAGATCTATTAGTTCAATCAGCAGATGAAAGACGTCAGAGCAGTAAAGGTGGTGTCACAAGCTCCAAAATTGGGTGGACATGGGGCCTGCAATGAAGGGAAATGACCGCAAGTCGAACACTCGCCCGTGACATTCGCAGAGGCAACGAGCCCGCCATCCATCCACGCATTTATCTATTTGTCGGACCAAAGCATTCGTACGATGGCAATCACACAGTATTATTCCACAGTTTTCCGATCCGATTTTCTCTTCCCTAGAAATTCCTGAATCATAGATCCTTGGAAGCTGAAATATTATCCATAATACTTTGAGACCATAGCCAAATGTGACAATGCTCCTGGAAAATTTGAATTTTGAAACGCACTGGATTAGAACTTTGTCATGTGAAATTTATTGTTAAGTATCTGGTAGCAGTATATTATCTCGTTAGATGGGCAAAAGTCGAAGGTCGACGGCGTAACAATAAGAAAATACCATGGAGCAAGTGATGAAAAATTTATGACAGTAACGAAGCGACGGACTGGAGACAGAGAGGTAACTTATTGGTACGAGTTCTCGAACAAAGTTGATCATTGAATCGTCCGACTCGCAGCTGTCGAGACCGACCGATCTTTATTCTAAGGCCGTACAGGTAATACTGTATATACAGTCTGTACGCCGTCCGTGATGGGTGCATTCGACAGTGGCATCGACGAATCGTTCGAGATTCAACCGCCCCTCTCCTCCATTGTGTCCGTCAATCTTGCCCTGAAAGCTAAATCTCAGCGATCGAGATTAATCTGGTGGGTCTTGACCGTATTGTGTGTCGCCAGTCTTACAGCTTGGGTGACCGCTTTGGTTTTGAAATACACGAAATTCGAGACGGATATCAGAATATCGGTATGAGCCAGGTACTGTGCGTCACAGTCGGAAGAACTATCCTGTGCTTTTACTTTAGCTAAACCAGAATCGGGGGCCGTTTCCGGCAGTCACCTTCTGCAACCTGAATCCATACAAGCGGTCAGCCTTAAACAAGTTACCTGAGCTGAAGAAACTTATGACTGCATACAAAGCGGTCATCAGTGGGAGCGACCTCAAAAATAACAGTGCCAGTCAAGCCAGCAACAGTTCCACCGCAAAGCCACCGCAAGCAACCCAGCCTAGCCAACCGAGATTTAGACGCGCCGCTCCCACTCCAGCCGCCGGCTGCTCGTGCGGTTATACGAATTGGGTAGAACTCAACTCCACACTGTTTCCTCATAGATACGTTTGGCTATATGGGTCAAAAACATCGTGGTCATGCGGCTTCACATGCTGCGCGCAACATGCCCCAGCGAACATGACCAGTCGACTTGCTCGGGTCGACAATAATACACTGATTGCTGCATTAATCGAGGCGGGGATATATGGCAACAATTGGTGGCCTTTCATTGGATTATTTGGAGACTCGACTGGTACCTACTACTGGTACGACACTCCAACCGTACGCAGTGCCGATGGAGGCCCTATTACGAATATCACCTCGTTGTGCAGCTTTTGCAACATTTGGAATTTACCAAACTGGAAAAAAGGTGGCCCCATTTACGCGGAAGTCAAGAAGGCGCCAATCTTGGATTTTGACACTGCTGGTGGCAATTCAGAGGTGTCGATACTTTGCGAATGTAAGTGATCTGAGGAAGAAGGGCATCTTTCAACGACAAAAAATCCCCCTGATTTGTTTTAGTTTATCCGGTTGAGCTCACTACGAGCACAACTACGAGTTCGACGAGCACAACTACAAGTTCGCCGACGACCTCTTTCAGTTTAAGCAGCACCACGACCACTGGTACCAGCACCAGCAGCGGCGCCATTTCCAATACCGCCATTGCCAGTGGCGCCAGTACCAGTGCCAGCGTCGCCAGTACCAGCGGCGCCAGCAACATTGCCAGTGTCGCCAGCACCACCATTGCCAGTGTCGCCAGCACCACCATTGCCAGTGTCGCCAGCACCAGTGCCAGTGTCGCCAGCATCAGTGCCAGTGTCGCCAGCACCAGTGCCAGTGTCGCCAGCACCAGTGCCAGTGTCGCCAGCACCAGTGCCAGTGTCGCCAGCACCAGTGCCAGTGTCGCCAGCACCAGTGCCAGTGTCGCCAGCACCAGTGCCAGTGTCGCCAGTACCACCGGTATGAGCAGCGCCTCTATCAGTACTAACACCAGCACCAGCACCAGCAGCAGTATTAACATTTACACAAGCTCGAGCGTTAAACTGATTGAATCTTTGGCCTCCGCCAGCTCTCTCTACACTTCCTCCATACAAGCATTAACTTCAGTGATAGCAGCGTTTCCAATGACCAGCAGTTCACCGTCTTTGTCAAGTCTTTCATCCAGCATCACTTTCGCACACCCTACAGATACCAGCTCTCTTTTCACTACGGGGCCCGTTCAGTTTACCACTTCCGTCATTGGTCATTCAAGCGCAAGTACTAGCGGAAGTTCAGTTTCGAGCACGTCCGAAGCCACGGGAATGGCCAGTAGTGCGTCAACACCTGCCCACAGCAGCTCCATGGTTTCTAGCAGCTCGTCTGTGAAAAGTATCACAACATCAACAAGTACGATTTCCTCGACCTCCACCACTCCCTCGTCGACAGCAAGCACTTCCACGCCAAGCGCTGTGCCTAGCAGTAGCAGCGCGTCGTTCACAGCCCCATCATCACCAGCTTCGACGCCAACGACCAATCAGTTGACCGTCAGCTCAACATCCGCCCTAAACTCTTTGTCTATGGTCACTCTAAGGTATGAAATGTGACTAACAGGATTCGTTGCACCACAGCAGCTGTTCTATTTACTAGCTCCACCAACACCGCTACGCTTCCAAGTGTAACCATAAACCAGATTAGCACAACACCGAGTTCCAGCATCTCATCAAGCAGCACCACGTCAATGGGTACAGAGCCGACCAGCTCAGCGAGTTCAACTCCTGGCACGTCCACAGTTTTGACCAGCACATCGACAAGTGCAAGTGGCGCCAGTACCACCAGTGCCAGCAGCGTCAGTACGGCCAGTGCCAGCGTGTCCAGTACCACCAGTACCAGCGGCGGCCCTATTAGTACGAGCACCAGCTCATCAAATGAATCGTCAACTTCTACCAGTCCGCCGTCGACACCTTTTACTTCTGGAATCCCTGTCACTGCGACAGCAGTGACAGCGACTTTCAGTCGAACAACTCCACCCCTAGCCAAGTCTGCGCCCTTGATCCCAACTATGTCAACTGCATCTTCCTTATCGAGCAGCACGCTACTTTCCGAGTTGCTTACTACCTTTATATCTGAGTCAGCCAGTCCCTCTACTCAACATTTTACCACAGGAAGCTCTGCAAGCCCCAGCGCCACTTCTATTTGGACGTCAAATGCCCCCACACTGGGAGCAGCCACTCCATCGATCCAAACACCCGTCTCGACAGTCTTGACTTCAGTTGCTACTTCGATTCGAGCCCCAGAGTATTTGACGATAGAGCCTCAGCTAATAAGTACCTCCACGCAATCCACAGGTGGCTTTAGTACTTTGCATGGTTTCACTACATCAGCAAACGGGCTGGCTCAAACCTCTGTTCTAACCGCAATCACAAGCACTCCTCGGCCAAGCACGTTTTCCATCCAAACTCCAACGCTACTGGCAGGTGTTTCAACCGCTCCTACTCTATTATCCACTCTGGCATTTGTTTCAATCAGCCCCGTTGATACGATTACACCACTTCTGCCAAATGCCGCCGCATCGTCAACTAATAGCGTGGAGTCTGCCACTAACCTTGTCATTTCAGCTGCGCGGGCTCTACCGCAGACTTCGATTTCCATTCCTGCCCCGATCCCCGCAACTACCGCGGCTGCAAAAAACTACCCAGCATCTACCACAGTTGCGGGTGTTATAGGGATCAGTGAGACTGGCATCACAAATGTGAACAGTAATCTGGCTGTGACTACCCAAAATGTCATCACTGCATTACCCACCAAAACGGACGCACTGAATATGGTTCCCCAAACAACGTCCCCCATGGACAGAGATATAACCACTCCTACTTCACCTTTCGTCGTCCCGTCGACACTGGACGTTGGCTCTGCAACGTCCATCCTATTCTCTCTAGCTGAATCGTTAAACAGCTCTGTCCAATCTGATCCTATTAGCAAAGCTGTGTATCAGTCATCTGTCCCACCTTCGTTCAGCTCTAGCCAAGTTGAAGGCGCAACGTCAGAGCTGGCCATCTGGCCAGCATCTACGTTACTTGATACAGCATCGCCTCCAATCCCGACTGACGCGGACATGTCTGCCAATGCACCCCTTGCTACATCGCTCGCTGCGCAGCCCCCACCTACAACATGGCCAAACCTGACTCTCCGTCCAACAACTCTTTTTCTCCTGTCTTCTAGTACATTAGATGAGACAGCGCCTATTCAAGGCGCTACAACTAAAGAAACTTTTCGGGACTCGATTCTTTCTTCGACAGGTTCGCACACTGGTCCCAGCTTTGTCTCAACCAGTCTACCCTTTAAGCTTTTCACTCCGACAATTTCTTTGTCATCGCTCGAACAGGCTAGAGCAACACCATTGATTCTTATTTCTTCGCAAGTCCCAAAGTCAGTGACGAGCCAAGCCCCATCAGCTTTAGTCCTCAGTGACCAGAGCGCAACTGACGCGCGTATGACTACCCACTTAATGAGCTCGGACCTAATCACGAATTCCAGAAACAATGCGCCAATTTCCTTCAAGGCCAATGAACCAAGGACTAAGGAAAATACTGAGGACTCTGAACAAGTTTCAACCAGATCCTTTCCTTTTAATAATTTATTCCTGGAGACTGGTTCAACTCGCATGGATGGACCTTACACAATAGGTCTTTCCGATAAGAGCATGCCTTTTTCCACTGCCGAGTTAAGCAGCGGCCATGCCACATGGGCTACAGACAATATCAGGCAGGGAGGCGAAGTCAGCTTTGAAATTCCAGGAGGGCCGGTCGATACTAGTTCACCATTGACTTCCGTTCAACCTATCGCTTTAGAAATTCCAGAAGACGCGGCACTTGCGGCGAACAAAACGTGGCAGTCCGCAGTACTGGTTGACTCGGCTGATTTATTTCCAGAACCGTTTGCAGCGACAACATCAAGCAATGTGACTCCAATAGACGACAAGGGGACATCAACGTCATCCACAAGAACCAGTCTTGCAGTCTCTTCTGATAGCTCAGCTAATAATAACAAAGGCATGCTAAGTTTTGAACCAGAAAATCTTTCCATAACTGTGCAAACCACAGAAGCATCTACTCCAGCAGAAAATTCGCAATCTTCAGACACTTCCCTTGACGGTCAATCCTCAAATCCATCAGCCATGGAGATCGATATCGAGCAAGGATCAGCATTACCATCGGCTACAACAGTGCAGGTAGTCACCACAAAGATCACCAATACCCTCATAAACAGGTTCAAGCACACATTGCCCCCAGGCTTCGGCCAGCCTGCGCGTCTGCCTGCGCCTCCATACGACACTGAATCACAGTTCGACCGCAGATACTTTAAGCTAACAACAAATAACCCCAGTGGGAGCATGGACGATGCAGCCAACAACCAAATTTCGAGATTTCCCAAACCAACTTCAGATACCAATAACTCAATGACAAGCGCAGGGCCACTTCAGATGCGATCGCTTTCCAAAAATATTCCTTTTAGTATTTTAACCCCAGCTGATCGCAACGTTCCAGAAGGCGACGAGGCGAGCGGAAATAGCACGATAGGCGGCGATAAGGTGGCAGAAGGCAGTAATGGAGAGTCATCAAGGAGCTCGCCACAAGATGAAAACCAAGGCACAAATTCAAGAAGCGGCAGTCAGTCCGCAGTCGCTTTCTCAGGCGCGGACCAGAATAGCGCAGACGCGATAAGTGATGAAGCTGCAGGATCAGTTCAGAAGCCAGTGCAACTGAAGCAAGCATCAACTGCAACAGAATATATATATCCTTCTCAACAAAGTGCAAGCCCGCCAAATACGACCAGTCTACAACCAAACGCGACTGGAAATCCTGTCTTTGCGTCCCCTGTACCTCCCCAATCCAACGTCAACTCGCCTGCTAAAAAAAACTTCACATCTGACTTGGCGGATGAATTGGGAAATTCTTCTTCCGAGGTACCATTTGAGGAAATACTGAAACAACTACAAATGGTATATTTCGGGTCAGTCTAAAATTTTTGCCCCTCTCACCATTTTTTTATGCGCAGGTCGAAAGTGGTCAATTAGCAGTCGGTATCACGGCCGAGGACATGCTGCCATATTTGATGGCTTCGCTGCCAGCGGACGTGCTCGAATCAGCTGGTTACACAGCGGCAGAGTTATTTCGACGATGTATTTATGATGGAATACCGTGCTCTTACAAGTGAGGCTTAGTGCTTTTTCTCTCCTACTATTTTTCTGAGAAGTGTGCATATCACACACACACACACTCTCACAAAACACTATATATCACAACTCTCTTTCCCGGAAAGGCAGTGCGGAATTCCGTTTCATCCTGGTTGCAGGCTACAGACACAATCTGATGAAAAGGTCTGACTTACATGTATTTCAGAAATTTTGCATTGAAATTGGATCCAAATTATGGAAACTGCTACACTTTCAATCATAACGGTCCCTTTATGACGTCAGTGCAAGCTGGCGCCCCGCATGGTAAATATCGAGGTATTAAAACAAAACTGTATGCTATAAACAGGTTTTTCAAAGGTTTGTCAGTAACATACTGGGTTGGCGACAGTCTCTATTTAGACCACGTGCAGTCGGCAGGGGTTCGCGTGGTTGTGCACGAACAAAATGAGCAAATATTTCCAGATAATTTTGGATTCAATACTCCCTCTGCGCATCAGGGATCTATATCCCTGAGACAGGTACAGTATGACACATATTCAAATGCCCTGTAAGAAGGGCGGCTGAGGGCAGTTAAAATCTGACCTCAGTACGTGAGGGGCAACAGTGGCTGGACTAGTGGAATGAGTACTGTACACTGACAGAGGGAGGAAATACAGTATGTAGAGTCATTCACAAGGAGCAGATATGAGCAGTCAAAATCATGATTCTGAACATAACCTTATTAGCAGAAATCAGCAATCATTCCTCTTCTCCCAAGCTTGATCCCTCGCATATTTTCGGGAAGTGATCAGGCGCTCTGTATAAGCTCTTGTCAGCACATTCATATACAGTACATAACGCTACGCTGACAAGTATAGGGTGGACCACACAATACTCGTATGTGATAGTTATGTATGTAAAGTTCCATTGTGACTGAACTTGATTGGGTTAAATCTAGCCCATTAACACAGCTACATTAGGCCGAAATTTCTGAACCGGTATGATTTTCATGTTTTCTGTGGCCGTGAGGTGAGCCTAATCTTCACATTCATGTATGCGATCTGACGTTTGCTGTTAGATTCGCACAAAAGCTTTGAAAGAAAGTCACGACTGCGCCAATCAGAAAAGCGACGTGTCCACGTTTGTCTACAATGGCTCTTATTCGTCAGAAGTGAGATCAAAATACAAACAATCGTTATTCCCAGAATATCCTAAAAACTTTTTAGGGCTGCCTCCGAAGCTGCTATCAAGAGTATTTGATTAATACGTGCGGATGTGGCGATCCTCGTATTCCGATGCCATCCAACTCGCAGGCCAGATCTTGCAACTTATTGAAACGTAAGTGTTTGATTCGTATTCACAATTCATAAATGCACAGTTTTCGACAAATTTTGTTGGCATTGTTTGTAGGTAATTGCGTTAACGAGTTTTATGGTATCGCTAGCCATAATCCAGAAACGTATTGCAGATGCCCGTCTGCTTGCGAGTAAGCGATCAAACTGTCGATGTTTATGGGTCAAATTTTCGAGTTTGCAATAATAATTTTGATTGAAATTTCTTAGATTATTAAAGGCCTGACATTATTGTAGATCGGAGTACAGTTCAGCAACACTGTGGTTATAAATATTGCATCACCTGCTGCTCTATCATTTTAGGAATCACCTTTATGAAACCGCAGTAACGTTGACCAAGTGGCCGCAGTTTCTGGTGAGTGAATGATAATCTAAACTGCTATTTGATTAATTTTAACAAACCAAAGCGATTCAGGATACATATTTGAAAACATTCGAAGATTCCTCACTCGGTAATAAAAGGTAGGGTTATTAACTTTTGCATTGGTTTGCGTTATAACGATCTTTTATTCGTGCAGCAATAACTTTGCCAAAATTGATGTCTATTATGAAGATATAACAATCGTTCAACTTGTTGAAAGACCAGCATATCCGGTAAGAATCACACGCCAAGGGTGCTAGGTATAAGTCAAGAACTAATAGGACTTGAAGCAGGTCCGTCTACGGTAAGTGTTGCTATCTTATGCCCCCATTCTAGCAAGTAGGCCCAAAAATAAGCATTCAGGATGGGGAAATATTGTAAAAATACACATTTGTGTTCAAACTGTATCTTGTGGTGCAAATGTTCGTAATTTACATAGCAGTAACAATTTTACCCGGGCGGAAAAAAAGAGGATTTACAAAATGCGTGTTTTCAAACTTGTTCATATTTTTAGATTCTGGAAATGCTGTCGGATGCGGCCAGTGTCGTCGGATTATTCTTAGGCGCATCAGTCTTGAGCACGTTCGAAATGATTAATTTATTTCGGTGGCTTGGTCGCTCCTTTTGTAAATAATGTTACAGTAGCTTACAAATCATAGATATACAGTACAATATTAATGTACACCACGAAACTGGTATTGTATACTAAATTAGTGACTCACATTCACTGATGACCGTCACTTGTGAGCAGTCACTAGTCAGGATGGGGCCCTGATACTGAAGAACTCGCTGTACAGGGTGTCGCAAAGAAACAGCACACAGCTTGCCTGTCGATCTGGTCCAATGTCAGCGTTGATCCCTTAGATGATGATTTGGTTAGTCACTAGATTTTAATACAACAGGACGTGCTACTGATGCCCTATTATACATACTATATGTAAATTAATCCGGCTGTGTGAGGAAGCTGATTTTGAAGCTCGATGCTATCACGTATGATGACACTGTTAATTTGCCAGTGTAAGTAAAAGTCCGTGATATCATGTTCTCTAGCCGGCATTTCCCCATTTGACCTGCATGGGCAACTGAGGAAAACGCTGGACGCTGGATGGGCAGTTGTGAATTTTATTTTGACCCATAGAGGCATTTTTCTAGTCGAAGCACAAATATGGCTGCTCTTTTGCTTCCATGTACACGTACTACTTGAATGCGGATAGATCACGAGAGCCTCGAACAGGCACCGAGTGAACAACCAAATGTCTTCGTGACCCTTGCGTTTGTGATCATCTTGGCTGCCTCTTTGCAGCATTGAACAGCCTAGTTTTCAGACAGAAGAAACGGCACAATAACTACTCATACTATAGGTTGCCAGATTGCAATTCAGGAATCATGTACTGTAGAAGCAGGGTAAAAATCACAATTCCAACTCAAGGCTCAGTTCGAAAACACAATTATGCACAGAGCTTTTTTGATTTGTGCATAATTGTGCATGATTTTTGCTGATACCTTATTAGTATGAGGTTTCACGTTTCCTAATTAGTATGAAGCTCACTAGGCTTCAACACCTGATGATACAGTATCGCATGGTTCTCAGGACCTAGCCATAATCCAATTGTTTGAAAATTGCAAAGTTGACCGCGGTTTCTTATATAATTGTGATAACGTGACGTTCGCTAACACACGGCTTACGATTAGACTTTATTGATTACGCATAGTGCATTGGCTGAAACCTGGTAAGGTTGTGTTTCAGGGTGATATGAGGACGGCGATGGCGTGTGAGGGGATATTTTTCAGGACGAATAAACCCTTTAACTAATGCTTGTCGCGCTAGGATTGCAGCAAGGTTCAACCCGACGATACTACATTTATAATCCCTAAATCCCCAATTTTATCGCACACATGGGAATATGACGTCACTGCGGTATCAATGTCTCCTTTTATTACGAGATCGCAGTTGTGACCCATCGATATTTTGTGATCGTCACGTAGCGCGCGGACTTTCAAGCATTAAGATCATCGGTTGCTGAAATCGGGTCATTGAATCCTTCGCGCGCACTACGCTGACACTGACGATAGGTTGAATACGTGTCCTAAAAAGTTATTACAAAGGCTTATCAGTCAAAATTACAATAGACCGCAAATCCTAACTTTATCCCCCCCCCCCCAGGCTTGGGCCCCTTGGAAATCCTTTAGCCCCAGGGTAGCAAGTGAGAATTTACGTCCCCAATATACTGCAACCTCCACGATCATAGGTAACGAGGGAGGGGGGTAACTTTGCGTAAGTTAGTTTTCAAAAAAATGGCGCCTTGAAAAGCGTAGCGAAGTGAGATTAGAAGTTGATATTTATGGGGAAAAATTCTCGATTTATGATCTGCCCTTGAAATTTCCAGCAAAAGCATGGCTTACCATCATAACAGTTTGCAATTTCAACAACGCTGTGGCGTAGGCATGGTCGCAAACCTCCATGTTGTCGCTGGCCTTATCACTTTGACTTCGCTTGCCCCAATTACTTGAAAATGTCAGTTGGCCATGCGTGCTCGACGTTGTCCAGATTAGCAGGAGACAGCAGACGAAAACGGCCATCACACAGTGGTTCATTTTTACTAATATTTTTCGAAGTTTTGAAATGGTCTTAAATGGATTCTCTAAAATTATCTATGTACTAACAAAGTCTTGTCCAGCGGCCCGTTCTCTATAAACCAATAACTAATAGCAGCTACGGCAATTTAAACTCATGTTTTTTATATTCCCATTCTTTCTCTCGATGTAATTTTATTTGAACCTTGTTCGCGAATTAAAGACAGGACTAGACTGGTTCATTGCCTCTAGTGCAAGCAAATCAGTGATATCATATTCTCTAACTGGCATTTTCCCGTTCGTCCTGCATGAGCTTCTTACATCCCGCGCCATCGCAGGGTAAAATGCCAGTCAACAGAAGCAGCCATCTATTATTTATGAATCCGCGTGATGATACACATTTTTACAGGTTTTTTAGGTTATTCCAATTACGGTAGATGAGGAAGGAAGGGCTGGGCAAGTGCGCAGGGAGAAAAAGGGTTTCAACGAGCACTCGTCTAATTTGAAACCCCTCAAATCCAACCAAATATTCCTCAAAATTCTTAAGGCCATGAAACCTAAAATGAAACCTCAAGAAAGCTAAGACACCCCTGTCACTCAATCTACAGATATCTACTGCGTTGGTATTCAATGCAATGTGCCTGTACCCTTCCCAGGCCTTTGATGCCATACTAAAAATCGCGGACTAAGAAGCCCGCTGCGCCTGGCACGAGATAACCAATCCTTGTTCACTTTTTGATTTCTTGTTTGAGATGTGAACTAGCCTGATCAAAAAAGGATACACTGGCGTTCTTGAGGGGAATCTGAACGTGACTAAAAATTAAAAAAAAGTTTGTCCTAACAGCATGTAAAGTTTTCAGAGAGGTGGCTCGGTTAGCGCGAGAAACCTGATTCAGAAAGGGGAGAAAAACATACCTGGCATTTTTTAGTTCGACCTGTATGATGCCTTCACACAGCAGCAAAGCAGAGTCTCACAAAATCTTTATGAAACCTGTTGAAACAGTAGGGAAAACTACGGTAAGTGATAAAATTTTATACTTTATATTATCGGAGTTCAATTTTTATTCTTAAAGTTTTTTCAGTATCTAGACTTTCCTTCTGCATATTTTTTGCATTCTGCAAGTTTGAATTTGAATTTTGAAGTCTTGAATAGAGCGATTCGAAGACATAAATTTTGAGGCATAAGATATTTAAAAAATTTTTCTCGCCCTTCGCTGAAACCAAAAGACACTTGCCCAAGTTAGCAACAAGTGCAAAAAGTAGCTTTCGCTTTTTGTAACCCAAAGACCACCCCCTCAGAGAGACACCCCGTCATGAACTGGCTGACAAAGGACTCGCAGAAAGGGCAAACCTATCTCAAACTAAAAAAGAACATTTTCTCCACTTTAAGTCTAATGCATAAACCCAAAGGGAAAGGAAATGGCCAGATTCTTGGCACATTTATGAATGATTCAAATGCGAGCCATTTTAGAATATTTGGTCCAAGCATCCGCAAAATTTTTGCCTTTGGGAATAGGAAATGCCAAGCTTTCAATTCGTAACTTTCTTTTTCATAGGGGCACATATAAAACGAATAATTCTGCCTTACAGGCGTCGATGTGGGAAAATAAAGCAGGCACATAGAGTTCATCAGGCAAACACCAATCTTGGCCTGTTCAATATATAATTCGTTTATAGTCGATGCTCTCCTAATTTAAAACATCCGAGTAGGTTATCCGAGTAGGTTATCGGTCAAAAACTTTTCTCATGCTAAAGGAGCACTGGATGGACATTCCCAGGATTCTACATCAAGCAAGGTTCGTTATCGACTATTTGAGAATGTCGAGCATGGAGACTAGCGGGGACGGTACGGAGTGGGGGGGGGGGGGGGATGTAATGCCATCTCAGGGTTAGTTTGAAACTGCTGAACTATTCCTGCGATGCTATCAAGCTACACATTGTAGCCACTTGCTACAGCATGCTTTGATAAGTACTTGCGTGAGTATTGATACTTTTGCCTGGAAAATAGAGACTACTGCGGAAGAAACCTAGGCAGCACTGGTAAAGCAAACTCGGGGGATAAGGTGTTTTTACGAACCAACAGACACAGATCCATTACAATTTTTGCAGTCATTCAAAATACCAAAAAACTATAACCTCATTCCTGCACTTCGACTCCGTCTCACATGACTTCTTCGAGGAGCGAGTTTTGGTGTTTTTGGAACAGTGGGATTCGATGGGATCCAAGGAGGGCGAAAGGCTTGACCACCAGGAAAATAGGCTCCACTGTTGGGAGTGGTCATACGAGTGGCACCTGGTGATGAACTAATGACCGTCATGGCCTTGTCGACTCGTTCCCGCTCCTTGCGCTCCAACCACATTTCGAACGTGCGTTGCGCAATCATGTCACGTTCGATTTGTGAAGCGAAAGCCTCCTGGTTTTGATGATGTTGAGCTTTTTTTAATAAATTAGAGAAAGTGTGCAGTTCGCTGTCTTTTCTGCGTTTCCTGGAAACCAAGAACAAGGAGCAGGTGAGTTCTATGGCGTTGAACGAATTATGTAGCATATTTCATTCAAAAAATAAGAAATATTTGTGTCATCAAAGCGCCTGCTTGATCAACTTTTCGTTAGCCCGAGACTAACCAGATGTTTCACTGCGCTGTGCCACTTGCTTCATGACATGCTGAACGCTGTTATGGTTGATGCGTCAAATATGCCACGTCAACACTCCTTTTCATAGTTTCATGTTCACGTTCGTGGTCATGGTCATTCACATCACTTTTAAAGGGCCATTGACACGCTTTGAGGCAGCAAAACTATGAAAAGTACTTACTGAGACAAGAAAAATAGAAAAACTTCAGCCATTTCGGACAAGCGGTTCGCGTAAGAAGTCGTCCGACAATTTCAAACCTTGATTACGCAAAAACGAAAGTGCAAAAGCAGGTTCAGTATGTTTAGCGCAAATGCACCGCCAAAGTCCTGCTGTAGCGCGCGCACGGAGGCGATGAATCAAAAGACGGATAGACACTATTACAGTATATATTGAGGAGCTTCGTCTTCAAAACATGAAGAATTCATCTTTTTGCCCAGCATACAGTCAAGCTTTTCTCTGGTTGGGAACTTGTTTCCTTCGTCTCTGTGCGCACACTACAGCAGGAATTCGGGGTGCATTTGCACTAAAAATGCTGAGCCTGCTTTTGCACTTTGTTTTTTGCGGTAATCGGGATTTGGAATTGTTGGACGACTTTTTTCATGAACGGCGGGCCCAAAACGGCTGAAATTTTTTTTATTTCTCTGGTCTCGATAAGTACTTTACACAGTTTTGCTCCCTCAAAGCGTGTCTGTGGTAGTAACATCAAGTACGATGCCTGTGCTAGAAGATAGTTCTCGCGGTTCTACAAAACTACAGTACTTTACGTTACAAACGAGGTATATATAGTTCCGGGAAGGTTTTGCACTTTCGTTTTTTGCGGTAATCAAGGTTTGATATTGTCGGACGACTTCTTACGCGAACGGCTTGTCCAAAATGGCTGAAGTTTTATATTTTTCTTGTCTCGATAAGCACTTTTCATTGTTTTGCTGCCTCAAAGCGTGTCAGTGGCCCTTTAAGGCGGGCATGCGCACTCAGGGGTGAAGGAACACATCAACTCCAAATGATTTTCCTTCCCAAGAGTCCGACACCGCCCTCAACTGTGCAACTGGCGTGAGAGGCAGACACCTGTGCTTTCCCTGACTCAGTTTTTTGGATCATTTTTGTCAGTAGCAAAAAGTGATAGACTCGGGAGAAGTCACAGTTACTTCCAAAAAGTCTGTTAGCAACGGCCAAAAAGTTTTAGACGCCAGTGCACAGACAGTATTGGCCAGGGATGGCTCAGGAGGATGAAGTCTACTCGGCTACCGGTAGAGACCCCTAAAACTTATCGTGCGGCTGTCACTTTTAAGGCCACGATGTGAATAGTGGATCACAGAGGGCAGTGTCTCTGACAAGCCCCGACAGTGTCCCTACGGCCTAACCACTGTGACGCACAGGCACAGCGATATGCTTTTGCGTTTTGATGGAGAGAACAAGAAGGAACTGCGTGAATTCCACCCGTTGGAAGGGTGTCTGACCTGATTTGGGGAGTACAATTATAACAGCTCCTGCAAGTGTAGCTTCAATGGAGACATGATTTCCCACCAACAGCTTGAAGGGGGACCATAGAATAGCTTTCATACCTTGAACGCATTTAAACTAATAACTTTTCAGAATATTGTCATGAATACTCATTTAGCCCCCTCAAATAATATAGTTCCCCATGTAGTGTAAAGTGCACGTGCTACAGCAGAAACCTTATTAAAAACCTGGGATCAACTTGGAGTGGGTCAAATGGACCCATTTGAAATTACCCTGGATATTACCCTGGATTCAAGGCATTTATTTGAGTCAACAGGGGTCCATCACTGTATCAAGCACGGGTCAAGGTTTAACTGGGCTTACCATTCTTCAAATACTTTCATCGCATCCACTCTTTTTTGACGTTCTTCTTCCTTCTTTTTCTCTAATTTAGCTGATTCTGATTTTCTTCTCTCTCTGAGCATAGCTCTGATAGTTTCATCTTTCGTATTTTTCCAACTGTGGAACATCTGAAAGAAAGTAAAAATCGGGGGTGGTTGTCGTAAAAATGTCAATTTACCTTTTCTGCATCTTTTAATTTCTCTTCTTTTTTTCCTTTTTCTTCCTTCTCTTTTTCTAGGGCTTTCCGTTTTTGCGCTTTTATCTTCCGTTTAAGTTCTTCATCTTTAGTTTTCTTCCAACTATTGTAAGTGGCCATTGCTGCTTGACGCTTGATTTCTTGCTCCTAAATTTTATATCGCACGAAGCAATCTGATTGGCTGTCACTCATTTAGCTCCGCCTCTTTGGTCACTCACACTAGCTCCTCCCTTGCGGTACTTCTTGGGTGCCATCACTGTTTTGTCTGGTCCATCACCAGGGCAAAAAGTAGTTTTTCTTACTTTCAGCTTTTCTTGTTCTTTCTCACGTTTTTGCAATTCCTGTTTTCGTTGTTCCTGGAATATTTGATGCTTGCTTTTTAGCCAGTCCTAGAAGCAAAAAGTAAGGTGCTTATTTAGACGAGTCCTAGCACAAGACAGTGACACAAAGTGCACTTGCCTGGTAGGCGCTTCTCCTCATCACGACTGGATTATTCATGTTGATCAAAGAAAATGAAGTGATTGGGCGTTGATAGAGCAATTTTTTAGCTGATTTGGTTTGAAGGTTCCTGAAATTTTGGAGTTGCTGAATTATGTTTCTTTGGTCAACACGCCAGAGTGGCAGCCCCTGGGCTTGGTGGGTTAAAATGTTGTGAAGGATCACTTGTGCATGTCCCGCAGAACGAGACCGTCTGTAAAGTATTGTAATCAGTTTCAGAATCCTGACAACTTGATGCACTAGCAAGTGCATATCAGCCAGAGAGAGGCCATCGTATTACTTGATTGCGGGACTTACGGATGCTCAGTGCTTGTAACTTCTCCTGTTGGCTCCTCTGTATCGCGATTGTGCCCTCTCGGACTAGCCTCGCTGGTGCTCCGTCGTCTTTCGAGTTCCTCATTCTTCATATTTCCACGCCTGAAGAATGCTTTTGAGGGCTTCTCATCCTCGTCGTGATCTGGTGTCCCTCGTCCACTGGTCGACCGACTTCTATTCTGTGATATGTGTGCATGATGATCGTCGACGTGGGCTGGCTGTGGTGAATGGGGGAGCGAGTGGTGAATCGACGATCGACTACTACGAGGCAGTGGTCGAGGTGGGTGGGCGTCGTTACTGATCAGACTGGCACGTCGGCTGGAGTCATCAGCTTGGTCTGGGTGTTGGTGATCGTCGGTGATTGACCACTGTCGGCGTCCAGGTAGGTCAAAAATTGAGTCATGGTCATCTTCTTCCCCTTGGTCTTGGCCAGTGGGGGAGTGACCAATATCGTCATTATGGAGCCTTGGAGTGTGAAGTTTTTGTGAATGGTGAAGTGGGGAATACGGCGGAGGCGCTGTGGGAGATTTCGGACTTTGGAGACGACCCCTCGGAGATATCTCGTCGTCTCTGATAGATGACTGGTGATGACCCCTGGGGGATGTGGACTGGATACTGGATCTGGACAAGGAGTGGAGGCGATGTCTCGGAGAAATAGATCTTTCAATAGGTTCTAGACGATGCCTGGGTGAAGATGTCACATGCGCGGCATGGCGATGGCTACTCCCGAAAGAATTGAAAGGGTCATCCTCATCCGCGTGGAGACGATCCATTTCTTGGAGTCCATCGATATGATTTCTTTCATGACCTGTCACACTGCCTCGACCAACTCTCGCCGAATGTCTCTCATCGTTTCCGAGACGACCCCTTTCACTGTGGCCTTCATTGAGATGGTCCCTCACAGAACCGCCATTTTTGGGAATGGGGCTGAGACGGCTTCTGGTCGAATGAGCGCTCTCCGCACTTGGCGACAAATCACTTTTCTCTCTGTTTCTCTCCTCATCACCTGGAAATGAAGCATGTTGCCTTAATGGAAAATCGACAGGATTAATATTTTCTTCCGAGTGAGAATAATCCGGAATAGGGAAATGTGAATGAAAATTTGAGTCATCGCCAGGAGAATGAATCGATTCGGAAACTGGAGATGAAGGCTGGTCAGGATCGGGAGTGGACTGGCCGGACAATTGCTTCATGCCCAACAGCCTGTCTAAAGTCGACTGTAAACTTCGCTGACGACTTCGTCTTCTGGAAGTAAAAGATCGTTTTGTAGAAAAATTCATCATTTTACAGCACTATATGGGGCCATCCATAAAGGTCGACCGCAGCCTAGGGAGGAGGGGCTGGCAAAAAGTCGTCAGGTGCGGTTGGGGGAGGGGGAGGGGTAGCGGCCGATGGTTGATCAAATTTTTAAACTTTTGATGACGAAAAAACACCTTTTATCGTCACCAGTAGTGCGCGCTGAAACCTTTAAACCTTTTTGCGTTCTATTTTCCTTGGTCGTTCCTTCTCGATAATGCAATTTCGGGTTCATCAGGACTCTTATTCCCAACTGGAATGGCATCTGATCCGAAAGGGAAAAGTTGGGAGGCGACGGCTCAGCTGATTAAGGCGTTGATCCGCCTTGCTGGCCGGCAACCCTGACTGGGAGGCCCAGGTTCTATTCCGACGGAGGCCGGCAGTTTAGTAGCTTGACGCTGGCTTTGGACACCTGGCTCTGGGCGACACCCCTGCTACTGTCGAATGGCGGACGCCCACCTAAGCAGCAGAGAATCGGGAAACTGTCCTGGGATCGGGATTGGGATCCCCACCTATCCCCAGTCACCTCACAGCCTCGTTTATCATATCATGACTGCTGGCCAGCTAATATGATTGAAAGTCCCGTGGAGAACTGGGCCGCCCAACCCGCAAAACTTTTTAAAAATTATGGGGAAAAGTTGTGGGAAAAGTTTGTGGAGGCTTTCACGAAATGGAAATCCGCTCCATGAACCAAAAAGATTTGTCTTCGAAGGAGAGGGCACCTTGTCGAGCTCAAGAAAGCATAAGATGAAACCATTTCACAAAACAGCGTTTGGAAAGGGGAGGGGTATGGCTGAAGTGGTCGACCATTTTTGAGGGTGGCTCGCGAGCAGTGGTCGGCATGCGGTCAGGGGGAGAGGGGGTCAAAAAATCGAGATTTCTTGCCGTCGACCTTTATGGATGGCCCTATACAAATTTTCGCGTGAGATTTGTGAACCTGCAAAAATACAATAAAACACATACCTTGCCCCAGGTGTCGAATTTTCGCTGTCATCCATGTTTTGTGCCCCAAACTATGGATCAATAGTGTAAAGTGTTAAAGTAGCTGACTTGCCCATAAATTCTAGATCATTCTGCCATGACTCATTCATTGGTCCGCGCGAGCATGTAGCGCGTCCTAGTCGTCATGGCACCCCGTCAAAGGCAGGATGCATGGGAAGCCGCTCCAGAGGTAATGATTTTTGTTATAGTTAGCGCGTGTGAAACCTCGTAACGATTTTCAAAACATTTCCTACTCTGTTGATGTTGGGGTGGACAACCATTGTATCACTGCATGGCCTGTGTAGCTTATTCACGTTTTTTTGTAGGTCTGCTTGATGGGGGGCACAGAAATGATCAGATTCTACAGTAAGCTTTTCTCCATACCTAAAATGCATGGACAGCAGGTTGCAGTAAGGACAGTTCAAAAATCTCCAACTTATCTCACAATCGGATGTCCAGCTGTAAGCACTGGTGAGCATGGAAGTGGCATGTCGGATGTGATAAGCAATCAATCTGCTGGCCAATCATGACGTCCTGGAGGTGACTACCAACCGTGATGCGGGGCTGATTGATCGCTGGTTTCCATAGCTGGTGCGCATAAACAGAGGAAACGAACAGTGGTTGCTAGGACATTATTCCTTGCAAAAGGGGGCCACTCAGATTGGCCTAAATGGAAAGGAACCAACGACAGGTCTTCAAAGCGACTCAGCTATACCCTCTCAAGAACATTTTCTCGACTTGGATTTTCCTAAAAAAGTCAATCATGGCTGCGGGTCAGAAAAAGTGCGTTTTTCCGCTTGGAGCTAGAATTGGGCAAGTTTTTAATATTTTTCTGTTACTAAACTTACTATTCATTATCGAATATGGGCTAGTGTCATCTGCACCGGCGGTCAAGGTCCATCATAACGCGTCATCCGAATTGATGATCGAAGACGACAAGGAATTTTGGGATGCGAAGCCAGCCTTTGAAAGGCATCACAATCTGAATGACAGCTGGGAAGGTCAGTCACGGCTTACTGTGCTTGTACATGTTGGAGCACATAATCTCATCACTTATTTTGGGGGTTTTCGGGTCCTACTCTCCATTTGAGAGGGTTGATCAGCTGGGATACGTGTGGAATTCAAATATCAAATTAGTGACTCTACTCACGTCAGCAGACTCTCAAGATATTGACCACTTGTAGGAAATTCGGGGTATGGAGGTCTAGCAGGAGCATGAAGAGGCCACCCTGATAAGGGTAAAACGCGGTACCACAATGGACTTGCCACTGCTGACTTGAAGAATAGCTTTTTTTTCAAATCTGATCACTCCGAATTTCCGTTGGTAAAACTTCTGCAATACAGAGAACCCAAAGTTTTTGTTGATTTTTTTCGACTGTGCCTTTTTAAGTCTAAGAATTTTTCTCCAATTTAGATAGTCCTCCTGTCATCAAGCACATCAGTCGAGATAGTCTTCAAAGCCGCATTCCAGGCAATTGCAGTATCAGTCCCCTAGAATTCGACTGCGGCAACGGGCAGTGCATTCCCATCAAAAAGTGGCGCGATTGCCATCCCGATTGCCCCGGTGGCATCGATGAAGGTAAGACCTCGGTTTTGATCTGGAGACTATCGTGACCGTGCGGTCGCTCTATTTTGCAGAATTAGAGACATAGCAGAACCTGTAAATGTTGATAAGGCAAATTATTTACCGAAAATTGGTTTCCTCCACATGTTTGCCACAAAAAAATCACTTTTATCCGTTTTATCGCCATTTCGCACCATTTTCGTGTATCAAAAACTTTTCGAACGACGCAACGCTTTTTCGAATGGCTTTTGTAGTCAAATAAATCCAAGTTAGCCACTTATGGGGGGGGGGGTCTGTCAAATCAAAGCTGAAGCACAAAGGTGCCATGCCCCTTAATGTGCGCGTTTTCTTGCGAAAAAATCCTAATTTTGCGCTTGCTTCAGACTACTAAGAATGTAAATGCGATGCTTTTCTATTATTATCCTGCTTGGCCTAGAAATTCATGTGACAGTATGCGGACTGGGCCAGATTCAGTGTGATAACCAGCGACATCGAAATACGCACACAGAATAGGGAAAAATTGGGTGCTTTGAAAGCCTATAGCTGGATTATGACAATCAGATGTGACTATAAGTGGACTCGACTGTGCAGAGACTTTGTTAATAATCCTTTCGCAGTAACCAGAAACGGAATCCCAGAGGCGAGGGCTCGAATCCCGCTTACGGTTTAAGTTATTGTAACGTTATATATTTCTGGATGGCTTATTCTATCCGAAATTCAGACCGGACATTACATGAATTTCATCTTTTTTTGCAAGTATATTACATTAACAGACGTACATTCTCATGCAATACTGGAGGGACTGACTGATAGAGCTTTCGCCCAAGTTAAAACCCAAGGCAGCCAACCAAGTCTGTCGACCTAGTCCATAGCTAAAACGTGACCCGAGTGACGTTGCAGCAGGCATGCAGCAATTACTCTATTGCAGAAACTGCAGCATGCTGAAATTCAAATTTCAAATCTCGGCTGAAACGAAGATAAAAGACAGAATAGGTGATTTGAAATGAAGACAGTTATCACTAAATTATGATTTCAGAATGCTGGATCAATCAAATCCGATGCGACGGGTGCAAATGTGTGGACCCTGGCGACGAAAACACGCTGTGCAGAAGACATAAGTGACAATTACGTGTATGAACTTTCAAAAAGTTTATCCGAACAAAACTTATTTTTATGATCATATCATATCATAATTTAAAACAGACAAAATCCAATCCTTGCTTGGTCTCCGTGGTCTCGCCTACTGTATCATGCAGCACAGGAGCTTGAGATACTTGAAACCATGCGGTGCTGGCCGTTGGGAGTCCTCAATCATGGCTGGCCCGCTTTTCTGATCTCTACAGTACGGTAACATCGTCATGTGACTGCCCCTGCTCCGCCACAAGCTTCTCGCACCCCAGGGTCGACCGTACCGACTTTTTTGACCGTACCCGTACCTGCGGCCTGGTACGGCCGTACCGTACCCTACCGTACTCATAAATTACTCCATTTTGGCAAGAAATTTAAAAATTTTTTAAAAGGATTTTATAGATATTTCAAGTAAAGGCTTTCTAACTCTGGTGTGCATCTCAAAAATCGTTGTTTATATTAATCTACTTCTTCGTTGTGAACAATTTGATTGTCGTTGGGTCTTCAGATACAGTATTGTAACCAAGAACAGCAATAAAGCATGGAAGTATTGGTTTGATATACCGAATTCCTTGACTCCAAAGCGGACTCCACTCCTTTGATATCGCAAATTACCAGAAATCCGTTTGCCCCATCATGCTACTGTGCCCACATGCTTAAAGACTAGATCTGAACTTATGATCTACAAGTACAATAGTATGAGAAATGTATGATGACCGTGCCATAAATCTGTGCCACGACACTCGGTGATCCGCTCATACTGCGGATCCAGAAGCCTCCTGTTTCAATGTCTTGCACGGAGATGCCAACAAAATTTTTGAATCCCTTCCCCAGTCAAACTTGTGGACTCTTATTCTACAGTACCGGGTCCAGACTTTAGAAGTCGTTTTTGATCGATATCTCCCGAACCGTTCGAAATATCGCGAAATCCCATCGTAGGGTTCTCGGATGCCATGTCCGCATGCTGGGGTCAAATTTCATCAAAATCCGTCAAACGATGCCCGAATGGCGCCGAAAAAACCTTCCCAGAACTGTATAGACCTCGTTTGTAACGTAAAGTATTGTAGTTTTGTAGAGCCGCGAGAATTATCTTCTAGCACAGGTATCGTACTTGATGTTACTAACAGTTTAAAGGGCCACAGACACGCTCTGAGGGAGCAAAACTGTGAAAAGTACTTATCGAGACCAGAGAAATAAAAAAAATTTCAGCCGTTTTGGAGCAGCCGTTCATGAAAAAAGTCGTCCAACAATTTCAAATCCCGATTACCGCAAAAAACAAAGTGCAAAAGCAGGTTCAGTATGTTTAGTGCAAATGCACCCCGAATTTCTACTGTAGCGTGCGCACAGAGGTGCGCCTTGCAAGACGAAGGAAGGAAGTTCCAACCAGAGGAAAGCTTGACTGTATGCTGGGCAAAAAGATGAATTCTTCATGTTTTGAAGACGAAGCTCCTTAATATATACTGTAATAGTGTCTATCCGTCTTTTGATTCATCGCCTCCGTGCGCGCGCTACAGCAGGACTTTGGCGGTGCATTTGCGCTAAACATACTGAACCTGCTTTTGCACTTTCGTTTTTGCGGTAATCGGGATTTGAAATTGTCGGACGACTTCTTACGCCAACCGCTTGTCCGAAATGGCTGAAGTTTTTCTATTTTTCTTGTCTCAATAAGTACTTTTCATAGTTTTGCTGCCTCAAAGCGTGTCAATGGCCCTTTAAAAGTGATGTGAATGACCATGACCACGAACGTGAACATGAAACTATGAAAAGGAGTGTTGACGTGGCATATTTGACGCATCAACCATAACAGCGTTCAGCATGTCATGAAGCAAGTGGCACAGCGCAGTGAAACATCTGGTTAGTCTCGGGCTAACGATAAGTTGATCAAGCAGGCGCTTTGATGACACAAATATCCCTTTTTTTGCATGGAACATGCCACATAATTTGTGCAACACCATGCACCAGCACATTTCTTGTTCTTAGTTTCCTAACCAGCGCTTCGAAAAATTGAGGGCAGGTACTTCAGTCTTTCGTGCAGGAAACTAGCGTGGCACGCGCCTCAAATTCAGCAACAGCGACTCCATGAATGAGCACATTTCAATTCAAGAAAGCAGCATTTGTAGCAGCACTGACGATGAGTAGAATTCATAAGGATCACAGCCCCAAAGTCAGGTACTTGCATCAGGATTATGAGACACGATGCTCCGCGAGTAAATGCTTGAAAGTTTGGTCACCTTTTTAGATCGGTTATCTAACAACAGTTTGGTAGTATAAACCAACAGCTGGCAGATTCATTTTCTCTTCGTAAAATTTGGCAGCTTTGAAGCGAAGGAATGTACCCTAGCACTAATTTACACGCGAAATAATATAAAACTCGGTGCCAGTTCTCTGTGCCGTACCCTTACTGTACCACCCCCCGGTACGATGATACATTCGAACCTGGCTCGCATCCTCCTCGCTAAGTACCCGGTTCGTAACGTCAAATTGCGGGTGTGCGTGTTCATAGTTCTTTCAAAGTACATATTGCAGCGTCTTCCAGAAATCCTCCAGCTCTCCTGTTCCATAAATTTGATGACATCACTTTGCAGAGCATAAAATTCTGGCACATTGGTCATCAAATGATTGATGGTCAGTAGACACTTCTGTAGACTTCTTCTGAACGCAGCTGACAACCGTCACAGACCGAAGCATCAAGGGCTAAGGGACCGATAGATCGACTGTCGCCCCTGAAAGTGCACACCTGGCCCGCTAGGGCACAACCACTTTCGTGTTATTCCCAGAAAACTGTTTTTGACTTTCACACCCAAGATGAGGGCTTGCAAGACTGTCACCCCCTGCGAAAACTTATCGCCCGCCTTCACACAAATTTTTCTCAACCAAAACTGCATATCGCCAACAATTCAAAAAAATGTTCTTCAAACAACCAGAAAAATTCTCAAAAGAAGCGAAAAAAATTGAATCAAAGGCAATCATTTCATAAAGCACCTTAACAATAATACTGGCACCAGTGAACTGTTTCACCCAATATCCTTCCTACCCAATCAGATCAATGGCACATCCTGAATTCTCAAACAAAACCTAACCCTAACCTCACAAAAAACGAAAAACCTCGTCCACAAAGACGTCTATTCTAAATCTAAAACAGAACTAACTTCGTCAACACTCTAAATCCGAAAAAATTTAAACAGAACAAAAATTTCTCGTCAACACAATAAAACCGAAAAACCTTTCACAAAAAATTCAAGTAATTCGCTGATCAAAAAGCTCGATTTGGTGATCGATCAATTATCAACTCCTACCCTTCTTATTTATTGAAACGCTCCGAGCCGCTACGAGCGCGACGTTTTGGCGATTTGACTCGATCGACCGACGCAGGGCAACTCTAAAAGCAAAAATGGCACTCATCACTGACAGTCGATCAGTCAAAAAGTCGATGGCCCCTTTTGGAAACAGCCCCGCCCAAAATCCTTGCTCCTTCTTCCCAGCATCGACTGACCCACCAACCTGGCTAAACAGACCCGGCAATCCGGGCGGATCGGTTTTCGGAAACCGACCTAAGCTGTGAATCAGAATTTTTAGTCCCTGTCGAACTATCTTTCTCTGTGGGCTAAAATATCCTTCAAGCCCTCCCCTCCTGACTGCGGATGTCCTTTATCGATAGCCCTTTATCAACGGAAGTACGTCAAGCCAGAAAACGAATGAGCAGGTGCAATACAATACAATGTTGGATCGGGTCGGTCGATGCTGGCAGTCCTTCGGCAATGTTAGCAAAGACGCAAACCCCGTTTTTTCATCGCCTGATTTCCTCTAACCTGCCAACTCACCTTCAATTTAGTCGTACCAAAGCGCGTCATAGCGAACGAGCCGACCGTGAATTTCAGATCATTCGGCGTACTCAATTCGAACGTGGGCGAAGCAGTGACATTGATGGCCGTCGACGCAGCCACCGATTCCACAGCACCGCCGGGAGCAGCGTCGAAAACTGTTCCCGTCGACGAATTACGACGATAAGCCGAGCTGGAAATGCTGGTCGCAGCGGCCTGTACGTGCATTTGCACTTGCGTCTGATCCCCGCTCCCGCCATCCGCCGACTGTTGCTTCCCCAAATTAGCCGCAGCCGACAACAATTGCTGCTGCTGCTGTACCGACAAACGCAGTTGGCCTGCAGCCGGTATATCGCTGGTCGTTCCAGCACGAGTTCCGGTCACAGTTGGCGACAGCAAACGATTCAACACCGAGTTGCTCGTGTCGCGGGCGCTGTACAACACCATCAACGTCCCGCATTGGCCAACGCGATAGCTCACTTCGCCCGGGTTCACCCAAATTGTCAGTTCGGCTACAAATTTTAAGAATTATTTTGTTACGACGCCACTTCTGCAAGCAGACTATCTGGGACCAGCTGGTTGACGTTTCTTGCTCTACATTTCAGAAGTTCAATATTCAAACCTGATAATTTTTCATTACCGCTCACTATTTTGGTGCTCATCATAAGACATCAGACAACATCTGGATAATCCATAACGATCAAGAGGGCGTTGGGGTCCTGCGATCAACTTATCCCACATGTGTTTGCTTCCTACGCTTTTGTGTCATGCTTCATCTACAGTACAGCAATAACTGCCCTCATTCTCACAAAAGATTCACATTTCATGCCACATTTGAAACAACGACGTTCTTTGAGTGGCAGAAGGTAAATCATTTCGTATAAAATGTGTCCCTTCACCCTCGAGTGCGCATAAGCGTTTGGTGATGTGGTCAAACAACGAGACGACAGTCAAGGTGTCCCAACAGCAGTCTTCGCTACACTTTTAAAAACCATGACAAATTGGACCATCCTAACACAGTAAGAATGATGCAGACCCGAGTGGCAGGGCACCGCTAAACAATTACTGTACAGCCTTCAACAAGTGGCGGCACTCCAATAGCTTATTCACTTACTGATCCCTTCTGGCAATTAGGGTACCCACTGGGCTTGATCGGATAAAAGGTTGTTTAGGGCCTACCTTAACCCTCGCTCGGCGGTTTCCGATATTCAAAAAACAAAAAAGTTCATACAAAACGACCCAAACTCGATTCGTTGATGATTCAAAATGACCGCAAAAACACGTTCCTGCGCATCAGAACGACAAAAAAACCCAAGCGGTCCCGGAGATATGGGCCCAGAAAACCCGAGCGAATTATCATTATCACAGGCCACAACTACGACGCAATAAATTTACGCCGGCTCTACCACTATGGTGTATAGAAAGGACCTCGGACTTCCCGAGATTATGGACACTCATGTCTTAACTGAATTTAAATTTGATTGCAAAACATTCCACAATCAAAATTTATATTTATATTTGAATTTAAAAAACCGCATGCTTCCACGCTTTTGTTTCATAAATCACCAAAATCGGATAGGCACACTCGGGGCTGAAAGGATTTCAGAACAACCCCAGGCAAAACCATGGGACTCACTCGGCAAGTGTTTAGTCACTTCTTCCAATTCCAGTCCAACGCAACTGGCCGCCACCGAAATCAACGCATCCATTTGACTGTCCACATTCACCCGAATGCATCGCATATTCGCTTCTAAAACGGAAAAATGCTAATTCATTTTTCTGAACGATGAGTGGGAGGGATGGGCCGGGTCGTGGCCAAGCGGGTTAAGGCGTCTGCCGCTCACGCTGGGTGCTCACTTAGAGGGGAGGGTTCGACTCCCGCCTAGGTTCAAAATGATTGTCAAATACATGTCCCGTAGCCCTCGAGTGCGCTGCATGGTGCTTGGCTATGGATAAAGTATGATGTGACAAGGATCAAAGATCCACTTGAGAAAGCTAAAGAACCCCTGCTTTAGTAAATACACGCACATATATACAATTGGCTACGCCTTACATATTACATGGGCCGTGTATACTGTAATATGACTGCCCTCTACAAGTCAGAGGACTGGACGAAGTTTGCTTGTAGGACAGTTGCAAAGTACGGACCATACAAGTCTACTGCTGCGTAACTCAAGCCCAGATGGAACTTGTGGATTGATAAACTGTAGCAGACTTTCATGGCCTTCACTTCAGCCGTACAAATCAACTTAGACAGGGTTGACTTGTAGAGGACAGTCATAAAACGAGCTTAGGAAAGCTTCATTTGCCATCGGCTGCGTGGCCAGCGGTTTCAAAGTATAGCATTCGTTCGGGACTCGCTCGATCCCAGCCAGGATCGGGATTTTCTCAGTTCTTTTTTTTACTTTTAATTCGCTGTAGGTAACTTACAACCCGTTCCAAGTAGCCAGAAAATGAGGAGCCAACAATTTTTTGCGCAGTATTTATCACTGCATTAAAAATCATGCACACAAAAAGGCATAGAATTAGTCACCAATTAGCAAACAAGTCCCTTCCTACTTACTAGTTCAATCATCCGCATAAGTTTCCCCAGCTTAACATTCTGGAACACTCCCTTCCCGATCCCTTGCTCTCCCCTTCTTCACACATCCCCACAACATTCAATCCCGACCATTTTTCATCGGGAGCGGGATCGGGATCCTTAACGAACGCTATTTCAATGACCGCCTATCCTTTCAGCAAGTGACGCTTGCCACCTAATAACCGCACGGTTGCAAGCTCAATCTGACTCTTTCAAGTTCTATTCCTTATTGGTTCCCGATTCGATCAGTTTTCTCTGTTGTATCTTTGATCTACAATATCATCCAACTGATAAGCAGAGCATCATGGATAATGCTCAACGAGGTTTTACGCCTGACATCACTTTCACCATGCGTGCTTATCAAGCGTAAAAGGCGGAATAGCCCTATATTGGAGAAGATACCGCGGGGAGCGGATGAAGTCAGAAACCCTCTAGGCAGGTCACCTAGTCGTAGGCGCCTGAGACATCAGCCCGACGGGTTTCCGCCTCGCCTGGAGAGAGTGTGTTGAGCGGCCAACGAAGGCAACTGATACGCTGTATGCGGCGGCCAGTCAAGGCAACCAGATACACTACCAACTCCACAGGCCAAACACACCTGTTACACAAGCATGGGCAAGCAGGCCAGGACACTGAACCCTTCCTCTAAACCCCCCTCAGGCCAAGCAGGAAGGAAGCAAAAGCGATCAAATTGTATCAGGGCGGGACCAAGACCCGACCTCTAAGCACAGGCCAATTGTCCAGCCAGCCTACAGTACTGTATGTAAACAGTCATACAACTCACTCGACCCAAACCTGACCTGTCTCACACGCGATCAGATCAGGCTTGCCTTTGTCATAGCACAGGAAAGCCCGCCTAGCCTGGTCTGGGCTAGTCCCGCTTTTTTCGGACGACACGTTCCTTGTTAGTACAGCATCCGATTATTCCACTTTGCCATTAGCACATTTTCTACTCATTTTTGATACCCTGTTTTGCAGGACATTTGAATCACCGACCAATCCACCGATCCAGACTGACTCGACCCGTCCCGTAGATCCGCGCATTGTCTGCTAGGCATTCTTGTGTGTGGCATATTACAGTACAGCATCGACCGACCCCGGCCGGGTCAGTTGAGGGGGGCGACCCTTCCATTCTGACTACGGGTGTCCCTTACCAACCAAAGAACGTGCAATACAACGTCATGCCGGCTGGATCGGGTCAGCTCTGGATCGATTCGGGCCGATCCAGACTTTGGATCACACCCTCCTCGGTCGACTCTGGATTGCAGCGAAGGAACCCCTCCTCAAGAACTCATCGGTTCGTTTCTCCTGTGCTTCTTTCAAGCGAAGAAACAAATCATTTTGGGGAAGCCGTGATGCGATTCATTTTTTAAATGGGATCAGTCGATGCTGATGCCTCCAGGGATTCCTTGCCATTACAACCAAATATAGCTTGCAAAACTGTTCACTCTGTGAAAGGCGATTTTAGAAAAGCTCTCTTGATAAGCCCCTTCAAAAGTTAAAAATTCTTCAACACTTACTTCGTTGCGGATCGGCCGGATACCAACAGGTGCTAAATTTTTGTGCCAAAAAATTTGCTAATTGCTCAGCGAATAAATTCACTTTTCGTCGCGGCAATTTATTGTACAAAAAACTACTCAGAAATCCAACTACGGCTTGTATTTCCGAGTACATTTTCAGTCGTCGTTCAAAATTCGCCGATAAATCGCGTAGTAGCGCTCAAACTGGACGGATATTGATTGGTTAGACCAACGCACGGACTGTTGATTATCGATCGATCAGGCCCAAGATACCGATAATCGATTTCTTCGCAGGAAAATCGATTTCGCCAGTCCTTGACTGCCTAATTAGCAATTCTCGCAACAAGAAACAAACGGATCGCGTCTAAAATCACACATAATGGTGATCATCATTTACCCATTCAAATCAATACAAAATACCTCAGCGTTCAAAAAACGCTTTCAGCATCTCTCATTAGTGCTATTTTTGCAAAATTTTATTTCCAATCCATTTGTCCAGAAGAGCAATTAGAGAAAAAGGTAAAGCAATCAGCAATTTACATGGACTTACAAAAAACCACCAACACTGCAATCCATCACTGAATCTACTCTACTATTCCATTCTTTCATACACATGGCTGTTTGCATACCTCAGGCCCGATCCGATCGAATAAGTTGAACAAACCCACCAGATTCCTCATACTTCGCCGGAAAAAACTCCGAAGTTTGTATTTAAATAATGAGAACTTAGAAACTGATGCATTGAATAGAAGGAACTTTACGAAGTAATGACTGCGTTTTGTGAAATGTTCGTTTTCCTGCAAAAACAAAACGGAGTTTAGAAATTAAAAACTATAAACAAAAACTTGCTTACGCTGGTGATGGATTCAAGCCGTTTGCGCCAGTCGTTTGCGGCGGCACTGACGATTGCTGTTGTTGGTCGACCGAAAAACGCCGGCAATTGGCCAGTTTAGATTCTAATGCCTATTTAAATGGAACGAAAAAATGTTGGGAATACAAAAAATATTTTTTTCCGACAAGACACAGCGGTAAGATTTATTTTTAGTCAAAAGTTCAAGACTACTGCGAGGTCGAGTATCGCCGAGTCAAGATTTAAAAAGTTCAAGCACTTGAAAACTTTGAGCGCAGGAGTTTCTTCGTAAGAAACTAGATTTTACAAAGAAAACTGTTGTCGTGGCATTGGTCAAACTTTTTACTGAGAGCACAGTGCAAGGAGCAAAACTTTACGAGTTCTTGCTCATCCATGACGAAAAAACTGGCTCAAATGAATCAGAACAGATCAAACCCTTTTCTCAATTTGATAGGCGTGGATATCTTATCAGTGTCTTTCAGTGCTCAGTTCAGAGAACTGGTTAGGGCCAGACACGAGGTCTAGTGTGGCAAGCTAGTTTGCAAGCATCAGGCGGTAACTGCTATTGAGTTCCTTGTCTGAACTGCATTCTAGGCAATTTGGGACAAGGAGCCTCAGAATCCCCTTCACGTGCGGGTGCTCGTTTGATTGCGAGTTTAAGCGGGCCTTGTGTGCAGTTTCCGTAATGAACTATACTCGAGGCGCCGTGGACTGACTGGGCCCCTTCCTGCGTCTTTCCCTGGTCTTAGTTCGTCCCGAGGCAAGCCATGGATTTCACGCGAGACTCGAACGGAACCCTAAAATCCCGCTCCCACTTACCCCAACTTTCCTTAATAAATCGCCAACTATATTCAAAGCAGAAATTCGAGCATTCGGTGTTAAATGCACCCCATTCATCGATGTCGGCGCGCCCAAGATTGCCTCGTTTGTATCGATCGAAAATGATTGAGTCACTAAAACAAACACTGCTATCATAACCGTAGTCACGTCCTCCCCTCCCAGCAGCAACTTACTTCTAGAGGGCGTCGACAATGGCGACTGGTCTCGTATCGCATTCCCATTCGCCATCATTGGGGAGGCTAATAATAGCGGTGTTGTCGAACCAGAGGACGGCACCGAATGTAATCTTTGTACAATTTCGCCACGTTGAACACCATCACCACCACCGCCCAAAATTGTACCAGCGCTCGATATGCTGCCTGGACGTTCCTTAACTTTCAATTCTTGCTTCAAATCGCGCGTTTCTTCTTTTAATCGTTGAACATATTCTTTTAAGGATTCTTTTTCATCGAGCTCGTTTTCTAAGAAAGCATTTCGTTCAATGGTTTCATTTAAGCGTTTCTCAAAATCTTCCAGCGACACCAGAGCCGCCCTGAAAAATTAAGGCCAATAAGAAACACACAAATCAGATCTTTCCAAAAAACTTACCTTTTCGCACGTTCCAAATCATCATTTACTTGCTCCAACTCTCGAATATAACGTTGCATATCATCGCGTTCAGCTCTGATTCTATTTAATTGCGCTTCTAAACGATTTACTTGATCGCTACTTTCGAACTGCAAAGCTTCTAGTTTTGCCTGTAAACG
Organism: Mesodorylaimus sp. YZB2_4; assembly: GCA_030248295.1. NCBI lineage: Eukaryota > Metazoa > Nematoda > Enoplea > Dorylaimida > Dorylaimidae > Mesodorylaimus > Mesodorylaimus sp. YZB2_4. Next base: position 212,346 of record JASANH010000554.1, on the reverse strand, counting down.
GTAAAATATGAAATGAACTTAAATACTTCAGATTAAAAAGCAACTTTTCCAGAATTTACCTTCAAAGCCTCACATTCCATATTCAATTTTTGATTACCCGCTTGTAATTCGCGGGTCTTTTTCTCTTGCTGCACTAACTGCGCTTCTAATTCGCCTTCTAAATCTTTACTATTGGCTTGAAATTCGGTAAAGTCTTCTTGAACGGCTTCGAAACTAAAGAAAGGAGAGTAAAGTCAAACCGTGAAAAATCGGATGAAAAAAGGAAAAATTGTACTTACTTTCGTTGATATTGTTCAGCCAACGATTTCCAATGTTCAAGTTCCTTTTGTAATCTGGCTACGTCGCCAGACATCTTTTATCGAACGAATTGCCGAATGCGTTTTCTACGGTAGTTGTATGGAACCGCTATGGCTCATACCTCTACCGAACTAAAACGCTACGAAAAGGCCGAGAATTTTTCGACTTTTCACTTTCCGAACACAATGTATTCACGAAAACGTCGTTGACGTTTTTTGAATAATTTTCTCAGATAACAAATTCCAGATCCAAAAATTCGAGGAACAGAAAACTGAATTGATGCTTTTAAAAAATTATAACTTCTGTTTCGCCCGGAGACAAAATCGATCACGAAAGAAATTTTTCAAACAACCAAACAACAATTTCTAACCACTCGCTGACAAAAGACAAGTTAAACCGAAGTTTCACTCGTTCATTTGTTTCACCGGAAATTGGCACCACCCCCCTCCCGCACCTCACGTGAACACGCACGATTAACGCTGATATAAGAAGTGCTAAATGCTAAAAGCGCGGGAGTTTAAAAATTCTCAGTCTACTAAAAGTCATAAGTTTTCAAATTGGCGTCAGACTCTTCAAACGTTTTGCCAAACCATGTATTATGTTTCGCGAATGCCATGAAAACAATACCTTTTACTGACTAAAATTTGTTTGCATACCTTAAATAATCTATTATTACCACATATCGCATACAACGAATTCAACATTCTTTACTTCACATTTACCACCTACAATACCACTTTCCAGAAACTCGCATCAGTTCGTCTAATCTCAAAGATCCCCAAAATACTTTTGTTCATTTTCCAATATCCCTTCCAAAAACTGTCAATTTCCGACCTACTAAAACCACAAATTTCACCATTTTGAAATTTCAATTGCAATAACCGCTCACAAGGCTTTCATTTTTAAAATACCATCTAATCGCACAAAAATGTATAATAAAACGTCTCCCAACGCCAAAATCCTAAAATTTCGCATATTCTTAGGCCTACTTTTATTTCTCATAAAAAAGTTCCCAAACCCTCTCCAAAAGTTTTTTCCTCAAATGTGACTAACCCCCCGTCAAATTACAAAAAAATGCATGAAATTCACAAAAAAATGCAAAAATGACATAACAATCAAAATTTCCAATAGTCAGACATTTTTGAGTGAGCCCATGACGTGAAGTCTGAGCCCCTGTCCGCATCCTATGTACAACAACCCAGATTACGCATCCAATATCGAATGCCTGAAAACACACGAATAACCAGGGACAAAAATTATAAAAAACCAGGTTGAACATGGACGAATCACGGTGTACTACCAAGAACATTCAGGACACAAAAATGGGTGCACTTCTCATCACAGTCTTCGTAGACAATGCTCCTCCAATGAAAAACATTTATTCACCCTCCAAAAACGGGGTTCCTATTCCCAACTTACTTTTAGAAACTAATTTCCTTTACAAAAAATCTCAAAATTCGCCTGGTGACATCGTCGAACTTGTAGCAACCGAATTTTGTTGCGATGATTGCGGCGATGCTTCCAAAACTCGTGTCACATAACCAGCCACATCAACTTCAGCATGCTCGTACTTTTTCACAAATTTCGATTCCTTAAAGCACAGATTTCTACGTGACTTGACGTACTTGGTGTCAGCCGGAATCAAGGAAGGGGATGCCTTCTGAGCTTATAAGGAGCCAGTGGAAGGGGGGGGGGGGGCGTTGGTGCAGCGGCTCGGCATTCAACAAAAAGTGCTCAAGTCACTTATATCTCTAAACTGGCTCACTAGCAAGCCGAATCGAGGTTTCTACCGTTTTGTAACAGACGGCCTTTCTCCCATTTCCCCAGTTTCACGCAACTTACCAACAACTGTTTATATTTGGGCCTTTGAGCTTCGTCTTTAATTAAGCAATTATTGACGAAATTTATAAATTCCAGACTAAAATACGGATGGCTTTTGGGCGACAATAATGGCGGGTCACCGTGGACCACTTGTTGCAATTGATCAAATACAGAATTCCATGGCGGATAGGGAAATTGGCCTGTCGATATTTCTACCTACAAAATACAACTTGACACAATGATCACACGCGTGCAGGCCAAACGTTCGACGACCGCCCTGGGCACCCAAGGAAACAGTCCGTGTCTGAATCGTGGCCTAGCGGCTAATGCGTCCACCTTCACGATAGGTGCGAACTTACAAGAGCGGGTTCGACTCCCGCCTGGGTGAAAAATGATTGTCAATCTATGTGTTCCTCCGCCCTCGAGTGCACTCATGGATAAAGTATGAATGAACAAATCGAATTAGAACCACAAAGAAGGAAGCAGTCCTGCTAGCCACTCTGGAGCGCTCACGTTTACTTATGCATTATAAAATCGATGTCAGAATATTGAAAAGAGTGATATTCAGATTCGGCACCCACTTTTTATGTGAGACGGGTGGTCAAAATTCTGGACCTCCAGCACATAAGCAAAAAAGTAGGAGTTCATGACTGCAAAGGGGGCACCTAGGAAATAAAAATTTCGACTTTTTTTAAAACTGAGATAGCGGTCCAGAATTTTGGCTACTTCTATAATATGTGGGTGCTGAATCTGAATATCTCTCTTTTTCGTATTCCGACATCGATTCTAGAGTGAATGATTAAACTTACGTGAAATGAAACTGTTTTAAAGAATTTTTGTCTTCGGCATTCCTCCTCCTTAGTTTGGCCTATCTTTCAAAAAATTTTATAACTGCTCATGACCCTGCGCCTCCCATTTTCGCCTTTAACCACAAACGCACGAAAACGCACCTTCCTAATCCAATAATCCAGCCATCTCTTCCTGATCACTTGATCAACTCCTGTTTGGCAAGCTGTACCAGCACAGAACACAGAACTCTGCTTCATCTCCACACCCCACGTCCAGCACACAAATTTTCTGCGACGACCATTTTTTCATGGAAAATTTCGGTAAAAAAGCGCTTCTCGTACGTAAACGTGTCCTTTTGTGCGATGGGGATGATTGTGGATAAGCCTCCTGCTGACCCTATCAAACCCATGCTTACCAAAGTGATCCCCAAGCTCCATACGTCCGAGCGCACATCGTATCCTCTGCCTTTCTGAGGGTCGATCCGTTCTGGCTGAAATCGAAAACACCTGATTAATCGGCACACAACACCTCATTCCAAGCAAACCTAAGTGCTAAAACCCATCACTGGTCAAACGTGCCCCTCACCATGAATACTCTCACTTTCTTCCTCAAGGACCCCTTCAATTCACCCGCCTCACCCGCACCCGAACCACTTACCGCCATATACGGCTTACAACCAACATCGCGCGTCTTGGCAATTGAATCAACCAATTGGCCAGCAATTCCGAAATCGCATAGCTTTATACGTCCTCGTCGATCCAACAGGATATTGCTCGGTTTGACATCTGAAAAAGTTGGCTACATAATTGAAGTTGCCTACTACAGCGGCCCAAATCCACCAGAGTAAAACAAAATACAGCAAACATTTTAAAATCTCTTTGAAACAGCCTTTGACCAGCTTCCCTTGGCGCAGCAAGAAATCTGCTAACGTTAAGCAAATTCTTCCTAGTATACATGGTGGCTGCTCTCACGCTGGGTGCGCACTAACCTGACCTGTGAGGGTTCAACTCCCACCCACGTAAATTGCTTAGTGCTTCACATTCTTCTTCCTCGAGCACTCATCATACCTGCTTTAAATGAGGGAAACGACAACCCGAATTCATTAATTACCCACATAATACCGAAGAATCGTTGCGGTTACAGCACTCTACTACCCTGCGCATCACAGGAGAAAGCGCGCCAAATGAGTGCGATTCTACTTTTCCCAAAATTCGATTTTCGCATTTTTTAAAAATAATGATACGGATCTGAGCGAAATGAAGTATGCCAACCCTATTTTACATGGGGACTGCATATCATAGCATTTTTCTGGGACGTTCAGGAACTGAACTTTCCCCTCGCAAAAACTATAACCCTTGGCTGTACATACCTCGGTGAATAATAGTCAAATTGTCCTTCAGATAACTAAGCGCTCTAACAGTCTAAAAAAATAAAATCACACGTGACGAAATCACCGCCTTTCAGGAAAAATAGCACAACTTACAGCCACTGTGACCTTTCCAATAATACCCTCTGGCAACCGCTCGCCTAATCTTTCGTAGACTAATTTATACAATCGCTCCAACGACGTGTCCATCACTTCCATACATATCCAACAATCTCCCTGAAATGCACCACAATTCATACCCACCATGTGTCAGCAGCCGAAACCTAGTACCTAGCAGCAAGTATGGGCAAGGGGGGGGGGGGTGAACCCCCCGGTTGGGCAGGCCAGGACATTGAACCCTTCCTCTCGAAGCCCCCCCCCCCACCCACCTCAGGTCCAGAAGGAAGCAAAAGCGATCAAGTTGTATCTGGGCTGGACCAAGACCTGGTCTCCAAGCACAGGCTACTTGTCCAGCCAGCCTACAGTACTCTATGTAAACAGTCATACAACTCACTCATTCGACTCGATCCGAACCTGACCTGTCTCACACGCAATCAGATCAGGCTTGGGCGATCTGATTGGATCTCTACCCCCTCCCTCATCCCCCACTAACCCAGCCGACCTAGCCCATACTTGGTACCTAGCCGAAACCGGCCAGGGAGGGATAGGGCTTGAGAGGGGCTTGGTCGAAAGGTTGTAACGGGTCTCCATATGCCTCGTTTTCCATCCTTTGGCGACGATGGATTCAAAAAACAAGTGAATCAGTCAGGAAGTGCTATCATAATCAACAAAAAGCGAAAGCCAACTTGATGAATTCAGCACAACATCGCTGATTTCGTCTGCGGGAAGGGGGGTCTGATCTTCTTTCAGGGGAAGGGGGGGGGGGGGGGTCGGGGGGTCGGCGACTTGGCGGCCCATTTTGGTTTCTTGTAAAAATTGAATTTTTTAAATTTAAATTTCTCCCGCGAAAATTTTACGGTTCGTTTGGTCCTTCCAAGGCAAAACATTGGGTCTTTTTACTATAAAAAAATAAAATTTTTCTTTTGGGGGTGGGGTCAAAAATAGCAAAGGCACCTGCACAACCTCGCCGGGCGGGACAGGAGGGTCTTCACCATGTAAAAAAATTTTTTTCTGCCAAAAATAGTGGGGGGGGGGGGGGGGGGGGTAAGTTACCTGCACACCCTTGCCGGGCGGGACAGGGGGTAAAAAGGGGGGGGTGGGGGGGTACAGTAAAGTTGCGCGCGTGACCTGCACACCCTTGCCGGGCGGGACAAGGGGGTCTCAAAAATGAGAAGGGTCCCCCCTTTACAAAATTTTTCAAAAATTTTTTAGGGGGTCTACAATACCTTGGATACCCAGTCAGCGATGTTGATTCAGCAATAACACACATTTGCCAAAAAATTCAAAGTTTTTTGAAAAGCAATTTTTTTGTAAAATCCGCAAGTGACCCAAGAGCATGCACTGAAAACCCTGAAATACAGCCAGAAAATTCAAGACAAGGTTTGTTGTTCCAAATCCGAAAATACCTCATGATGCCTTCTTTAGCATCATCTTCCTGGCACACAATCATCAAATTGAAAAACCAAGGAAATCTAAACTTACCTCCTTAAAAATAGCACCGAAGAACTGAACGATAAACTCGCACGCATTCGATCGCATAATAACATCTAAATCCATCAATAATTTTTTCTGATCTTTTTCATCCAACGTCCACAAACCGGCGTCCATCGTACAACGAATACGCTAAAAGTAACTATTGTCTTTCACCGAACATTGCCTGTTTTACACAATCCTCTAGTAAGGGGTTACACTTATCAAAGCCTAGCAAGCAGTCGGACCCATATATCTGATATATGGGTAACTCCTTGCTCATAAGGCGGAACGGCCTTTCGAGTCTCCGGGAACAATATTTTACCCAGCCACATAAAAGTGATAAGAAAAGCTTTTCTACGCCTAAGTACTCTTTTGATGTTGATGTCAAAAGAGCAGGAAAGCAGTCAAGGCTCATAGTCAACGTCAGCGCGAGCTGGCCTGCGTGGGGCAGTTTCCAAAAGGGTCAACCCATAATTACGTTCGGCTTCAGCTATTTTTAAAACGTGTCGCAGTCAAGGCGACGGAGAGAGCTTTTTAGAGAGATTTTTAAGTCGAAAATTCTAGAAAATTTCAGTTTTCTTCGCGAAATTTAAATATGCTGAAAAATGTAATGCAGAAAATCGTTTTTCACGGGACTTGAACGTTTTCAGAAGTAACCTGCGCAAACGAGTCCCAAAAACCTTTGACATATTTAAGACATCGCCATCGGATTTCCAAGGGCCTCCATCTCGGTTCTGAAAATTCAAGATCAGGGAAGAAGGGCTGATTAGTTCCCTCACAATCCTACCTATCGATGATGTCCCAAACCCCAGGTCTTCCGAGAAGATAAGCATCGCAGAGACCCAGAAAGACTGCACCCACCTTTACAGCCATAATGGCACCGGTCTGACGATGTCGCATTTTGTTCACAGTTCCAAAACTGCCATGTCCGATTTCGCCCAAATCTTCCAAATCATCAGCGCAAAATGTATGCTGTACAGTTGGACTGATGTGAAGTACGCCTGTCGATTTGGAACGGATCATATCCCTGAAAAGGACAACATACAGCGAGTCCTCAAGGCCCTGCAGGACATAGTAGGGGTCATCTCAAAATCTATTCATACTTTTAGGCGGATTGACGACTAGTCCTGTGGGCTTAATCGAGGAAGACACCCTGCAAGTATAAATCGACCCCAAAACCCATCCTCTCCAGTCCTGCATCACAGTACTATCATCTAAATTTGGGACCGTCACAACACGAAAATGCTGGTTGACGAAAAACAATATTCGAATCCCGGGACAGTTGCAAAAGCGACGAAGTTTTCAGCACAAGACAGATAACACAAGTTACAGAGTATATTCTGCTGACCCATCCATCTTTTCCGATTTTTAGCAGTTGAAATTAGCTTTGGTGAGGCCTAGTGAGCAGGTACAACCCCAGGTCAGTTTGAAAATCTGTAGCTCTTATCCTATCATAGGATTACAGAGAAAATGATATGAAAAAAGCTTTTGCGATTCTTTCAATGGCTGCATGATTTGGAACTCTAGCCTAACAATGAAGGCACCATCAAATGCCTGATTCGACATATTCTTGGTGTGAATTTCGTCAACACCAAATTCTACTGCAGAAAATAGTACCGGCTTCGAATAATACGATTGCCAAGTCTTTTTCTTCGATTGAAAGAATGTAATTTTGTATTCCAAATTCTCAACTTTTTGAATTACGAATCAACAAAGTCGCGAAACGCAAAATTCGTAAAATTGAAGACAAAAGGTAAGATAAAATCTAATGAAAATAGATTTACAGTAATTTTTCAGATGCTCACTTGTACATAATAAGGTTGAATTTAATTTATCTATCTGTTTTATCATTGCAAAACTGCTGCATATTTGTACAAAAACTAAAAAAATTCAACTTACAAGTGAGGTGAAGCATGTTCGGTCCAAGCGCTGGCATTGTCCGACGACGAAGAAGAAGCTGCACTTCCACCACCTGCCGTGGAGACATTTTTGGTTTTAGTTTTACTAATGCTAGCGAAATCCAAATGTGGCAAACTAGGTCTCGACATTCCACGATTAAGACAATCTAAACAAGTCGAATTTTCTTTCGGAAAAATAATTTACCACTTTCCGCGCTCTTTTTTGGTTGATTTCTAAAACGGACATGAAAACACGGTGAATTGATATCACATTTTAAGAATATGGTTTATTAGGTGTGGCCAGAACTGATTGAGATATTCGCGATTTATTCTCGATTGTAACTGTTCGGGCCAAGTAGGTCTAAGTCTAGTAGGCCTATGTCTAACTACAACCTATTGCAGAGCGGGGCACTAAGAAATATCAGTCACACAATAAACCCCTTCATCCCTGATTAGAAATGATAAATTTCTAAGTTCCAGAAGAACGAAACAAAACAAGAAACCGAAAGAAGAAGAAGCGAAAAGCGAAAAGCAATATCTTTGGGAACTTCCGCTTCCGATCATGTTCCGATCAGAGCGCACAACGTCTTCATAATCATGTCGATTTGTCATAAGCGGCTCGAAGGATATGCAAATTTATGGATTTGAATTTGACTCGGCGACATTCATAATTGGCTGATATTTGGTCAACAAATTTTCAATCGCCTAGTCTTAAGCGTTATCGTAATCACTAAAAAAACTCAGGCTATTTTCAATCAATTCTTTTAGTTTAAAAGAATAAGAAATTTAATTTTTAAGCTGTCCGAGCTTACACTTTAAAACTCTTTATTTCTTGATATTATTTCTAGCCTTTGAACACGACTGCAAGAAACATTGCCAACTCACCGTCAGATTCATCGATACCTTGACTTTTCACGTTTATTAGTTTGAAATCGACAAAAATATGGCATCATTAATTTTTGCATAAATCGTATCAGTCATAGCTCATATTACAAGTGAGCAACGAAACCGGGACTCAGCAGCACATATTGGCCGGGGACAGTCAAATATGATGACATTGGAACATCAAATATTCCACTAGGTCACCGACTTGTTCTCGACCGCCAGGGCGGAATGTACAAGCCCATACAACATTCGAGGCAGCCACTTGCCAATACAATTACCAAAGTTGTACATGTGATTGTAAAAATACGATACTGCAAATCACCTTATTAACTATCGCCATAATTTCTAAAGCTGCTTCGCAAATACACGTGTCTGTCATAATACACTTTCCATAAAACCAAGCACCCGTTGAATATAGTCCTCTGATTTCAAATTCCTATTTGTCCATTTCTGAATGAATTCCGAGCCCTAAAACGGTTTGAAGTTGAAATCTCACAGAACAAGATTCCTGACAGGTCAAAACCGAGATTATGCGCCTTCACTCGTGCGGACCATGGCGAGTGGTAGAATTACTGACCCCCCTGGCTGGTTAACGACAGCCCCTCGGGTTGATGTTTCAGCCGCAGGTATAGTCGCGACTCCGTCGGAGTTTTTGTAGCACGCACACTGATTGTAGGATTGCATCAAGCACCTGTGCGCAGCGACATCTGCGACAGACCTCTTCAAGTGGCCACATACATGCCCCGATAGCATGTGGTGAGTGTCCACAGTGACACAGAGTTTTTTAACACTTCCCACAAAAGTGTCCTCTGGCGAGGTTTCTCCGCCCGCCATGCCATTGCACTCACCAGTAACTCCTGATATGCTGGCCTTCGATGCACGTCCTTAATTAAACACGCATTGACAAAATCGATATAGTCTAGGCTATAGTCATCCGAGTGCTCTTGAGTGGTCAACAAAGGTGCTGGCCCATCGACCACAACATTGATTTGTTGAAAGATGGAACGAAATCTCGGATATGGGTACTTTCCAATTGTGATTTCCACCTGAAATATCAACAAGTACTCAATATACAACGCTCACTTATCAGATCAATCGATCGATTAGTCAGCATCATCGATTGATCAATCGATCAGCATCGATCGATCGATACGATTGATACAAATACAAAATTCAAACCTAGAACTTTATCACATCGAATCGATATCAATCAATACAAAAGTATTTATCGACAAATAAAAATCGATAAACTACGAAACTTACCAAAGTGATTCCTAGACTCCAAACATCTGACCGAACGTCATACGATTGGGATGATATTTTCTTTTGATCAGTATTGATCACAATCGTTTTAGTTCCATCTCGCAATTTATTTTCCCCAAAAACTGTTTCCAGGTATTGCAGTCGATCAGCTGTCGATTGGCCCTCTGCCATCGATTGATTTGTTGTCATGGAAATTCGTTCAGGCTGAAAAATCAGCAGATCCTTAGTCGAGCTCGCAGTGACTGAAGATGCCAGCATCTACTAAGCACTGTATACTGCAAGTATCAGGATCACGAAACAACTGTTTTCGTGCCCAAAACTTACAGCCATATAAGGCTGACATCCAGCATCGCGCGTTTTCGCTATGGAATCGACCAGTCGACCAGCAGCTCCGAAATCGCACAGCTTGATCCCGCCACCTCGGCTAACAAGGATGTTACCGGGCTTCACATCTGAAAAACCATTTTCACAAAACCCATCACGTGGAACCAGTCTATAAAATTTGAATTTCAGGCGCGAAATTCAAATTTTGAAGAGGAATGTGAATTTACTCCTCCCTTTCCCTTTCCTAGCCCTCATTGCACCCAGTAGTTACCACTAACCTCCAAAGCCCGTGATACACCCCGTTCACATCTTACCTCTGTGAATAATCTTCTGATCCTTCAAAAAGGACAGCGCCTTGATAGTCTGAAAAAAGACAACTATGATCCCACTATCGACTACGAGTTGGATCAGTTTTGATTAGAAACAGGCGCAAACTAATCGATTCCTACTCAGGAATTCTGGCTCGTGGTTGCCTCGAGGACTGCGCGTCTGCTGCACATGCTGAGCGACCATTCACCAGCTGGGGTTCGAATCCCGGCCAGGTAAAACAATTTTATGCGTCCGTTTACCCTCGAATGCGCAGACATTTGCTTTGGGACTATAGACTTAAAAATAACTTGTGCAGAATATGACCAGACATAGCAAACTTACAGAAAATGCTACTTTCCACATAAATTCTTCCAACAAACGTTCATGCAATTTTTCGAACACAATGTCGTAAAACTGCTTCAGCGATGCGTCCATCAATTCCATACAAATCCAAAAGTCACCCTAAAATGGAGACAATGCAATCAAAAATTCCTGTATTTTGAGAACAATAACACAATTTTGTATCATTTCAAATATACCAAGTTAACAGTACCTTATACTCAGGCACAGACAGCTGTGTCATCTTCGTGTACTGCATTCAGTATTCACCTAACCTCAGTGATTTGGTGCACAGGGACTGTCCCTTCTTATTAATCTACGATACACTTTTATCAGACCACGAAAAAATGCATCAAAATTTAGGGGCGAAATTTTCAAATATTTTCTGGCTGCACTCTTGCATAAAACTGTGTTTATTTAAATTTTCTGTGGCTATGATTTTTTAATCTGCGAAAAAATGAATGTGCATACCCACATCAACTTTTCCCCAGCATTTGGACCTTCAATTGTGATTAGTGAAGTTCAGCAAGCTGGGATCACATTATCGCCTGGTCCCCAACGACTTGAAAATTGAAACCTATTCCAAGGTTTTAAGGTCAAGATTGAAATAGAGGTTCAAAAAGATTGTAGGTAGATAATTTCTGCAATCGCTTTATCTGCACTTTTCAATCTTACGACTAGTACTGGTAGAGTACCAACCCTCTGATGGCAGGCCATGGCGAGTGGGAGCGAGTAATCTAGTTATACTCTCCCCTGGCTGGGAAACCTCAACCTCTCGGGTTGGTGTTTCAACCTTAGGTATAGTCGCAAGACTTGCCAACTGCAGTCGGCCACACTTACTCCTATGCCTGCTGTGCCAGCTTGCAGTTGGCGCAGGAGAGTATAAGGAGTGGAGGGTAAGGGGAGGGATGAGGGTAAGTCTTACGACTTTGCCTGCAGCTGAAAGATAAACCAGAACGTTCCCGATCAACAATTCCCTCCCAATCACCATAACCTGGTGAAGCGAGAGGGTTACACACGCCACTTTATCATGTGGCGTGTTTGGTCTGCGTGGAGCTGCCTGAGCGGTTGCTCGCGTTGGTTCTCCATACACACTCTATAGGCGTGGCAGAATCCCTCACAATCAGCCTCCCAGGACTTCTGTAGGATGCCTATATTTTTCAGACCATCTGCTCCCTTGGGCAAGGGCCAAGCATTTCCCTGCTGTACGAATCATTGCTAGCACCTACTTTCGCAAAGACCTCTCATAATTACTTACTTCCTTGAAAAACACATCGTAAAATTTGACAACAAACGGGCAAGAATTAGCCTGGCAGTGTATATCCACATCGTTATTCATGATACGCTTTTGTTCAGTGTCGTCCATTGTGCAGCGAATGCGCTGAAAGACAAAAGTCATATTTGCGAAACCAAGACATAAGAAAACCATAAATCTTTGGTCCCATCTATCTCTGAAACAGCAGAAAGCGGCCGGGCCGGGTCCCTGGCTAGCGGTTAAGGGCCCGGGTCGCGGCATAGCGGGTTAGGCGTCTGCCTCTCACGCTGGGTGCGCAATTAAAGGCGGGGTTCGACTCCCGCCTGAGTGAAAAAATGATTGTCAAGTATGTTTTTCTTGGCCCCCACGAGTGCGCTGTTTAGTGCTTGGATGGATAACGCAAGACACGAAAAACGCTTAAATCTGCAGGATAGCTTTTTTATAATGCGACATAAATGTTCTTTAATCCTGAATTTTAGAACCGTCCACTTAGCAAGATCTATGATAGGAAATCAAACCCCTGGATGACTCCTCTTTTTTCCACACTCTACTTTAGCAAGCCAGCAAAAATTTTCAAAGCCCCGCAGGTGAGAGAGAGAGAAAAAAATGTCTGAATCCCACTGGTTCCTCTACCACCATGCTATGCTTGCAACCAAGTGTCATGTCATACTTTATCCATAGCCAAGCACCATGCTGCGCACTCGAACACATACTTGACTACCAGTTTTTAACCCGGGGGAGTCGAAACCTCCCCTCTGAGTGCGCACCCAGCGTGAGAGGCAGACGCCTTCCCGCTAGCCCACGACTTGGGCCATTGTGACCATTTCAAGCTCGAGTTCGCCCGGGATTCCACACCCAACACTGCACATCGCTTACCTTGACAGCCATAATACGCCCAGTGCTCAAATGTTTCATTTTATGCACAACTCCAAATCCATCTTGTCCGATGTGTCCCAGGTCGAAGAGATCTTCTGGACGAACACGAACTTTTCCAGTCATTGCGTCGAGTGTATCCCTGTCTAGACTTGGCTCTATCCCTGTCTGCAGTGAGTCACTTACAGGGGTGGATGACGTCGGGCAGGGGGTCACAGGATCATTTTCGATCATCGGTGTTGCATCGGGATCAGTCAGAGTCGCGCTTACAGTCACCCAATCCATTAAATCCGCTTCATCATCCATATCCTTTTTGGGTTCAGTCACGTAGAATGTGGATTGACAACGTCGATTTGGAATGGCTGCGAAATCTAGACGTAGTACTTTTGCTAGACGCATTTTACAAAACGTTTTTGCAGCGTACCCGTTAAAACTCGACTAATATGCCCGATGTCGCCTGTTCGAAACCATAACTTGCGATGGATAAGAAACTAACCGTATAATCTAGATCAGCGCAACGCCATTGCGTAATCGGCTGGCCATGTATTCGCAGTTGTAGCAGACAACATCGCTTAGCGTAATCCGTTTCGCGCGCTTTCTAAAGAATTTAAATATTTCGCATTACCATGCAGTATGCAATGCGTTGCTTTCTTCTTCAATTCTCATAACGGCCCAAATCAGACGTCTACTTGCGCCCTAGGGGCACGTGTATTAGGAGCTGTACATAAGTAAGGAGAAGCATTTGATTGTGGGAAACTTTGTTCAATTGTATTCGTGCGGCGCCAACGAATCTTCGTCGATGGTGGTGTTGTGCAGACGTGATTCGATCCATGTCGGCGACCCGTTACTGATGAGCAACAGATCGCTTATGCGGTCTGGTGATCATCGAACCAAGCCCCTAGACGTCCTCTCACTGAACCACATCACAGTACCTTCATGCCTACAGTATTCCTCTCGTCCACTTTGCAGTAGGAGGAACAGAAACACCAGCAGAACTGCAGCATCGATGCTAATTATAATGATGACCCGTATGTACGTCATTCATCATTTACAGTATGGCCATCACCCTGCACTGGCCTACTTTGCCATGCTCATATTCTTTACAGGATGCGGCATAAGTTCTGTCCCAACCCATTTAAATTGCCACCACAAATTTTGTGTGCGTGTGTACTTGAAGATAATAAGTCTACCGTATGACCTGAAATGTCTGCTATCAAAACAGGTTCAATTTTTTTTCTAACATGTGCTGAGAGGAGAATGGAGTCCCTCGAATTCAAGCGCACTTTCATTAAAAATCTGCATTGCCAAGGTCTGTCGCCAGCACAGATCATTCATCAAGGAAAATCTCACAATATTGGGCGGAAACTGATTTATCGAAGAATTAGCCGAATCAACGAGACAGGTGACGTGAAACCGCAAAAGAACAGGTCGTCCGCGATCAATTCGAACTGCAAATCGAGTGAAAAGGGTGCGAGAGAAAATCAGAAGAAATCCACGACGATTAGCCAGAAAATTGGCTATGGAAGAAGGAATCAGTGATCGATCGATGAGGCGATTATTAGATGATGATCTCGGACTAAAACCGTATGAAAGAATTCGTCGTAATGGTCTCAAAGAGCAGCAAAAGAAAGAACGGGTGAAAAGATCAAAAGCCTTGTTGAAGTGACACGATGCTGAATCAGTGAAATCGATTGTGTTCTCTGATGAGAAGCTGTTCATCGCGGAGGAAAAATTTAATGCTCAAAATGATCGAGTATACTCATTAGCCATCGAGGATATTCCTGATCATCTTCGGACGGTGTCGACTTTCCAGAACAAGAATTCGGTGATGGTTTGGGCGGCCATTGGTTATCACGGCAAAATTCCCCTGAAATTCGTCGACAAAGGTGTCAAGATCAACAAGGAATACTACCGCGATGAAATTTTAGTTTCCACGTTGAAGCCCAACATCGATTTGTTATACCCTGACGGAAAATACACATTCCAGCAGGATTCGGCGCCCGCCCACACGGCTAATGTGGTCCAGGACTGGTGCCGATCGAATTTGAGCGAATTTATCGATAAGCAACAATGGCCTGCTTCTTCGCCAGATCTCAATCCTTTGGATTATTTCGTGTGGGGAGCGTTGGAGGCGAAGGTTAACGTGAAGCCTCATCGCAGTATCGATTCTCTAAAGCGCAAACTGATCAAAGAATGGAACGATTTATTGATGGATTCGGTGCGTGCTGCGATCGATTGCTGGAGAAGGCGACTATCGCTGGTTGTGAAACACCGAGGTGATAGATTCGAGTGAATTTTTTTTTATTCGATTCAGAATTCAATTCTGCATATGTGGGTGTGAAATAAAGTGTTTCTAGCGATTCTTCAATTTTTTGTGCGCAGTCGAAGTTGGGACAGAACTTATACCGTACCCTGTAGTACATACACTCCTAACTTTCAGTGAGGTGTTCGATTGATCTCCCGAATCGATCAAAATTTAGAGAAATCCCACTGTAGGGTCCTCATGTGCTCTATTTCAATTCCCCCCCCCCCATCCGAAATATTTAGAGTTCGTTTGAAACCTAAAGTACTGTTTTCTTTGGGAATGTACACGCGGCCTATGCGGTTACGTGGAGGGCGTGTATATTCTCAAAGAAAGCAGGTTACAGGTACTGCAAGAACTGTGTCTTCTAAAGTAGCACTTGCATCGCACAGTTGCTACGTAACGTCACTAACAGGGTGGGCAGCACGTGACCTACCTTTTATCGGCCACTAGCATGCACACGCAGTGTCGCACAGTCTGCTAGCCAGTGGCCGAGTACCCAAGCCTCGGCCTAGTTTGGTTCGCGCGTACCAATCAGTTGAAGAACGTGCCAGAAATTCCCTCTTGCACCCTGTCTTTCCCCCATTTCACGTCCCTTACTCTTTTTCACTTTGGCTTATTGTTGGTTTCAAGCCGGGTCGACGGAAGTCGTGCATCAGCTATCGCCACTCTAGAAGACAAAAACAATCTTGAAATCGTTTTTCCTTCAGTCGAACGAGCCAGCTGCTCCAGGCAGAGCAGCTTGGACTATGCTGCTAGTGCATCCGACTTGGCACACACGGCCAGCACCTGCGCCAGTGTTCTTTTTTCGCTGTCCTGTGCTGTCGAACATTCATATTTCTATAAAACTGCTTCGCTTAAGAAGTTTGAAAGACCGAATTTCAGTACACCAAGGCAGAGAGTAGATTTTAAAATGGAGTGATTTTATTTTTTGGAATAGAAATTGCCAAAAGTCAAATTTCAAGTCATTTTACACAAAAATTTGACCCGCGCAGCTTCGAAAACCTGCTGGTTTTCAATTGGATTTTTTACTAGTGGGCCAGGAAAATTCTTCGTTTTTCCTCCTTCGAAAAAAAGCTTTAGATAATTTGATTTTTGAATAGCGAATAACAGATTTAAATTTTCTACAGTCAATCCTCTTCGTTGAGCATCGATTTCTTAGCCGTCTCAACAAGCAGCAAGTCGACTACCCTGCCTGCCAAAGTGTCCACATCAGCGATGGATATCCACCGAAGTCGCACCCACACCGTCTTGGCCCCGAACACATTCAGTGATAACAAGTACCACACGTCATCTCCCCACGCCTACACCACTCTGCAACGGGTCTCCTCGCTGGCCGACATGTACCCTTCGGAGTACGCCAGCGATCGCATCCAATCTCCGTACATCGGGCCTCCTCACCGCCCCTCGCCCTTCCGTCGTCCAGTCCGCGACTGGGACTTGTGGGACGACTACTGGGCCGATCGTCGCTACTACATGAGCCCTCTGGCCTGGCCTTACCACTCGGCCACCAGTCGACGCTACTACTACTTGGACCCACCTTACGGGTTGTGGTGGTACTACCCCGCACTCTCCTGGTATCCGCAACATGGTAATCGACTGGTCGAGTACATGGAGGAAGTGGACCCGTTGTACACGCGTCGATACAGAGACCCCAACTACGACAAACCAGTCTGGACACCCGCCCGACGATGGCCGCATGAGAACGGATACAGACTGGAGCCGAGACGTATTTTACAAATGTATCGACAGAAACTGATCGATTACGATGTTTTGCAAAAGAATTGGCTGACCCCGTTCTCGTTGGAAAGGAAGATCAACGAGTATCAGACCAGCGAGCAAAGGGAAGGCGAGAAGGAGAAGGAGGAGGCCAAGCTCAAGAGAATGGCCAGGGCTGGTTCAGTTGGCCGCTATGGAGCCAGGCGTTGAGTGTGAACAGGGGGGTATGCTTGAAGTGAGGCCTTCCACAGAAGCAGTGCAAAGTGAATGTCGGTGAGGGGTTCGACTCCCGCTCGGGGCTCGTGTTTTTCATTTTGTTTCTATTTTTGGATGTTGGGGTACCAATTTCTCTCGAAGTCGCACAATGAAGATTAGTATGAAGTAGTTGATTATGATAACCACGGTAATCATTTGACGTGGTGACGGCAGTGACGGCCAGGAGTTTATTTTTTTGAATGATGGCTTTTTGCATAAATTATCTGTCACTTTTCATAAAATAGCTGATACTGCTTGCTCTGATCTATCTGATCTGATCTGTTGTATCAATTACTCTGCAGTCGCAAACAGAAGGCCGAATGATGTGTTACCACCGCTGTGACATTGCATCCAGAATAGACGAACAACGAAAGATGTCAATTCATCTCGAAGAAGAGAAAGTTCGATTATAATATCTCATTTTGTGCGAAGAAAATGCAATTTTTGAAACATCATGTTTCAAACGATATAAAGCTCGCAATTCGAGTCTCTTCACTCGCTTGCACAAGCCCCCGTCCCCCCTCCTGCCCCATCCGATCATTCAGCTCTAAAAACATGGTTTTGATAGAGTGCAGTGCATGAGAACTGGAATTCTCCGCTTGAAATACTTAATCTTTCGATTAACATCAAGCGATACCTAAACACATGGACTGTAAGCTGTTCTGCTCTGCAGGCTGCTTGAATTGAGGACAATAATTCTTGAGCGAAAACAGACTTGACCAAAGAAGATCAAATTTCGAACGCAGTAAAACTGGAAAGACTGCTAGCCTTACTCAAAAAGTATACCTGTTCTCCCACCGCCAACACCAGGACGCTATTCGCATCGTCAGTTGCTGAAGCGGTTGAGAAAATTTTAAACTTTCAGTTTCCTAACCCAAGCTTGCATATTATCGGCCAGGACTGGCTCCGTTTACTCAGGCCTAAAAGTATCTTTGGCTGAGGCCCCGACGGGAGAGGTATGGTGTAGGAAATCCCCAGATTTAACATTTTCTGGAAGTAACTATACTTTTTGGACTTTCAGAAAGCGTTTCCTGTGTAATTCAGGTGCCTTATAGTTTTGATATCGTATGAGCAAGATTTCAGAGTTTCCATTTTTTCAGTTTCTGTCGTCGCCAAAGCCATGCCTCGTCTACAGCGTTCAGCCAGTTCCGTTTCTTACGGCGGTTATCGCGACGATTTTCATCACCTTTCTTCTCCCGACCCATCGAAATTACGCCGTGTTCTCTCATTGTCCCAAATCGAAGGTTCCAGAGAAGTGCCGTTCATCAGCTACACGTATCGCCAGTCCGAGTACCCGACCACTCGATATCTACAGCCCTACGATGTGTACAATAATCAGTGGTACGATCGACGCTACTACACCAGCCCCGTGTACTGGCCTTATCCCAGTTGGCGATTCCGATATTTGGACCCTCCGGAAAGTCTCTTCTGGAATTACCCCACCTTGTCCTGGTATCCTCGCACGAGTCGTCACGCCTTCTTCGACATGTTGAACCCATCGTACTGCCGAAGACAAACGGATCCTTACTACACCCGACCCCTCTACTACCCCTATCGACCATGGGTCTACGAATCGATGGATGTCGCCAGGGCTTTGAAACTGCACGACATGAATTTAATAGAAAGAAATACATTGGAGAAATATTGGCTGTCACCGAGAGCCTGGGAATCGAGATGGAATGATTATGTGCCCCCGTACAGACACTCGTCCTGGTACACTTCACCAAGAAGATACTTCTACTCCTTTATGTATTAGGTACGGACTTACAGTATCGTGGCAGGAAATAGAAGACTTGAGAATTGGCAAGAAATATATCGCCTTTTAGAAGACTTCTGATTTCAGTAGCAGGTATCATAAACTTGTGAGATAATACTACCATGAACAGTTCTGATACAAGATGTACAGTAGTTGACATAATACTTACTGTATATCTTCCTAGGTACTGTTTGAGTTCGTCAACATTCTTTCAAATGTCCAATGTCCATTGCTCCTGCTCATCTGCCTACCATCATTATCATCATCATATCTACTTCATTATACAAACGCTAAAGCGCACTCTTAGTCCAAGAAACACTTGAAAAGAGTCATACAGAAAAGCATCAATACTGAATACTATTGGTTTTAGAGATCTTAAATCTAAAACCCTACCTGCTTTTGCACTTGCTCAGCGCCCTGTCGGGGCAGTCTAACGGGGTCAGGGCAGACGAGGCTGTCCAAGCTCCTCACCCCTATTTATTTGTATGTACTTGCTTTTTCCAAGCTTTCGAGCTGCACAGTGCGCACCTCATCGTCACTTTTTCAATTCGTGGAGAAGAAGAAATCAGGCGCCCGGGGTTCAAGCCAGGCCTCCCGGTAGGCAGTCTGACGCTTCACCACTGACTGACCTGAGCCAATCCGGCTAAAAGTAATTGCTATTGTACATACTACTGCCCAGATTCATCCCGAAGCCTTCACACCCAAAATTACTTTGTAAGCCACCCCTGGTAAAATTTGTGGACCCATATTCGACAATACGGACAACGCGAAATCCCATCAAAAGTCATCGATTGCTATGTGTAGTACACTAGGATGAAAACAATCGAAATCAATCACGCAGTTCTCTATTGGCGCCAGAAAACCCCTTCGGGCCATAAAAACTTGGTACGTCGTTTGAAATCCAAAGTGTAATTCTTCGACAGCAGAAAGAACTGTCTCTAGCACTTAAATTGTACAGCTCCAACTTTAAGGAATTGGGTTGCTGTAGAAGGGACCAGGTCAAACGATGTAATAAAACAAAGTACAGCTAACCTAAAAGACATATAGGCTATACCCATACTGTGTCTCGGATCTTCTTTCGTTTTACCCATGCTGTATTTCAGTTTTTATGCCTTCCGGCCAGGGTGGGTATGGCACGGATCGATGTCGATACTTTGTGTGATAGCGATTCCCGCAAAGTCAACATTCCTTACTGCATCATGCCATCATCTAATTTGTCGAAGCAATGCGTTACTCTATTCTAGCTGGTTGTACGCTCGAAAGTTCGCACACATACAGTAGGCATGTTCACTTGATACGTTTTTGCAATGTCAATTTTGACCCCACCCTGAGGCCCCATGCATTAGCACGTTATGCTAATTGCCCCTGGGACCCGTTTACGAAAATTTTTGGCTACGCCATTGAACCCCGTCAGTGGATTACCCTGGTGAGGATTGACTGCATCCGCGTCTGGTCCTGATTCCTGCATACGTGCACTACGCTAATTGTAAGTGTCATCGGCATGACAAATTGGGGCTTCCATCACGCTTTCACTTACTGCAGTAAAATACATATAGAATAGTAAATTCTTGCATCTTCTAACCAGAAAAATAGTGAAGCAGTGAAAGCATTCACTTAAAATTCACATCCTCCGCATCACAAATTTCCCCTGACTCTTCTGTGAGGCTTGTTGGCAGCGCGTCCTTCTAAACAAAAAGACTGCGTATCGGAAACGCACCCGCTGTGGCACCACTCGATCACACTGGCCGAGTTCTGGTCCATGCACTGGTACAAAACGTGGGGCGACCATTTCGTGAACTTGATTGCTGTCAGTTCCAAGCCGCAATATCGCGTGCCAGGCCGGCAAGCCAGTTTGCCACTGTTGCTGCACGTCGAATTGCCCTCATTATTCATTGCGCATCGATGCGTGCACGATTCTATTTCCGTTGCACCCCTGCCACCGACATCGCAGCGAAACAGCTTGTGGTCACTATTCTCTGGAAGAATGTAATTCAATTTTCTCAGTTCGAATCCACAATAGCTGACACCAGTTTGACACCGACAATACGAAAGGGCATCATTTTCCACGCAATTGTAATTGTACGGGCACTTTTGATAAAAGACGGCATCGCTGTCTGGGATGCATTCGTAGAGGGTACTGGCCAGAACATTGGTGTAACCCATCCTGGATAATTGACTGCCGCAGAAGAATCCGGTGGTGCACAAGGAGGCAGTCTTCGGAACTGACGAGGGGCCGGATGGTG
Organism: Mesodorylaimus sp. YZB2_4; assembly: GCA_030248295.1. Lineage (NCBI taxonomy): Eukaryota > Metazoa > Nematoda > Enoplea > Dorylaimida > Dorylaimidae > Mesodorylaimus > Mesodorylaimus sp. YZB2_4. Next base: position 191,059 of record JASANH010000554.1, on the reverse strand, counting down.
CATCCGTGGACTGGACTTTGGGGGTGCCCCCACTCTCGATACTGATTGGCAGGGTCTCCGTGTCCCTGGTCGATCGGCGAGAAAGGCGAGAATGATCTTTGTCGTCTTTGTGAATCACTTCTTCCATATTGGTCATAAAATTGCTCACAAAGTGGTCTTGACCTCTGAAACAGTTATGCTTGTGAAGGCGATGACGTGTAGGTCCAAAGGTGACGTCAGGACCTGTATTACTTGAGGGAGTGACTTTTGGAGATTTTGCACTACTCCAAAAACGGGCCAGGAAACTGTAATAGGCATGTACTTACAGTATCACCTATCAGTGCACTTGCTCAGGGAACCATTTTTCCTATCCTAGCCTGTAAGTCAGGGCCAGGCACGAGATACCGGGAGAGCGAGATCGAGATCGAGTGTCCCGTTTGGTTTACAGGCATCGGTTGAGGACTGGTGATAAGTTCCAGGATTGAACTGCTCTATGAGCTTCGGCCCCAAGTCCATCGAAACCCGCTAACGCTCTCCGAAATGAGAGTCCATATCGTCCTTGTGGTTGACAAAAAACGTAATACGACGGGTGGTGGACTGCGTCCGATCGTTCATGTCTGCCCACCTCTGACAACCTCTAGCTATGTTTTAATAGCCACAGCTCCTTGCGCGATCAACCCACTGGAACATCATCCTGATCATGGGTCGGAATTCAACCTTACGTAGTCATAACATCAGATACGTACCCACTCGGAAGCACCTTCCCAAGTGCCAGTATGACCGACACCCAATAGCAACTCCACAGGCCGATCATTTTCATCTTTTCTTTTAGTCGCAAGACCAAGCGTTCGCTAAGACTGGTGTTAAGCCACTCTGCTTGAACAGCATCCCCGCGGTCATTTATCTAGAACCTTGGCCCTGGTGTTGGCCTTCGTGGAGTGCGTTTCCCTCTTGCACCAAAGAATCATGACTGGGCAACATCCTGAAACTTGGCCATTTGGTACGTACGTCAGTTTTCCCTTAACCCTGTCTCATCGCAGAACGCTGCTTCATCAACCCTTGTTAAACAAGCTGAGAAAAGCCACCGAATGCTTCGAAGAATCATAAGGAATTCGGCTAATGCTAGTTGTTATGGTTATGATGAGTTCACTGTCACTTCCGTTCGCCGAACTCAGTTAACTAAGTCCAAAGGGTTCCCCTTGCCCAATCTCAACATCACATCGTCGCTCAACATGAGCTACACGTTCACGAACATTTGGCACGGACAAGCCAGCTGTTCCACTAGATTTGTGGCTGTGAGCCTTCATTCGACTAAAGAACAGTTGCTTTAGCTGAATGCCCTAAATATGGCCGTTCCAGTTAGTTTATAAACAAGCTCCGCCGCATATAAGCTTACTCGTATTAAAGAAACTGCAGAGAGACCACTGATCGTGAGCTATGGAACCGAAAATAATTTTTTCTGCACTCGCCATCATTTCTATGACGAGTGCGCAACTAAAATCAGCCACATTTTTGGACGAAGTGCACTTAGCTGACCATCGTGGCGTTGAGGTCTCTGCGGAGGGAAAGCGTTCGCGTCGGTCGAGCGACACTGATCGTGAGAGAAGCAATATTTGGAAAATCGACGACGAATGGACATTGAATCATGTCATTCGTCGGGGACGCTTAAACAGAACCACGCTGTTTTGGAGGATCAGTAAGTTCTCGCAGGCAACGATGTCAAATCAAGAAGAGATCACGGCCATTATACGCAGAGCCTTGATGACCTGGAGCTCGGCCACACCATTTAAATTTGAATACCTCGCCACAATACAAGTCGGCCAACAAGTGGACTTGGAGTTCAAGTTCTTTGACACCAACTTCGACAGCAGCTGCATTAAATTATTTCCCAATAGAACATTGGCTCATGCTGTTTGGAAAGACCCCGTGAGAATCCACTTTGACGGGGGCGTCAATTGGGGGCGATGGCAGTGGTAAGCTGGGGGGAATATCCAGTTTTTTGACTCAATCTCAGTTCTACATAAAAATCGTGATCTAGCATCGTGATCGTGATGCAATAAGTGGCAGCCATAGACGCATATCTCATAGCACAAGACCACTAGTCTTATAAATAGAGATCTTTACTCAATCGCACCGCCGAGAGCAGGCGGAGACTGACCAAGATACCAACACGAGGTTATCAGTGCAACATCACAAACAAAGACGAAAACATGGAGTCTGTAACTGAGCATGACGATTTCAAGTATTCGAAGGACAGAAAACTGTATGCACGCATCAGGGTTTCAAACACATTCACTGTAGCTGGAGCAAGGGCAAAGTACAGGACCACAGGACAGGATGCTCATCATTCTAGCTTCCTCCTCCACCGCCAATCTGTTCGCAGTCGCCTTGCACGAAATCGGACACGCCTTAGGGCTCGGCCATTCGGATAGTCCCCAGTCCGTCATGCACAATGAATACAATCCGAATCGCGTTGGTTTAGCAAACAGCGACATCGAGGCGATTCAAGAACTTTATGGACCTGCGGGACATGTCAGTGGCAGTGCTGGCCCAGCCCGTCAATGCACGCCTGGCCATTTCTACTGCGGTTCTCAGCTGCGTGAAATGGGTTACCTGAATGCGGTGCCCAACACTTTGTACGAATGCGACGGGGACAATGACGCCCTGCTGCAAATTCCCTGTCATTCGTGCATAGGCAAGCCAAACGGGGCTTCTCATTGCTCGTGTTTCCCCAATGTGATGTACTGCGGTGTGGAATTGAGACTTCGTAATATCCCCACCCCGCCAGACAATGACCACGCCTTATATCGCTGCGACGCCCAGTCGTCCGTTTCGTTAGTTGAAACGTGCCCGCATCGATGTGGTATCAATGTCACTACATCACAGTCCCAATGCAAACGAGATCGCCAACTCCTGTCTTGCGCACCTGGTGGAATGTATTGCGGCCTGGAGCTGGCTTTTGTCAAATACAGCAATTACGAGCCGCACGGGCTGTACCGATGCCACGCCGATGGGACGAGTGTGGACTCAGTGGTCAGATGTCCTAGTGGCTGTCACGCCAGTGAATCTTCCAGCTGCGCACTTGGTTCTATGCTGAGGGATCCAACACGAAGTAACTAGAGAATGAACGAGTTGTGGAGGAACAAGTCGTCTTGCAGAAAAAGCAATTACTACGTCGTTTTTTCAGAATATCCGAACGATTTGTGGTGAATTAGTATAGTGTAAGTTCATGCAAATATTCAAGATTAGCGAGAGGCAAAACAGGGAAAGAACTTTGTAGACATGTCTGCGTTCGGCTGTCTCAATCACGCCTGCGCATGCACGTATACCGTACAGGCTACCAAAACAGGCCTGCTGCATATATTACTGTTATTTCGAAGACCCCCAACTCAACGGGAGCGTTGAAGGGCACCACCATTGCATTACAGCAGACAATTCCTCACGCCTCGCCGTCAAGCAGAGTTCTGTGGACATGCGATCGTCGAGCACAGGCTCAACGCGCCTTCAGATGCTGTACGCACAGCAAGTACAGCAACTCAACCACCTCAAATCAGAACCGAATTGTTTTGCTCAAACGCTACTTGAAGCACAAAAGTCGTTGGCTACCCACCACTGCCTTTCCAATAAGTAGGTCACGTCGGCATGGAATGCAGTATGCAAAAGTACATCAGCAAAAAACGCCAGCAACACGCGAATAAGCCACACAATAGCACACCATACAAAGATGCTATTTACGTTTGTACCATCTGTCAAGTACAAAAACATTTACTTCATACTCTTGATTCCGACCCTTGACATCCTAATGATCTCATACTGACTCGCATGTCCCATCTTCTGAAAAAGTACAAGCCGCATTTGGAAATTGTGGCTTATCTATTGGAATGCTCGCGTCTTCCATATACGGGATGCGTGAATCCGACTCCAAATATTCCAATTTCAGTGTCCACGCCCACAGGTTAGGCAGACGGGTCCACTGAATTCCACTGAGATCTACGGTCATACCACTCGGCTTCAATGGTTTGTAAGTCAGAGTGCCGCTATACCCCAGCATGGACACCTTGGTTTGATCAGTCGGATTGCAAGAAGCTAATTTCAGATGGTTATCTTCGGGCCATTCAAGGACAAAGGCATAAACCACTGTGTCGTCCTTCTTTTGAAGATTGTAAATACGACGCGGGGGAATATCGTCAGCAGTGCGTAATTTAGAGGTGAACCTGCAATGGCCAGTATGACCAGAAATAAAGATTAGAAAAAAGATTTCAAACAGAAATCATGAGGCACAAAACATAATTTTTCCCTTGTGACTTCTTAAAACCGGCTAGGCGCCGAGTGAGCATAGCATGAGAGAGGTGTCCACCATGTGTAAAGTTCTGTTCGAGTAAAGACTTAGTCCGAGCAGGGGGATTATTAGAAAAGAAGAGAGAAGAGAAAAAATTCGGGCCGTTTTGTTCTGTTGGGAAAACAAGGCTTCCACTGGACTTCCGCCCCAACGCGCGGCCCAGCCTGCACAATCACTCTGACTCATGAAAACACATTCTGGAGGTGAGGGTAGCGTGCTACAGTTTTGTGCACAGAATATCCCATGAGTAACTAGACAGCATGCCATTGATCGTGAGACGGGTCAAATTGACTTGGCGTACAATGCACCCACCTTCAGCCGTCAGTGGTCTGCATGCAGTGCTGCTTACCATATATTTGGTGTCAGGGTGTCATTTTGATATATCCATGGTTTGGACTCGTAGACAGCTTCGCCATTCACTTTCAGCCATTCACCCATTTGAGTCAGCCGTTCTTCAAAGATTGGTGTGATTTTTCCATAATGGGTCGGGCCAACGTTCATGAGCAGGTTGCCGCCACAACTGCAATGAATGAAGATGAACATTTTTGGACAGTAGAAAAGTATTGGTGGACACAACCACTTTCTGTCATTATTCTTATTTGGTAACAGTCCAAGGTGGTAGCGTAGCTCAATATATAGTATGCATAACCATGTTTGCGTCAACCTGCGTATTTGCTCATTCTGTATGTGTGGTTTCAGAGAACACGATCTTACGAGAAATACAGGCAATTTTATCATTTCAATTATTCTTCTTCTGCAGACGGGTGTGATCGAAGGTAAGTCAGGAAAGAGGGAGATGGAGACCCACTGCGACAAAAAAGCTGTTGACCAATCCTTTGTTGGATGCTGACCACGCTCGCTTACCTGATAGTAATGACCAGAGTTTCAATCAATTCCTGAATTGTTAAAATGTCGGCATAAGTAGCCTCGCGTCGGAATCCCCACGAATTGCGATCTATTGTCATACAGTTCTCCCATTTGTGCTTTTTTAAAACTCCTGAAAATGAAGAGCGATGACATGTAAATGATGTTCTCAGGCTTGCCTTTTTCTGCTATTCAAGCTCTTCCCTTATTTTTTGAGCCAACATACGGCATGCCAGCAGTGAGTCAGCTTATTTTAAAAACCTATCAAACCGATCCTTTAAAGAGAGGCAGCGCATGGCTGGCACGAAGAGTATTGTCAATGGAGTTTACGCTACGGACAGCATTTAGACAGGACGGCGCAATTATAAAGAGTCAGATATATACCTGGGTTGTATCTGTCGCTGCACGTAAAGAAATCGCCGTGTTGGCACAACGCACCAACACCCCAGCGATCATTGGTCACAATGGTGTCTTTGACTGGGCTGAAAGGTGCAGTGGTCAATTGAGAAGACACTTCGTGACCTTCATAAAACTACTGCTTCTCACGACCGCCCACACTGATTTTGCGAGAAATCAAGTGCCACTGAAACTCCTATCGTCACGTGCGTGTCAAGTGCAGTTGACTCACCTGTCATTGTACAGCCAAGCTATGAATTCAGTAGAGTTCCAGTATTGGTAGGACGCTTCCCAATCTCCATCGCTCCACAACACTTCGGGGTGGTAGGTGCTGACGACTTCTCGCAATTGGGGAATGACTAGGTCCTATAAAACTTCAGACGTACCGTAGGAGTATTTATGAATCACTCTAGACAAGCGTTAGCCGCCAGATAGTGTGGTGGAGGTAGGTACTTTACAGTAGGGTAAACTATTGATGAGGGTGCGACGAGATGCCATTTAGAAAAGCACGATAACAACCAGTGATTCCTTCATCTTATGTGAGTCTTTTTGCCGGCATAGGTTCCAGATCAAGTGTCAGGTGTTCATGACAGCATCTCGCACCTACCACAGATGGCCTGATGCACAATGGGGAAAGAGAAACTCTGCACAGACATGAAATGGGTGGAACACAGAAACAGGGCAACCATTACGTTTCATACTGCACTCGGTCAGGCCTAGCAAAAGTCCTGCGGCACTAAAAGGGCAAAAGGGGAGAAAAATCAAAAGGGCAAAAGTTAAATCCTCAAAGATTCGGACTTTGAAAATGGTATTTTGCTACTCTGTACTCTGACGTTACTGCAAGCATTCATAAAGTAGGCCCACACTTCGTAACCCCTTGGATATGCTACCATAGCGATAACCGTGGAGTCGTATACCTCTTTGCGTATCACTTCGCCTGGCTGGTTCGCGACTAACATTGTTATGCGCGTTTCCAAATGATCCTTTGCTACTGATAGGCTGCATATTTCATGCTTTCAGCGCAGGCGTCAGTCAAGTCGTGTTTCACTCTGTCCCGTTACTCACCCTGACATACTCTTGGCTCATGAACAAATTGGCCTTATCTTTCAGATAGAGAGGATGGAACCATTCGTACAATGAATAATATAAGCCGAAGCGGACTCCTTGGTCTCGAATAGCCTTAGACAGATCGCCTGGCGAGCAGAAACCAAAAATTAGGTCGGCCTCTGCAGATAATTGTCGTGTTACTCTTACCCACTATGTCACGATGAGGGCCGACGTCCCAACTGTTCCAGTTGCAAGAGTAATTGCTTGGCCACATGGTGAACCCCTCGTGGTGCTTGCTCGTCAAGACGAAATACCTACGACATAACAGACGGATTACATGAGCGGGACTTATCACGCTTTTTGCATTTTGCTCATCAGGTATTTGTGAAAAAAACGGACACAAATATACAGCACGCAAATTAGAAGCATCCATTTTCAGTTGCATTTCAAAACAAAATACACACTGCTAGTTGCAACAACCACAAGTTTGTTTCGCAATTAGCTTATTTCAGCTGATCGGATTAATTTCAAAGAGATTTTACGCTTGCAATACTCATTTTTGCCTCTAATTACAGCACTAGTTGTTAAAGGCGTCCAGTCCAGGAGTGAAACAGAAAAGTTCACGTTTTGGTTCAGTGCATGGACTCCACTAGAGTGTGCGACTGCGCAAATGGTTTGCAAATTCCTGATTGCTCGTGTGAAGGCATGCCAAAAGTGTCTTAGAAACAGAATTATCTGACTCTTTATATGGCAAATGCCTAGAGCTTAGGACTTTTTATTTCAGGAAGCTTGAATCTTTTAAGCACACGGCAAACTTGAGAACGCTAATCCTAAGAGCACCCTGAGGCGCCCACAGAAATCTTGGTTGCGCAGCCTGTCCATTTTCGACCTTGTCAAAAACCTGCTTACTTTGCACCAGCTTTTTTTATAATGCTAGCGAATTCCGTTTCACTGAATAAGTCAGCCGTGAACATTGATCCAAAATCAGCATATTTGAATCCTGGCTTATAGTTTTTAGCCATAACTTCCACTACGGCTGAGTTGGGTGATTTGCCTTGCCATTCCCACCAAAACCATTCGCTATAGAATGATGGCACCGAGTAGACACCCCAGTGCATAAAGACACCAAACTTTGCATCGTCGTACCAAAATGGCGATGGTCGAGTGTCCAGAGAACTCCAATCAGGGCGATACTTGGGCTGCGATTGCGAGTACGAGTGAGGAAGGAGGATAAACAAGGAGAGAAGGCGAAACATGGTTGCCTGTTTGTATTTTGAGTGGGAAAGAAACCAACACGACTAGCATAGACGCAAGATGACTTGTCTGCCCATGTTTTCACTCAACTGGCGTCTATGGTCACGTGTCGCTGGGAATTTTCCCTGTGCGCTCGATATCTCAAGGTGTTGTTATAATCGATCATGTGCACAGCGCCAAGGACGGCCGGGCGCGGAGTTTCTAGTTGCCTAGTTGCTGTGTTTGTCTGGTTAGCGCGTCGGCGATGTTTAGACTAATGGCTTTCGCAACCACATCAGATCGTAGGCGCTGGAGCGAAATTCACGCGTTGTGTTGTTGAAAAATAACGAATCGTACTTTGCACTCCTGAATATTGCGGACCAGCGATTGTGTGCTGTGTTTTTCCACTGTACCATCGATTTCTGCCACTGCATGATATCGCATGTCGTCAAGTGCGAATAACTTGTCGCAGGATTGCCTTCGAAACATGGTGAACTGCGATGGACGAAGTAATAATGGACTGTATGGAAGATTTTCTCCAAGCAGTTCAGCTTTATGAATACTAGCGCAAGTATTTTCAAAAAACTTGACAATATTTTCTTGTGCCAGCAGCTAAATGCGTTTTCATGCTCAAATGTTTGATAAAGGCACTGGCTCTAGCTGTCAACCTCAGATTGATGGTAGCAGTTCATTTAACTCCAAGAAGCCAAATCATCATAATTCAATAATATTTTACAGAGATGAGTCAAAATACAGAAGCCATGGACTCACTACAACAAATATATATTCACTTTAAAACACATAACACTTGCTGCAATCACGTTTCTGTTAACACACTGGTATGTATAACATACCGGCTTAATAAACACGGAGATGTAAGTCCGTGTTTATTTGTCACTGCATATGACCCCAAAATGCGCCTACATAGATCTCATTCGGAAAAATATTATACACCTCTTCTCCAAACCAGCTTATCGGCAAGAAAGTATTTTACGCCACCTCCTTAATTTTCATGACCTTGACGGTACCCCTTAAGATGTACATACTTTATACTGTGTGGTCATACTGCCTTCTACATAGCAAAACCAGGAACCAGAGACATTGGTATTTTCGTTGCATTAGCCTCTACCATATACGGGATGCGTGAATCCGACTCCAGATATTCCAATTTCAATGTCCACGCCCACAGGTTAGGCAGACGGGTCCACTGGATACCACTGAAATCCACAGTCAGACCACTCGGCTTCAAAGGTTTGTAGGTCAGGGTGCCGTTGTAGCCCAGTAGCGACACCTTGGTCTGAATAGTCGGCTTGCACGAAGCCAGTTTCAGCTGGTTGTCTTCAGGCCATTCGAGGACAAAGGCATAAACCACTGTGTCGTCCTTCTTTTGATAATTGTAAACATGACGAGAATTTGACGATCGTAGTTTTGAGGTGAACCTGCAATGACTCTCGTCATGGTCCAGAAAAGTGTTTGGATTACGAAAATTATCTCAAAGACTTGATAACTGGATTATTCAGTTAATCGTCAAATTTTGAAACACCTCTTCAGGTGGATTGTTGTATCACCCACTTTGCGTGTGAACCGACTTCGTTGTGTCACTGACTGTGAATTTCAAAAATCTTTGTAAAGCTCCGGTCTGCGTGCAGTACTACTTACCAGACATTTCGTGTCAGAGTGTCATTTTGATATATCCATGGTTTGGACTCGTAGACAGCTTCGCCATTCACTTTCAGCCATTCACCCATTTGAGTCAGCCGTTCTTCAAAGATTGGTGTGATTTTTCCATATTGGGTTGGGCCAACGTTCATGAGCAGATTGCCACCACAACTGAAATGGGTAAATACTGTATGATCCTATGAAGTATCGGCAGGAACGACCAGTTTCATTCATGCTTGGTACTCTTATTGGCCAACTGTCTTGCACATCACTCGCTTACCTGATAGTAATGACCAGAGTTTCAATCAATTCCTGAATTGTTAAAATGTCGGCATAAGTAGCATCGCGTCGGAATCCCCACGACTTGCGATCGATGGTCATACAGTTCTCCCATTTGTGTTTTTGCAATAGCCCTGCAAAAATACAGTGTACAGCGGTATCACTCTGGCTTTTTTCAGCGGCAGGTACTGTCGAGAACCTTGCCTTTGTCCAGCCAGAGTTTTTATTGGTGATTTGTCTCTGGTATCTCCCGCCGCCTGGGTGGGCTGGTCACATGAGTCAAAATTGCACATAAATCTTTTGCTGTTATGGCTCCTGATAAAAAGATGTAATCAACATTCTAGGTAGTCGAGAGATTAACCAACAGGCTCCCCTGCAGGACGATTGACTCTGTACCCCCGTCCCTGCGGATGCGGAATCGATCGTCCCCCAGAGCCAATACGAATGTGTTACCCAACAGAAATAGGATTCAGTTAGCGAAATCGGATGGTGCCGCGTGAACTGTCCATCTCACCTGGGTTATATCTATCATCGCAAGTGAAGAAATCGCCGTGATGGCACAATGCGCCAATGCCCCAACGATCATTTGTTACGACGGTGTCTTTGACTGGGCTGAAAGATGGATTGATCAATAAGAGACCCTCCCTGAGCTTCATAAATTATTGCTTCTCTAGACCACCCTCCTGGAGGTGTTTACGCACGGATTATAGGGGCGCAGCAGGACATAGGTGTATAAAGCGCAATATTTTTGACCCACCTGTCGTTGTAGAGCCAAGCTATGAACTCAGTTGAGTTCCAGTATTGGTAGGACGCTTCCCAATCTCCATCGCTCCACAACACTTCGGGATGATATGTGTTGATGATTTCGCGCATTTGAGGAATTACTGTATCCTAAAATATTAAATATTCCTCTTATTCAAAAGCATTATTCTGTCACTATATCTGCGTCGCATGGCTATCATCGCAATCCGATGTAGATTTCCTGCAGACATTCGAAAATGATACGCTCTTCCCTAGCCACTGTACAGTATATCCTGTTCAGTGCACAATAGCCATAGCATTCCTCTACATTAACTCACCTTGACATACTCTTGACTCCTGAACGAATTGGCCTTATCTTTCTGATAGAGAGGATGGAACCATGCGTACAACGAATAATACAAGCCGAAACGTACGCCCTGGGCTCGCATAGACTTCGACAGATCGCCTGGTGACCAAAAATAAGATAGGCCTCTGCAACTAATTGTGAGTGCCACCCTTACCCACTAAGTCACGATGAGGACCAATGTCCAAGCTGTTCCAGTTCCATGAGTAATTGCTTGGCCACATGGTGTACCCCTCGTGGTGCTTGCTTGTCAGGACGAAGTATCTAGAAAGAACAGACTGATCAATTTAAATAATACATAGAACTAAATGTTGAACTAGCGCTACATATTTTCTTAACGGTTGGATTACTTTCTTTTCACTGCTATCTATCAGCTCCACACAAAAAGGGCTGTACAATATAAATCAGGAACATTTGAGGACATCTACTGTAGCGAGAGAGACGTAATGGAAGCGTAGAGATGCAGAGCGAATAAGTGAACTGACTGCTCAGGTTGGCTGAAGATGGGATACTGAGTATAAAGCAGCTTCGTCACACTGTCTTAAAGGACAAAGATAAGCAGACGACCACTCTGGTCAGAGACAAAAACGAAGAATGAGCCACAGGGAAGCGAACTAGGCAAAGAAGGGAAAAAGAATCACATCGCAAAGTCACAGATCGACGATGCTTCTCCTGGGCTGTAATGTGAGCCTTGAATCCATCGCGCTCCGTCGCGGCAGCACATGCACAGGAGACCACAAACTATACTACGTTTCTAGAATTTTCTCTGAATCTAAACACTGTGTGACCAACGAAATAATAATTAGAAATGTTTTGAATTTTAAGCTCTTTTCGAAATAATTTTTTAACTTCTCGCGATCAGTCTTCTATTCACAAGGTGCAGCAGTTTTACGTTTCTTGGGAATAGCCTTAAAATGGAAACTTTTAACATCAGCCATAGATTTTCGTAGGTTCGGGAAAGGCCCATAGAGGCGATCAGAGAGTCACTGCGCTATCAGAACCATCGTACTAGGACTTTGCTTACGGTGTGCTGCCTGTCACACTGGATGCGCATTTTCCAACTTGTGTTCGAGACCAAGCTGGGTTAAATATTCTGTGTGAAATGCATCCGAGTGTGCAAAACTGCATTTGGTGCTGCGATAGAACATGAGCATGCACACACGGGACATATGATACTCGAACAGCACGGCTGTCTACTTTGCACCAGGCTTTTCATGCTGTATTTGCGAATTCCCCTTCATAGTGTGATTTAGCCAAAAGGATTGAGAAAGACAGCATATTTGAATCAAAGCTAATAATTATTTAGACATCCTAAAGCTGAATTGGGCCCTGCCTTTCCCAACAAGAACATCGCAATAGAACGATGGCATTGACTGACAAGAAAGCAGAAGCCAAAAAGACACCAAAAAATGTTGGGCGCGTGTTTAGTGAGTCCCAATCAGAGAGATTTTTAAGTTGCGATTGGGGCAAAAGACACAGAAGAAGAAACTAGGATAAAGAAGGTGAGGCAGGCAAACATGGTGCTCCGTGTTGTGCATTTTGAGGAAAGCACGGATGCATCACTCGGCTGGTAGTCTAGTTTAGTTAGCTCAGCCGGTTTTAGAGGCTGCATCTCGCCACTGTACCAGCAAACACTACGAGCGCGAAAGGTTGACACTGAATTTGCGAACTCCTGGCGCTACGATTAATGCTACTCGTATGAACGGCAGTGTTGCAAATAAAATATAGGTTTAATTACGTATGCAATTCACGATCCTACCATGCACAATATACAATTGCTTACTTTGCTCCAGATTTTTTGACAATTCTTGCGAATTCATCAGGATCGAATAATTCTGCTGTAAAATCTTTTGCAAATTCAGCATACGTGAATCCTGGGGGATAATTCTTTTTCATGAAAGAAACCACATCAGCCATTGGACTGTCGCCTTGCCAGTACCACCAGAACCAGGCGTCGCGCAGACCGGGCACAGCGTATGCACCCCAATGCATGAAGATACCGAATTTCTCGTTGTCATACCATAACGGCAATGGACGAGTGTCCAGAGAACTCCAATCAGGTCGATATTTTGGCTGCGATTGGACTAGGCATGATTGGAAAAATACGATGATCAAGGTGAGAAGGTAAAAAAACATGGCTGTCTGTTCGTGTGCACTGCGGAAAAGAAAGTAAACACCAGCCAAGGTGACTCGGCTGGCGGTGTTTTCATTCGAAAACTGGGTGTGTGCGTAGTCGCTCCCGTGTCACTCGGAACTTCCCCTGCGCGACTGATGTCAAGGTGCCGTTATTGATCACGTGTACATATAGGGACGACTGGGGATTCATACGAGTGTTGTCTGTTGAACACTCCGAAGATGGTTTTGCTAAAAACATTGTTCGTCTGGTTCCCAGCGGATGCACTGTCTCATGGCGACGCTTGGAGACAGTGTATCCATGAGAGCCCTTGTATCCCAAGGCTGCTGGAACCGTATCGGGCTGTTTTGAAGGAAAATAAATTGGTAACGAAAACTAAAGCCATAGGACAGCCGATGCGAGAATTTGGCTAACTTTGATCAACTGGGCACACAGAAAGTAATGAAGAGCATGGATGCGCTAGACGAGCACACAAACGTGAATATTGCTCTGTAGACGTCCAGACAAAATGTTAAAAAGAATTCGGCAGTTGATCTGAAAGCTGTTTTTAGAATAGCGCTGACAGAATTTGAAATGAGCGCTGATATAAACCTAAGTTGAGTCCATCTTCATGACCAGCACTTTGCATAGTTACCCTGCTCACTTGGCTACCTATTTTTGTCTTATGGTTCCCTTTGGGATCTTAGAGAACTTATAACTCACTATGGTATCAGGTGAGATCTTGCCGTTTCCTATACCAGTTTGCCAGGTCGTACACGTATTCAGGATCTAACCGTGTGAGGTACCGATTGCATCTTCGCGGGCTCGCTACTCATTGTCAGTATGTGCCTTTTTAGAACTAAGCAAATGAACTTCAACTTGTATTGGTTGACGGGGTCGCCAGTGTTTCACAATACATCTTGCAGGAGCAAATTCTATTTCTAAAAAATCTGTTATCAGACAACAAAATGGTTAGCCCAGCCACCCTACTCTAACCAAATGCAAGGCGAGACGAGGTTGGCTGGGCTCCCTCAACGGCACACGCTTGAGTGGGTATACTTATCTAGACATGATATATCTAGGTTCATGTTGCGTTCAGGGCGAGGCTCACAATCGTACTCCTACGCTCATAACGCATGCCTCTGTGATGTATTTGGTGCATCGTGAAGTCGTGGGGTCGATTCCCTGTGGGATTTTATTCTTTCTGTTTTTCACCGAAGGCTAGTACCCACATGAATATACTTATTCGTATTTTGGAGTAAGTTTGGAAGTTTATAGTTTTGGAATACGATTGCCTTCTGCTACCTTGGACTTACTTGGGAAACAGTGGGGACTTGCTGCAGTAGGCTGCATTTGCCGTAACAGGGCACGAGTACTGCATGCCTAGCACCTACCCAGTTAACCGCCCAGCCAACCTCGTTTGCCTTGCATTTGGTTAGAGTAGGGTGGCTGGACTAACCTTTTCGTTGTCTGAGAGCAGATTTTTTAAATAATACTAGTACTTTTTCGCACCCATATTTGGGTTGAAAAATTCAGAATAGATAGAAAAACTTTGTCGTCTAGTCCCTCCCGAGTTGACGCAAATTTCGTACAAAGAAGGTTGCCGCGTTATGCTCGGTCACCGTGGCCTACTGCGCATAAATTCCTGGGCTAAGCAGGCAATTACCGTGCCTCTTAATAGACATTTTGAGAATTCCCTTTTGCTGGGGGACTAGCCAGCGACACAGGTTCCCCCTTTCCTTTAGCATGGTGTACGTCCGTGGTGGGTTGCAAACGCAAACAGTAACTAATGTATACTGGCGAAAAACGCAAGTGATTCAAAACAGTACCTTATCTGAAAAGAATATTCCAGAAGAATCAGCATAGTATATTTGCGGTATTTTCCGTATTATTACTCCGCTATTGCATGCAAAGCGTACAAGGAAGAAACGTTACGTCACCCATAATTATAATTATTCGTGGCCTATAGCGTCCTGGTCCACTCGCATATATGATCACACCTCTTGTGCATTATTCTGTCGTCTAAATAGCGCCAGCTGGAATTGGAGATTGAGGAGCTTGTCTTGGAATACGCGCATCTTCCATATATGGGACGCGCGAATCCGTTTCCAAATATTCCAACTTCAGTGTCCACGCCCACAGGTTGGGCAGACGGGTCCACTGAATGCCGCTGAAATCCACAGTCAGACCACTCGGCTTCAATGGCTTGTAGGTCAGGGTGCCGTTGTAGCCCAGTAGGGACACCTTGGTTTGAGCAGTCGGCTTGCACGATGCTAGTTTCAAATGATTATCTTCGGGCCATTCAAGGACAAAGGCATAAACTACTGTGTCGTCCTTCTTTTGAGGATTGTAAATACGACGCGATGGAATGCCGTCAGCGGCGCGTAATTTAGAGGTGAACCTGCAAAGCACTTCGAATGACATTCTGTGGGACATAACTCCAAAGCCTATGTTGCGCCAATATGGTGCACCAGCAAAAGAGCTCATGCCCTTCAAACATGTATCCATGGTGGTTGCCTTATTTTTATACTAATAAAAACGCATCTTTTGGTTTGCATATCTTACGAGTAGGTACACTTAAAAGAAGTGTTATGTGTTGGTCTCTAAGCCTTACCATATATTTGGTGTCAGGGTGTCATTTTGATATATCCATGGTTTGGACTCGTAGACAGCTTCGCCATTCACTTGCAGCCATTCACCCATTTGAGTCAGGCGTTCTTCGAAGATAGGAGTGATTTTTCCATAATGGGTTGGGCCAACGTTCATGAGCAGATTGCCACCACAACTGCAATGGATAAATATAAACATTTTTTGGGCCCTAAAAAGTATTGGCCGACACAATCAGTTATTGTGTCTTTTAACTGAACAAGGCAAGATGATGGCGTAAGTTAAACTTTTTGTGTTTGGGCTCTATGGTATTGCAGTTTTTCTCTCATTTGTGATTTATGTTGACATAGTCACTTCAGAATGAGTGCATGAATCTGCGTTAAAGTTACCTGTAATTTTCTGTTTGTTATTTGGCAGGTAATGATGATGCACAACAGTCAAGACCTGAGAACTGACGTCTTCCCAAGCCTCTTGAGTGCCGTATTAGGCAAGGGAGAAATGCACGGCTAAGCAGAAATACGGATTCTTGCTCTTCCGGGGCTAGGGATGAAGTCTGACCACAACTATAAGCTTTGAGGAAACAAGTCTGCCATCACTTATCACTCATAAAAAGCGGAAGTGAATCGAGACAATGGGTTCTCTGAAAACAATGTTACAGAAGAATCAGTGCGGTATATTCCCAATACTTTCCGCATTACTCCCCTCTAACTGCTGACAGCCAACTTTTAAACCATGTTTCTCTGATAATGAGCGGTCAGGCACAGAGCGCTCTTACCTGATTGTGGTAACCAGAGTTCCAATTAATTCCTGAATTGTTAAAAAGTCAGCGTAGCGGGCGTCGCGTCGGAATCCCCACGAATTACGATCGATTGTCATGCAGTTCTCCCATTTGTGTTTCTGTAATACCCCTGCAACAAGTCAATAAACATTTTTATTGAAGTACAGCATGTAAGCCCTAAACTTTTTTATCAGAGCATTGTTTTTCTGTTTGGGGGTGGACTGGTTTTGCCATAACAACGAAAAAACACCTCTGTCCCATTAATGATAGAGTTTAAGTGCATTTTATTAAATTATAAAGCTTTTTACCTGGGTTATATTTATCGGAGCAGGTAAAAAAATCGCCGTGTTGGCACAATGCACCAACGCCCCAACGATCGTTTGTCACAATGGTGTCTTTGACTGGGCTAGAAATCGCAGAGTGATCATGAGAAGTCACTCATCGTTTCTGTACATGTTCTTATGACTTCTTTGATTTTTTAAAGATTCTGGCACAGTTTAGTGAAAGACTTGTTGAAGGGTGTGTGGTATAGCTGCAAATGGTGCCCTTCCCCAGAGCGTGCATGGGCCAAGGAGTGGGTGGCAAAAAACTAAAGGAAAGGTTGAGACGTGAGATAAAACCCGCATGCATCATTTCGCAACCTTGAAATCATTTAAACCCCCCGGTGATATTAACTATATTTTTATGACCCATAAGGTCGAGTTGTATGATTTTCGACTTGCGATCTGAATGCCCTGGGTTCGACTCCCGGTGGCGCCGAGTCTTTATCACGAAAAAGCTCGCAAATAAATACTAAAGCTGAAACTTTAAGTTGGTCGGTGGTGGACTGTTCCTCACAGCACCAGTCTCGGTAAGACGGGTTCCTGACGGCGCAATAGCGACGCTCATACTTGCAGTGACCTCTGTGTAAAGTGGACTACACCCGAAACACCTTCGCCAGTGACGTTAGATCGCATCGAGATCCCGCATCCTTCCCTGAGCGGTATCGACGATGAGGACATTGCACTCCTCGAATCCTGCCATGCCCACTGCCAGTGCGGCTGGCCGTTCCCAGAACCCACCAGCAACACTGGAAATGGCAGGGCTCGGGTAAGCTGAGAGGGAGACCGTATCGATAGGCGTGAGGGCGGCCAGCGGGTCTTTGATGGAAGAGAGGAGTCCCCATCGTTTTTTCTATTTTGAAGTTTGCAATTGTAAGAGGGCAAGCTCTTGTTGCTCTTCATCTTTTTCCGCTCTTGCTGCTTTTGGAAATCAGTTGGTACTTCACATTTGTGGAAATTTTAATAATTTGTCTGCTGGATTTCTAGCAGTGCAGGCGCTACGGTGATTACATTTCGCCTGAAGTAGCTACAGGCAAAGACGTAGTTAGAGTACCATACGGCCTTTTAGGACGCTGTGCGTCGGAAACTGTGTTTCTTTATCCTCATGGCAAGAACAATGAAGGCAAGCACAGCGGAGTACATGGCCCTGTCCAATCAATGCATGGTAGAAACTTTAAAAATTTTTCTGGAAAAGTCTGCAGAGCTTTTATTGCTTGAGTTGATAAAGCAAGTAAACCTTTTAGCCTATTTGCTTTTCTCCTGTAGTTGTCAAAGCACGAAGTGCAACTAGTGTTGACTCACCTGTCATTGTACAGCCAAGCTATCAATTCAGTAGAGTTCCAGTATTGGTAGGACGCTTCCCAATCGCCATCATTCCACAACACTTCGGGGCGATAAGTGTTGATAATTTCGCGCATTTGGGGGATAACTACATCCTGAAAATTTTTGAAATATTACATATCTAAGATGGTGCTGCCACGTTCAGTATGTGTGCTTTTGGGGCAGGTGTATCTCTTGTTTCCTTCCATGCCTCCATCATATTCTTTATGTGCTATACAGTAGTTTTGTCTGAATAAACTTGCGCAATTGGAAGCGCCCAGCTTTATGGAAACATTGCTGTTACAGTCTTGTGGTATTATCAGTGAGACGGAATTACGTTGCCTGCGTCACGTCTGCTTACAATGCGCGACCTATCAGCGTGCTGTAAATTTTGTTAACGCGCACGTAGTGTCGCATAAAATGGTGGCGGGCTCTCAGACATGCTCGCTGTGAGCCAGTGAAATTCATGCATTTTGTATCAGATATGTCATTCAGCTCCAAGGACATGAATCACACTGTTTGCGTATCCATTCTGAAAAATCTTATCGCCTTGCATTTCTTATCGCTTACGCACATGCATCACTTCTGCATGGTCCGGTGGGTGATGCTCTGTCGAATGTGACTGTAACGTAGCTTGCACTATTTGAGCACCTGCCGCTACGGCACTCTGGTCCCACTCACCCTGACATACTCTTGACTCTTGAACAGATTGGCCTTATCTTTCTGATAAAGCGGATGGAACCAGGCGAACAGAGAATAATATAAACCGAATCGTACTCCCTGGGCTCGCATAGACTTCGACAGATCACCTGACAAACAAATAGAGCTACGTAAAGACAAGCTATCTGCAAGACTTTCTTTGCTGTTTCTTATCTTGGGACAGAAATAGAGGAGAAAGTGGGGTGAGTGCAGTGCGAGGTGCACCATCGCCCCCTTTTTCTGCCCCGTGCATTTACAGTATGAGAATGCAGTCAGAACACACCGCATCGCGCATTTACCCGTAAGCGTACAAGTATGTAATTTACAGTCGTCTCCTGTGTAGCAGGACCCAGCTTTCGAAAGGTTTGTTTCCGAGCTTTTTTAAATTTGATTTAGCGGCAAGCACTGTGATACTGGGATGGAAAATCGTACCCAGTTACCTTCACTTTTTTAGCATTATCAATACATAGTTTTAGATACCTCCTTAGCTAGCCTCTTTGATAATTTGCAGTTCTGAAGACGTCTGCGACAGAAATATATCATTCTTACCCACAAGGTCACGATGAGGGCCAACATCAAAACTGTTCCAGTTCCAAGAGTAATTGCTTGGCCACATGGTGTACCCCTCGTGGTGCTTGCTCGTCAAGACGAAATATCTAAAAGGAGTGATCAGATCAGAACAGGAATTGTCTGGAGCTACATCTAGTTTTTACATCGCGAACAATCCTGTTGCGGCTGAACAGAAAGATTCGAATGGGATTGGGAACACTTTTTTACAGATATTTCAGTTTTCTTGAACTTTTCGGAGCATAATATTAAAATAAATTTTCTGTGTCTTCTGATTTAACTGCATTGACCATGAATCTGTTTTTGAATCTGCGGACTCTTCCCGTCGATAAGAGTCAAAATATCCTGATCCTACACCTAATGCTGTTAAATGTGTAGCTGATTGTTCCTATATCCTGATTATGCCTTGGCGAAAGTATTTTCTCACGTAATTTTAGGAAGCCTGACTTATTCAGCATAGTGCATCCGCTCACACCCAGAAAAGCTCGCTTGGAAAGCTAGAAAAATCTTCGGCCGGGGAACAAGCCTCTCCTAATCTTCATGCTGTACAGCAGGACTGCCTACTTTGCACCAGCTTTTTTAATGATGCTAGCGAATTCCGTTTCACTGAATAACTCAGCCGTAAACATTGATCCAAAATCGGCATATTTGAATCCTGGCTTATAATTTTTAGCCATAAATAGTACTACGGCTGGATTGGGTGATGTGCCTTGCCAGTTCCACCAAAACCATTCACTGCCATATGATGGCACCGAGTACAAGCCCCAGTGCATAAAGACACCAAATTTTGCATCGTCGTACCACAAAGGCAATGGTCGAGTGTCCAGAGAACTCCAATCAGGGCGATATTTAGGCTGCGACTTGATGGAGCAAGATTGAGATAGCAGGATGACCAATGCAAGAAGGCGAAAAGACATGGTTGCTTGTGGTGTGCTCTGCGGGACGAGAAGAAAGCACAATGGCTGGTGACTTGGCTGGCGATCGAGTCTAGTCAGCCTGGCCAAAATTTATGCGTTTTGGAAAGCGGATTGATGATACGAGGGCGGCTCAGCTGGGTGATAAACAAGGGCGTGTTTGGCAGCCTGGTGTAGAAGGGTGAGCTACGCGCTGCGCGAGCGAATGCAGCAACTGACTTTCAAAGAGCTTATGCCTTGATAGATTGCTTCTGGGATGGCGAATGGCGCAGGGGTTCAGCAAATGCTACTTTGATAAAAAAATCTTATCATTTTTTCTTAGTGCCTGGTTCGAAAAGTGGTGGGCTGTGAAAGTATGCGCTAGAGAGTGCTAAAACTCATGTACTGGTGCGTGGGCCCTTATTTTTAATTTAGCAATCCCTTGCGGCCATGCATGTCGCTGGTGAATCCTCCTGTTTCAATATGAATCCATGTGTTGTCGGTTCAAAAGATATTCTGATATACACCAACACTTAACGTTTCTATCTCAAATGATATGATGAAATGAGAACATGAAGTAGCCAATATGTCTTCGTTGTTTTTCTGCGCAAGTATAGCGGTGTTAAAGCTATTGTAAAAGCTTATTAGTCGCAGCAGACATTTTAACGCAAGTTATGATTTAACACGGTTTCTTACGATGAGGTTGTTAGCTTGTAACGCGACCTATCACCACCTCTGGTTGACAGATCATATTACTAGCAATGTTCGGTGCATATACTAGCTCCCCAGCAAATATCGCTAGGTTGCAGATAGATCCAAAAAACTTGGATTAAAAAATCCTGTGATGAAAAACAAATTACAGTGCATTGCATTGCTTTGCTTTGCCCTTTATCAAACTATGCCCAAAACGCTGTACTTACAGTAGGCTAGTGTCAATCGCCCAGCTGCAGAACATAAAAATATTTATTACGAGTAAACAATCAGGGAAGTCGATCTTTTTTCGTAGAAAAATATACGAAAACGCAAAATTTTGAATTTTGACCCGAAAAGGAAGCTTACGTCCAAGCACACAATTATTTATACTGTAGAAGATTAGATCACTGGCTGCTGTTGCTGGTGAACAGTGGTGAACTGGACTGGAAATCGCTTCGCGACGTACCAGAAAGACAGTTTGCGCTGGGAGACTTAACAGTCTGTTTGAGTATAATGTCTCCTGACAAACTCCCCCGTTTCAGTTTGAGCCCCTTCATTGTCGGTTCAAAGGATATACATACACTAACACTTGACGTTTCTATCTGCAATGATATGCTTGCATGAAAGCGCAGAAATTAGTGCTCGTTGTTTTTCGATCCTATTCGTTGCCATGCAAATCCATGCTCAGTATGTGATTGACCATGATAAAAAATTCGCGGCACAAGATATGTAGATACAACAAGGATGCTAACGCCCCCTCCCTCGCGTTTTCGTGCGACCGCCATTACCAGACAATCCTGCATTGTAAGCTCCGCAGCGGACAATGTGGTCAATGCTGGAGGGGCTTATCTGACAGGCCGCCAGATGGCGCTGATCATGGGTAGACAGTGGCTACACAGACACATCTGGTTGCGAGACAAATACAGTACGAGTAGAGTATTGTACGCTGGTCTGGCTGTACTCCACTATGTAGATTGCAATATATAATAGTAAATATCTTTGCGCTTAAAAACTGTAGTTTTTGCTGTCTACGCCGCTTACTCGAAATATAATTGCTTACTTTGCCCCAGATTTCTTGACAATTTTTGCGAATTCATCAGGATCGAATAATTCTGCTGTAAACATCGTGGCGAATTCAGCATACGTGAATCCTGGGGGATAATTCTTTCGCATGAAAGTAACCACATCAGGCGTCGGACTGTCGCCTTGCCAGTACCACCAGAACCAGGCGTCACGCAGACCGGGCACAGCGTATGCCCCCCAATGCATGAAGATACCAAATTTTTCCTTGTCATACCAAGAGGGTAGGGGACGCTTGTCCAAACTGTCCCAGCTTGGAGAGTACCTTCCGAAAGCTGACGACGGAGATGGCAAAAAGGGAAAGGATACAGAAAACACTAGGGGAAACCAGGCAATCAGAGTTTTCATCCTCATGCAAAAGTCATAAATGCAGGCTTGGATAGAAAAATTAAAACAGCCACTCCTGAATTTTGCCGTGAAACCTCGTTGATGTTCTGGCAGCTACGAAAACAAGGAACTGACCTAAAATATGTAACACGATGCGTTGCGTAAACAGTCAGCAGGCAAGTTTTTGCTTATCTAGGCTAGCTTCTAGTCAGCCGTATCTTAAATTACTAGCGTGATTTATTACTGCAGAGAAGCAAAATTGCTGGAATATCTCCCTGTAGCGAGCTAGAAGTTGTCAGGGACGAAAATCAAGAAGAAAGATAAGACAGGAAGAACATGGCATATAGTTTGAAGATTTGTACAGTACATCACAAATTTGAACAAACACCTAAATAGTGCTGTATCTATTCGAAAGTTTCGAAAAATTTGCGTTATTCGTCTATGGTGGATGCTTAGGAACTCTGAATGTTGCGGAGTAAAATAGTGAACACTGTGTGCTTCCATTTTCATCAGGAATTAGCTTCGAATAAGCGGCAACGTTTCTCATTTTGACACCAGTCGCTTTGAAGTATCTGAAGAAGCACTCGAATAATTTCTATAATGTTAACAACTGTGTAAAAACCTGAAGCCTACTCTTTATGGGGCCTTTGCATTTTCTCAGGTACGTCGTAAAGAACCGTGTATCGGAGAAGTCGTCTTCGGTCAGTGTAGAAGCATCCAATGAGTACAAAAATGTTAAGCCCATTTGAGGTGTTTGAGTAAAATAGCTACACTAAAATTAAAAAAAGAACAGAATGAGATAAAAATTGTATAAAAGGAGCGGTGCAACTGTTCTGGATCTATTTCCAGCTTCTTTGCTAGAGCAAGCTTCCTCAGTGAAGTTAGAAATCAGTAATCAGAAGATTGA
This sequence comes from Mesodorylaimus sp. YZB2_4, assembly GCA_030248295.1. NCBI lineage: Eukaryota > Metazoa > Nematoda > Enoplea > Dorylaimida > Dorylaimidae > Mesodorylaimus > Mesodorylaimus sp. YZB2_4. The sequence continues at coordinate 167,854 of JASANH010000554.1, read as the reverse complement.
AAACACGAAGCCAAGATATAACTAGTAGAAGAATAAAGAGTAGTTGCTTCAATTTTTGCTTCAGTTCACTGTTCGAGTGACCGTTCGCGGAAACTAAAGACGGAGTAGTAACACTTCTGAGAGGTTGCTACTTCGGAAAAGTGCAAGATTTCTCGAGTAATTCTGGACGTACACTGAACAACAGCTGTGCTCATAGAAAACTAATAAGAGATAGGAATTTTAAAAATCTTACTTTTAAGTTTGCGCATTGTTTCATGCAGGCTGATTCTGGCTTGCAAATAACAGTCTTCAGAAGTTTATGGCTTTTTACGGTTTGATTACCTTGTCTGACCGCTGTGAGGCTTCTATGCCATCGTTTCTCGAAAATGCATCGGCTGTCGGCAGGGTCTGGAACTTCTGAAATGAAAATCCCCTTGTTCTCTCGTTCTAAAACTAACGATGAGAGTAGAATTTTCGAAATAATCTCCCCGTTTTATGTTTTCTCTCACTATCAGCCTAAAGATGAAAGATCAGGTATCATATCGCATTTTTGATACTCTGGAGATACTTTTTTTAAATATACAGTATGCTTCACACTACTCCGCCGAAATTACTGCTAACCGCCATCTGAGGTCCAAGGCCTGTCTTGAGTGAGTGCGTCCACACTGATCGTGCGTATAAACAGATCTCTACGTGTATCTTTTACTATGAGAAAAGATATGATGAACGAGGTGCACTTTGTCGCAAAGTAATGTCATTTCTGCATCTGCGGACATATTTGCTTGCACGATTCGGGAATTGTTCTATCCCTCTCGCTCAAGGGGCTTTCTTTAAAGCGAGTATTTACAGTAAAAGAAGAAGTGTTACCATCGGGGGGTCCCAAGGGGCCGGCCGCAACAGGTCCACCGATTCCAGTGCTGTAATCAGCACCTCGTTCCAATCTGATTAGAAATGGATCGATATGGTCCTCTTCATCACTGAACAGTCGTGTGCACGACGTGAGTGATAGCAAAATGATGGCAAATATGGTGAAGATAAAAGCATCTCGAGTCATTTCTTGACAGCGTCAAAGCACCGACAGAGGACAAGTCCAAAGACGTCTTTCGGTGAGAAATGAATTAATCGAATGTGAAATATACAAAATTTAATACACCTATTCGACTGCAATTCACTTGGTTTGTCCTCCAGGCAGGGAGATCCAGTATGTGTGGCTTTAAGAATGGAAAAAAGTCGTGTATGACGAAGTGAAGGCCAAAGTGCCTGCTTCGCCCGAGGCAAAATTCAGATGTTTATCACCACACTCAACGTCAGTGTGTTGGAGACGACAGGTTATACGGCCCAGTTTAGATACGGCTATTCCATAAATTTGCGTCCTACCGTGGGGGAACAGGTTTACCCTGAATTTAAATCGAAATCCGTTTGCCAGTTTGTTGAACAGTTTAAAATTAGTGACTAATTTGGAAACTGATGTGAATGACATGTGATTCACAGATCGTTCGTGTCCTGATTGGCCTTTGACGTTGGTGCGCGGAGGAATGTTAGATGAACATTGGCCATGCTGGAAAGCAAGGGCAGTTTTAGTGCAACAGAGGTTCTTGATTCACGTGACATAAAGGAGTGTGAGCCGTTGCGTTTCCTCAGTTATGTTACGAACAAATAATACTGTAGCTAAAAAACCAAAAACTTTTTGCTAGAGTAGTTCATTATCGATTCTCGCAACAAGACAGCCGAAATATGTCTAGAGGAAAAAGCGATTCCTGAATGTCCATTTCTGAACTTATAATAAATGGACCATAGAATAGCATGAAGATGAATCAGGATGGATTAAAAAAAGGGAATTAAATGAGTCTGCAATAATAAAATTACCGGAATCTGCAGACCAGCTAAACCAGAAGAGCTAAAACTCACATTCATACGCCTTGCTCCCCATCTAAGAGATAATTCGCCGCTGGTGTCTGGTGGTGGCATTGACGCCATGCGACATGCAAAGTTTTTCAATCGTGTCAGTTCCCCACTATGACTTAACGTTATTTCCATAGGAAGCCGTATTTTCGAAGGCGAATATGACATGACAAGGCGAGAGGACCCCTGAAGTTATTTTTCAACATTTTTGTGGGTTGGGCCCCGCGCCGCTCCAGTTCCCCCCGCAGGACTTCCAACCCGTTTTGCCTCTAGCCGGTCCGCAGTCATGAGATGATAAGCGAGGCAGTGGCCAGCTCTCACGGCAGCGTCCCCTCTGCGCCTCCACGCGAGTGAAGAGGTCGAAAATGATTTCCCGTCACCCTCGCGGGTAAAAATTACGGAGGTCCAATCCGGGCTGGCTCGTCCAAGGCGGATCTTTAGTGCCAACCACAGAAAGAGCCGCAGGAATAATCCCACGTGGTCCACGCCTCGTGTTGAGTTTATTTCCAACGCACCACAGGGGCCAGACAGACCCTCATTTCGGAGACGGTACGTGCCGGCCTACCTGGATTGTAACGGACTTGGGACAAAAGTGCGCTTAGCAGTTCATATGCCAAGTTCATCGTCAGTTATCCGTCACGCATTCGGGCACCGACAGCATCGCCACCAAAATTTGCCCGAATGCACGTCTATTCCGACCAAGTCAGAACACCGTTGTTGAATAAAGTGGGCGCGTGGTGGATGATCGAAATTTCGATGCAGTCACCAAGCTCTGACGAACCAGTCGGAGCTCGGGGAATGTCATGATGACTATGCATTCTCAAATGTTGAAGTAAAATTCAGGCTGCAGTACAACTTCAGGCTCCGGTCCAGTTAGTGCAGCCAGTTAAGGTATCATGCATAAACAGAATAATGAAGTGGTTCGTCTGACCTTCTGCGTGAAGCCGTCACCCGTCATCGAGATGTTTCGGACATGACACACACATTGGCCCGACGGTCGGACGTCCGCTGATAATTGCTCACCTAGCGCGAGAGGCCGACCATCCACCGGGCCATGGTGAGTGGGAACCTGGTAGTCTGGGTTTTTGGCGCGGTGCAATAGGTGCAGCGGTCACTTTCTCAGTGATATGGGCAAAACAGGTTATAGGTACTTGGTCCTTCCAAAACAACGGCAGTTATCACACCTTCGTGGTGCAGCTCCTTTGAGGCTGGTGCAGGCTTTCTCTCATATATATTCGGATGAGACATGCCAGGGCAACTTTTCCACTGTAGCTTATGCGCTGTACTGAGATACAATGTTTCACTTGTTCCACTTTGATCATAGCTCTACTGACTTCTACTGATATCGCTCGAAGATTAGACAAATTTCCTCGAATAACGTTACCTCCCTTCGAGCATGGTCCGTCCATGATTTATTTGAGTTTACAAAGTCACGAATGTGTACACCCCTCGCCACTCTAAGGCCAAAACATATTTACCAGTATATCCTGTCATGGCACAGAGCCCATGTCCCGAACAGCTGGCGATCAGCGACAAAGTGTTTGGGCCAGCAGATCGAATATACTCGAAGATTAGAAATCTTGTCTGGAAGCTTCTAGCAATGGAGGTTTATCGCTCTATTAAGATATGCCGTCATTTGGGTGTGTCAGTTTTTCTTCTCTTCCTGTACATAATCTGTCGCCATAAGCCCTTTTCTAATCGTCCCTCGGCCAATACTGCGCTAGCAGTCTTGCTAATTGCTAGCTATACCTTGCAAAAGAGCAGGTTGATACGACTTAGGCGTGCAACTATCAATTAAAAACTGGAAGGCAGTACCAGTCTCGACAGAACTTGGGATGGCTTAGGATGGCTCAACATGACATTTATTTATCCAAATGTCGGGTAAATAATCCAAGTACCGAGACAGGTAATTGCAGATGGAGCATATCGAAGTTGCTCGATGGAACGAGGCTGTGCGAGTTGACCTGCTTCCGCGCAATGGTACAGTATAAAAGGGAGAGCTGACCAAGCAGACCAATGCAGCCTGCTGTGCCCAGATCTCCAGTTAGTGTCTTACATTCCGACCATGTTCTCCCAACTTTTCGTCGTGTACGTTTTTCTCCTATTGTGGCCTTTGAATAATATGTGCGCTGCGTCGCTTGAAACAGCGGTGAGGAGGTGAGAGTGCCATAATGCATACCATAAACAGCCTTCACTTATCTAAAAATATTTTTAGATCATTTATTCTCCACACTTTGACAAACCAGCAGCCGAATTTCCCATCTGATCAATTGGATATGACGATTCCAATGAGACAAAAGAGATTGATCAAGTTTACCGCGCCATCGAAATACAAAAAGGTTCTGGTACAACTCAACAGAAAAAATGACCAGAAGATTTATTTGAAATCACAGCATAGAACTTTTATCAATTGTTTCTTCTCGCCTGTTCAATGTGTCTATGTCGGCTAAGAGCACAAATAGTGATTTGATGACATTTCAAGTACCTACAGTAACTATACGAGCATATGGTATACCTAATCAATAAAATATTGCTTGGGCGAAGTTGAGTGCTTATTCCTAGACTTACCGTTATATTATACAAACTTTGGCATAATGTGGCGGCTGCTGCAGTTTGGTCAGTCCCACGATTATCAGACATTTTCTAAAGAGAGAACTAGCACTCAGAGGCCGTTTCGTCCTAAACAGCATCCAATCCACAGAGGACAGACAAACTGGGAAATGTAGTCCGATAGTGTGAATTCGAAGTTGGTCCGTTACTGATCTATTGGGTCTTGGTGCAACCGCTTCACCTGTCTTCAACCTGTAACAGCGTTGCCTTGCCAAAGAAAACGCCTGGGCCTGGGTGACCCAGGGCAGTTTCCTTGGCTTGTTTGTACAGTCCTCTGTGGACCGAGGTACATGCTAGGATGCTACTTAGGATAAAACGGCCACACACACACAGTGAAGACTATACACATTACATAGTATGTATATAGCCTGCGAGACCCAGTGAAGCAGGATTGACACCTCATGATTGGTATTGGTACTGGTACATCAAAATCGCGGCATTCGGACTTTGTGGTCAATTGTGAAACGACAATCTATAGTAAAAGTCGTCAGACGCCGACCCCTCTGGCCTCTTTGCGTGTGCACTGTACCACGGAAAATGAGCAGGGGCAATTCTCGGGTCGGGTAATGACTGTCGATATGGCGCGATTTTGATGTACCAGTACCAATACTAATCATTAGGTCTACATTCACTGCTTCACGTCCCTCGCACGCCATATAACGGGTGATCAGATAAAAATGGCGGACTGTTTCGATTGGCGCGCAAAACCTACAGGCTGCTCGGATCTTGCCGCGCGTGATGTTGTTAAGTAGAGGTTGTCTTACTGTATTACTGCGAGAAAGGTCAGGAAAAAATTTATCGCCTGTGAGTTTTTACGAGATGAAATCCAAAGACGTCCAAGATCTTGTACTTTCTAAGTGCAGACTAGGAAAACGACCAGGCGAGATTTTCAGCGAACTAGAAAACTTTGTTTCAAAAAGAACAATTTAACGATGGTGCAAATTGATCCGTACATCTGGCTCTATCAAATTGAATAGACCTCCTGGAAGAAAACGAACTGCTCGAATGTGAATGGTCTTCACTGTGTGTGTGTGGCCATTTTATCCCAAGCAGCATCCAAGCACCTCGGTCCACAGAGGACTGTACATACAAGCCAAGGAAACTGCCCTGAGTCACTCAGGCTGACTTTTCGAACAATAAATAATGACCAAGGAGCTGTAAGCTTTTATTTTTTCGGAACAATTTTAAGTCTCTCAGAGAGGTTTGCGTCAAGTTTTGTTACGCGCATGCTAGGTTTGTTCTAAAATATATAACAGCAAAAAATGCATGGCAGCTTTTCAAAACACACCGGTGCATTTAATTTCAACGGGCCATACGACAAGTACGATTTGAAAATTAATTCTTGATACCTGCCCCGTTAGGCATGCAATAAAGATCAGCCCCGCATATATTGTCCAATATTATCAAGCACGCCCCCGTCCGAATATGGCGTCGAGTTTGCTTTTTCACGTCACTTGTGCAAGTTTTGTTTACAATCAGAACCGCGCCTAGAGTATCCCGAAAAGTGGTAGAACTAGAGCTGATATGGGCTATTTCAGCATACAAATCGTATGGTTTCGCTACATTTTTGCAGTCGACCTTCTCTCGCAGCGTTTTCGTAGCCGACGTTGCCCAGCCTTGACATTTCTGGTCGTCGTTGTTGTAATCGGGTCCTTGGGGCCCCCAAAGCCAAGCACGCAAGACATGGCTGTCTAAAACTGTTGTAACATTTCCCTTCTGCCAGAAGCAGCCCCGCCAAAATCCACCCCAAATAATCAAATCTTGGAAAGTCTTTTCGAAATGACTCCATATTTCTTTACTGTTGCGTTTCTGCGGCATATTTTTGCAGTATCCGGACTCTACCAATGGATCGCACAGTGCATTGATATAGGCATCAGCGGGGCCGTGTCCCATGAATGGGTAAACACCCAGCATAGTCTGTGTCAGCCGATAAGTCTTGGCTACGTGCTCGCTGTGCATCGATGCGATCAGGATATTCCAAAGTTTTTCAACTAAAAAACAAGCTTTTAGCCTCATTTTCAAACCGATGAAATATGAGCGAACATTTGGCGCCATGAAATCCGTTGATCCCATATCATGAGCATGGAATGGATGCCTGGCAAGAGTGTGGGCTATCATCCGCACTGAATCCTTATTTTTTTTTTTTTACCCGCTATAACTCTTATGTGATGCCTCCTTACTTCGCAGGTGCTAAAATTCAAAGGGTTAAGTGGCCAATTAAGACCAATTTTTAACCTGCTTTGGAGTGGAATAGATATGCAGGATTTGGAGACCCCTGACAGGAAGGAATTCGGGTCAAAAGGCATGTAGTAGCTCAAGAAACTACATGCAAATGGCGGCTGGGGGATGCTTCACCCTGCTTCCTAAATGTTTTTTGGAACCTTTAGGAGCACGTACAGCATGACCCACTAAATTGCCTGAAGTATGAAAGCATGTACTGTCTTACCCTTCATCGCGCCCATGAATGCCACAAAAGATACATTTCCTGGATTCGTTAATCCAAAGCACACCTGCTGCAGAAATGAGGCTCTGACAGCGTCCAAGAAATTTGCAGCCAATTGTTTTTTGTGCCCGACGTACGAGTAGCCAGATAGCTCGTGTAACAGCTCGAAAACTGTTCCATAAGTTGAAAATAAATGTAGATTTTCCAGCAGTCCCTCCAAATATGGTATACCGTTGCACGCCTGCTTCAGTGGTTCCAGACTAGCAGAGTTCATATTTTTTGAAAATGCATCAAAAAGGTCTTGATATTGGCCAATTGTCGTTACTACTTCAGTAAGTTTGGCACGGAAGATATGCGTTTCTGGCAATACCTCCAGCATTTTCTGCATCTCGGCAGTGACTGCTTTTGCAAAACTCCAATCCATTTTTTCCATAAGGTCTTTGAATTTTTTAGTGGCATCTGGGTTTGTGGTGGGACTCAGTACTACGAAGTGAGTGGCAGTGTCCACGGCACTTCCAACTCCTACGATAAAATTCCGCAGTTCTGGCATCCTTTCCTATAAATAGAGACCTTGATCATTACTGTTCAAAAGTAACAATTTTAAGACGGAAATGAAATCAAGCATGCTTGCGAAAAAGGCTGTTGGGGGGGGGGGGGGTAATTTGCGTAACTGTAGTAGGTGTGTTTAGCTTGTGGACCTGTGGAGAGGTAGTGGTTGAACTGGCCGCTTTATACGCGAAACAGTATGTGGTTGCCTTGAACAGATTACCAGCTCCTTCGATGACCGCTCGATACGCTCCGTTCGGCAAAGCAGAAACCCGTCGGGTTGATGTCTTCCCCTCCTACGACCGGGAGGCTTTCCTGGAGGCTTTTCGAGACCCCGCTCTCATCAAAGTAGCCTTTTACATAACCAAGCCTAGGAGGCTACATAACCCGCTAGAGCTATAATAATCCGCTGCATAACTATATAACCCGCTGGAGAGAATGTGGGTGGGACAAAAACTCCGACTTCAGCAAGGCGCCTCCGACTATGCCTGCGGCTGAAGTATCAACTGAGCGATTGACGTTTCCTAGCCAGGAGAGATCGATTACGCTCTCCCACTCGCCTTGGCCTACCAGGGACGAGGGTTAGGTGCGTTTGTGATCGTTTTTTGATTTAACACTCATTGATTCTATCCTAGTTCTAAAAATCTCTCTTTCGAGTGCTTACCGCTTGTTTATAAAAGGATTCTTTCGCCTGTTCCACCATTTCGCTCATTAACCAGCTACCAAAAAATGACACGTATTCGCCTCCCAACGCAAGAGCGGTCTGTGCGTTCTGGATATCCTGCTGGGAGTAGTCACTTCGAACAATGGTAGGTATTGAGAGAGCCAGAAGTAAAACTATGTTGAAACGAATCATTTTTGATGCAGCGCTAGCAACATAAGCTTAGCTCCTGCTCGAGTGTGATAAAACTTTTGTTTTCTACCAGTCTAGCCGTACTCTACAGCAGAGTATATACAGTATACACCAGTAGAAGATCTTGACTAGAAACAGGGTGCGTTTTTAGCACGTCAAACGTTTATATTAATGGAAAAATTCCTATCCGAATTCCATGTGAAGGCCAGAACCCGACTCAATTGTCTTCTGATAGGGTGGATTAAAGGGCCTGCACCTTTTAGACATATTTGTAAGTCGGAGGCAGTAGTAACCGTCAGTTTTTTTAGGCAAATACGCAAATACCTATCTTGATTGGACAAGGTAAAAAACGCACATTGCATATTACGAGTAGACAGGTCATAAAAATCACAGGGCAACCATAGAGTATAGCATATACTTCAAGCTCAAAACTAAAAATCATGCCCAGGCCTAGATTATATTCCCGCGATTAGCACTGATGAAACGCCAAAATATGCTAATAAAATGATTTCTGATCCAGTGGCGCAGCCTTCCATCGAACGGATGGCTGTATTTGTCGTGGCTTTCTGAAGAGATACGACAGTTCGTGCTTATAATTTGCATATGGCTTCAAATAAGGATAAGGTAAGATAAGATGTGTCAGAATGTATTTCTCAATCAGTCACATGCCGGCCAACGAATTGTCTAAGCTTACAATGCGGCTAGCGGTTTTGAGCAGATTTTTTAGGTAGCCGAAACCACGCCTTCTCTCAGAAACACAGGGGACTCACAGGGAATCCAGAAGCCCTCGAACCTTATTCTGCATGACAAACACAGGAGAGAAAAAACCAAGATCGTTCGAATTTTGGAGTTCAAGGGTTCTCTTGAGAGGATCCAATATGGTTCTTTCAGTTTGGCTGAACATTGGTTCTGAGATTTCGGTCCAGTTCCAGAACTGGAGCCAAAACTTGTTCGCTAGTGGCAGTCCTAGTATGTACAGTAAGCCAAGTCCAGGCTACTCCGGGTACTGAATGTCATTTCGGAGTGATCACGTTGAACGGTGACCCTGAGTACAAGCACTGACTGTTGGGCTGTATTTGATAGTGTACATCCACATCGCTCCACGTGGATTTCACAACTGCCGTTTTGGAATCAAAAACTGAGAGGACTGCATGGAATGAAATGTTCGCGTGAATGGCATCGTGAAAACTTTGGAATCATGCGGGGACAGTTTTGGTTCCAAGTGGATACCATATCATCCATCCACGTAGGTCTCATTGCGGAAAAAAGTGGTAGCCATGCGGATGTCATGGCGCCATGACAGGAGTGTTGCAGATTAGATTGCATTTTAAAAGATCTGAATTTCTAGTTAAAAGTAATACCGTGTTTGGATCATCCTCCTGATAACATATCAAGCGCAACCTCAGCGAAGTATCAAACGTGTGGTTGTGGGGGACAGATAAGTAGCCGTCGACACCAGTCGCATAAAATGTTGCACCATCGACTATTGTGGGGGCGTACCATTGCTTGTAATCGCCGAAGGCATTATTGATGTTGGTCTTGCTACGGTAACCCCTGCCACTAGCTGGATCCTCTTCAAAAACCACAACATATTTCTGGTACTCCTTCAAATGCAAACAAAATTACATAAGATTGCAGGAACAAGCTGAAGATTTTCGATCGCACCAGTTAAATGAAGCCAGTCCACAAGCTTGGACTAGTTTCATTTAGATTTTGCACCGACATCCTGGAGAAAAAAGACCAACCTGATTGTGGGAAATACTGGACTTTAAAGAGCAGCTAGTACTGTAGGGTCAGCATTACCAGAAATAATCAGCATTACTAGACACTAGAAAAGAAGTTGTGACCCGATAAGCAGAATTCGATAGCACAACGCCATCTTAAAAATGGCTTCAAGCCGAGAAATTTTTAAGAGCCCTCTTCGGTCATGTCAAGGTCAAAGTTTTTGAAATAATGGGCGAAGTCAAGATGCATGCGGTCAAAGCCGTCGAAGGTTTTCCTACCCTGGTTTAGGGTAGCAAAAGAGGACGCAGAAATTTGGAAGAGGAACTTTGATTTCAGACTTGGAAAACCCAGGGCAATAGAGCACATACAGTATGTATTATAGTACCGTACCTTGACTACATGGCTTAAGAGAAATGCCGTGGGCTGGTCGCCTGCGACGTTTGTCATGAAAAGATAAAATGCTACACGATGCGCCTTGTTTTCATGACTAGCTGTGAAGTAAGGCAGTCTCGCGCCTCGTTTCTGGCACATGTCTATGGCATCCTTCTTATTGAATCCGACCATACCATCAGCAGATGGAGTGAATACGGCTTTGGACTCGAGCTCCTCGATTTCGAAGAAGCAGCTAGCCGTCCCTTCGATCATTTGATATTTGAAGGGGCAGGAAGATGGTTGCTTTTGACATTGATCGCAGTTAATGGCTGAATTCTCTTGGATGACAGTCATGAAGAATAATAGGATCATGATTCCAAGCATGAGTACTCTACAATGATAGACGAAAATATGTTGTGCATCCTTATTTGCCACTGGGCTACAGAATTCTAAGCAGAATTCTAATTATAAGTGGGGTTGCAGGATTTCAAAGCTGTCCGACGTAGTATTTGTTCTTTTACTAAAGCACAATTATTAGGCCACTGAGCTGGTAAGCCCTGACGAGGAATTCACCTGGACTCCACAGTGGAATTCCTGTTTAGGAAAGTCTGGGCAGGCATTTTTGTTGATGACAACAAAGTGATATTACAGGGCGAAATTGTCAACAGAAAAACAAGGAATGGATACTCAAAATGGATCTCATGATTTACAAATCTCCCTAACTTTTACTCCCTCCCCACCCACACGTATATACAGTACGTACTGTACATCGGGGCTTGGCCCGTCGGATGTAAACTAGAGGAGATTAATGAATGCGGTGGCTACGAATGCCAGTTGAAGTGCACTGGTAAACGGAACGGACGGACTAAAAAAATAGCATGTTGCAGATTTTTTAACGTGGAATAAAATACACACGTGGATTTATTGAGCTAGTACAGTATTTGTCGACTAAAGCATGGAGGATGTTGTATCACGTTCGCAAAACAAAGCTCAAGGTGCAAATATTGATAAATAATCGTGGTTACGATGGCAAAACCAAAACGAATCCTGCGCCCCCCCACCAGCATTAGTATCTCCTGCCACTTCGATGATGATCCAACATTGTATGCTTTCGTGACGCGATGATATCGTGATGCTGTGTCATATCGGGCACGCATGTCCTCTGTACTGTTACTGGATGCCTTATGACTCGTTTAGAAGGATCTACTGTAGACAATGCAGCAAAGATGATACTATACATACATAAAAACCTTCCCACCAAGAAAAGTACACTGAATGACTTATCGCGGACTATTGGCTTCTATTAGCTGGCTTCTCCTCCTCAACCGTGTTGCTGATCCGTTACACTAGGTATACAACAGTGCTGGCACGATTACAGCATATAACGTTATTTTCTAAACATATTATAACGGAGAGGGGAATCTGCTCAAACACAAGTCTCGTATGTCCATCCTGGATAAGCCAAGCTACCAAAGAGAGAGACAACGTTCGGATCGAAAATACTCCAAGCAGGGTCGGATAATTCACTGCGTAATTTTTCGCTTGTAATTTATATGATTGAATTATCGGACTAGAGTCCAACAATGTAAGAATGGGAGTTTCTGATCAAATCGAGTTCATTCGACCTATGACTGCTAGGGATGTACCCCTTGCACGAGTGACATGAGTGAATAAGTTCTAGGCTCAACTGACACTTTAGCCTGCTACAGTATTATGCCTTGATTGCTCTTTGTATCTCCGCAGTTGTCCTGAACCAACATCGAGTCGACCTCGTAGCTCGCTCACTTACGAAACGTGTTCGACATCGCTCGCTCAATATGTACAGCAGTGACGCACGTGCTGCGTTTTCTCACCTGAGCATACTCCGGTCGATCCCATCGAATTCTAGAGTACAGTAAGGACGAAACTGAATGATACAGTCAAGTGAAAGAAAACAAGATGAACTAACAAAACGAGAAGAGAACATTGATCAGGAAAAGTATAAAAAGAGGCGACAGTTGCAGCTCTGACATCCACTAATTCAGTTCAACAAGTATTTTATTACTTCGAACTGACCAATTGTGATATCTGTCTTGAAACATGAAGACGAGCATCTCCTTCGCATTTTTGGTCCTGTTGGCCGTCACTGGAGCCGAAATCGACCTGGTCAATCAAGTCAAGCAGTGCTTGAACGGACAAGATACATCGGCCAAAGTCAAGTGCATTGGCAACATTCTAGGATCCGATGTGGTCGAAGCTAAAGAAAAAGCCGAGGCTCTGCTACAAAATGCCGGTAAAAAGCCGATAAAATGCCGATAAAATGCCGATAAAAAGCCGATAAAATGCCGATAAAAAGCCGATAAAGGGCAAAGGAAAATGCCGATAAAAAGGTTATCGAATTTTTTCGAATTATCGAAACAGAAAGAAATCCACGATTATTTGGAATCGAAGCAAGGCATTTTCGACAAAGTCCACGACAAGGCCCAAGAATTGAAAGAGAAGGCTCAAGCTTGGTTAAACGAAAAATTTGGTAAACGCCAAAAACGTGATATGCCGACACAAGATGAAGTGCAGTTGGCTAAGAGAGTCAAGGTAAGAATTACTTTTAGCCAGCTTATATCAGCGAGGGCTGATTTTAATGCATAATGGCACCTCGAAATGTGAAAAAATCAGGAAGTTGTGGAACCGGGGATAGAACTCACCGGGGATAGACCATTTTTTGGAAACGTTTTTCTCAACTAGCTCAACCTCTTTTCTTAGATTTGCATGGATATTACTGGTGACAAAACCCCGACAAACTGTTTGGCTAAGATTCTTGGTGAAAACCCCGCCGAGGTTGATTTGGTCAAACTGGATACGATTGTAAAATATGAAGCCGTCTTGGAAGAACTCGAGGAATTCTTCGAATACAAGAAGCAGGGCCACTCTCTCAAGGAATTTGTTGAATACAAGAAGCAACAGCAAGCGCAAAGAAATCGTTTTTTCTCCGTCTGGTTTGCTGATGGTCAAGTGGCTACAATACTCAAAGCTAAGCACGTGATCGAACAATGCATCAAGGCAGTGCCCGACAAGGATGTCTTGCAATGTGCTGTTTCTTTCTTCGGCCCCGAGGCAACCGCTGTAAAGGAGCTGATCGAAGATTTGATCAAGAAGACTGATCCAGAGGTCATCGACTTCGTCAAGGGCAAAGGAAAGGACCTGCTGAACTTTTTTGACAACAAGACAGGCATCTTGGATCAAATTCAAGATAAGGCTCAGGATATTCAAAGCTGGGTCACATCCAAGTTGGGCTAATATAATGAAATGATCTATGATCATGTCCGTTTGACACTGATTGCCAGGGCAATATTGCGTTCATGAAATAAAAAAGCACGCGCATGTGAAGGTTTCGATTTTGTGAAACGGGTTCAGTAAGCAGTGTAACATGTGCCTGGAGCCGGCAGTGTGCCCATCGATTGGCACAAGTGGAACGTAGTCAATCTCTCGGGTTGATGTTTCACCAGTCTTAGACTAATAGAGGTCGGAAATTTGTTCCTCTGATAGTGAGCTCTAGGCGGAGTACGTCAGCTTCCCGCGGCACCACCTACGCGCCCTAAGAATTCGTCCGACGGGAGTCAAGCGCCTAGACTCAGGAGGCGACACCAGGCAGGACGTAGGTGGTGGGCGCGTGTTTCAGCAGACTTACTAAAGGTAGTGATGGGACCATAAGCGATACATGCGGGGCCGATCAAAAGGCGAATTACGGTATGAAAAAGATTTATCGCCGATATTGTTGGTCTGTTGTATAATTTGTCCTAGTGCGCTTGGCAGAATTTACAGATTCTGGAGAAAAACGCCATCGCGCCATCGCCATTGTTTCTCATCACACGCAGCAGATTTATGATCTTCTATCTCTGCAGCCTGTCATGTTGTACCAGAGTCTACTCCTATTCTCTATTCAGGACAACTCCGCCAACAATCGTAAAAACGAAAAAAATCAAAGGGTGCCAGATTCGTCATACCTACTAAAGTGCCCGTTCTATTAAGAGCACTCCTACGCAGCGCACCACAGTTTGCTAATACCGAATTATTTCGTGTCGAAACTCTCTTAGGCGGGATGAAAGTCGAGCCACAGGATACAGATCCATTTGAACAAGAACGTGCTGCGAGGAGCCCCGTAGCTCGACACTGACAATCCGTCCAAGTAGTGTAACAGGATTACGCTTTTTTGTAGTTAACGTACCCCTATGTTAAAAATTCAATAAAATTCGCAATTATATTTGCGGAGCGCCCTCGCTTTTGACAACTCAGCAATAACATCCTTTGGAAAATTGGTTAAAACAGGCCGCCACACATGCTTGTAACGTTATGACAAAGTCTCGTACAGCTGCCATAATTAAGTCCGTTGTTTCCGTCTACCACAAAAAGCAGTTTTTTCCTGTGCGTTCTTGAAACAATCCCAGTGATAAGCTACGACAAGGCGGCACCTACGGTGTATCTTATAGCCCAACCTACTGCAGCTGCGAAAGATTTTCAACCAATTTGTTCAGATATTATGGAATTTGAAAATTTCTCTGCTCTTCCTGAACAATGTATTGTTCGAATGCGGTATTTCGTATTTCCCGTAGATTATGGTTATTATGTGTGCGGCCCCATTCTGAGCTTATTGATACTAATCGGGTTTATAAGTAATCTTATATTTTTATTTGTTCAAGTAAAGATGCGACCAGTTCCCATTGTCAATTATTTTACTTTGCCCTTGTGCATATGCGACTTTTGCGTTTTGACCGGTTCATTTTTTATGGTTAATTTACCCCACCTTTTATACGGGCGTATGAAAAATTATGGCAGTTATGTAAGATTTTATCCTTTTCTGACATTATTCTCGAATTTCGCTTATACTTGCAGTGTATGGTTGTTTTTATCCTTGTCTATTGAACGCTACTTCGCCTTATGCCATCCTCTGACTCATATTGCTTACAACGCTAAGAAACGGTCCTTGATTATTTCCTCGCTCTGTCTTTTCTCCGCGCTCGTGTATAATATACCTCGTTATTTCGAAGCAACCACTCATACATGTTTTGATATCGAGTTCGACAAATTGGTCATTGTGCTGCAAGAATCCCAACTGCGACAATCGCAGGTTTTCTGGATTTTGTATAAAATTATTCTTGAAAAGATATTTTTATCAGTTGGACCCTTCACACTTTTATGCTTCTTAAGTGCGCGGATGTGGAAGCCAGTTCGGAGGAGTCAACAGTTTGTGGCGATTGCAAGATTGATGTCGCATTCGCCAAATACATTACTGCTTGGACCCGCAGGGTCTACTACCAACGGCCCCGCATTGTCGGCCGTAGTGTCACCCCCAAATGGAACTGAGATCATTGAAGCTGGCAAGGGGACCACTCCTGAGGTACAAGCGATCAAGAAAAATACAGGAGCGATAAAGCGACTTAATTCGGCAGGAAGCAGGGATGGATATAAACAAAAAAATACCCTGACCTATACACTGTTTTGTATCGCATTAAAATTTTTGGTCTGTCACAGCTTGCCGACGGTTATTAATTTATGCGAAGCGTTTATGGACGATGAAACCTTTCACACTCCGATTATCGAGAATCTCGTCGATGCTTCCACACTTTTGATTGTCGTCAACAGCAGCGCAAACTTTTTTATACACAGTTTTTGTAGTCGACAATTTCGAAATAGTGTAAGGAAAGTCCTCAAATCAAATGTGGCAAAAAGAGAGCCGAGCAGGTTCGACAGAAGTACTCGCATCATTGTTGGCGAATGATCGTCAAGGTACGTACCAGGGCTGTCATCCGGGGCTATTTCGGACGTTTTCTCCCTACTGCGTTAGAATTGCTGTTGAATATCTTACAAAAAATTCCATGAAACCTGTAATCTAGTGTATCAGTAGAATGCCAAGATGTTACAGAATCGAAATATTGCGTGAAAAATCTCTTAAACTGCACCAGGAAGGTTTTTGTAAAAACCTGGTAGCGTCCGAAATGACCCAAGGATGGTATTTCGGATGACCTATGCTACACGAAGTGCACTCTCGTGAATCGATGTCGGGATATTAAAAACAGTGTAATATTTAGATTCAGCACTCGCATTTTGTAGAAATGCGAGTGCTGAATCTAAATACCTCCTAATTATGAAAGTGAAAATTCTTGATTGCAAAGGGGGGGACCCTTGGGAAATTACAAGTTTGCTTCTCAAATTATTGACATAGGGCTCTCTGGAGAAGGTAGGCCAGAAAGACAAGGAAGCCAAGCAACTTGGGAGAAAAAGCTGTCAAAAACCTAATTTCATCCAGCACATTCATCCGTAGCCCAAACGCGAGAAAAAGTTCGCGACCAGAAAATCCCCTGAAATTTTTATAGGTTGAGAATAATTGTGTTTTCTTACTGTACCTGATTTTTAGGTGGCGCACAGCGCTCGGTTTTGATACAATAGAGTTTTAGCTACAGAATGGTGTATAAAGCGACCAAGCTCAGCGGTGACGCTCTCTGTGGAGGTTCTATCAAAGTCTACACGCAACTGTTATTCGAAATTGCCTCACTGGTCCGAAATAGCCCCAGATGACGGTAATGTAAATGCTGTGTACTAGGCCTTGGATAAAAAAGTGTTACTTTTACCAAGACATATGTGCAGCTCTCGAAAACGAAGAGAATCGATGTGCTTGAGAGTTCACATATTTGCTCGCCATCTTCGCAGGTTTTAGCACTATCATGAAATTCATTGTAGACATGAATCCGGTCTGTTGCGACATCGAACAGGTACTTCTCTCTCCGCAGACAGACCTTGTTCGCGGAAGATACTCTACCACGCTAGGTTGATGTGGTACTCTGTCAACTTTCGCCACCCTGGTAACAAGCTTGAGGGTCGACTCGAAGGGTCTGTTCCTTCCACGCAGAGCAAACCCTCGCCAAGGTCCGCTCCACCGTGAAGAGCATAACCCTCGGCTTATCCTACAGCACATAGGACAGGATCCTGTCCTTACAGGCGGAAGTTGCCAGATTATCCTACGCGTATCAGCCTAGCCTGGGTACTCTGCTACATAGAGAAGTGGGGGATGTAATCTCACTGTGCAGTACAGGCCACCGCGCATTCTTGGTGAAAGACTGTCACAGCAAAGCGCAGCAGCTCTCACACTGGAAATTATCTACCAGTTGTCAGTCGTCGCGGCGGCGTCTCATTATATCATTATTATAATGTCACGTCATTTTTTTATTGCCGGTTTAAATTCACCGAACAAAACGCTTTTTACACCCCCCCGGCACTCTCTGTCCCGTTAGTGAATACTTGCGCAACCTGCAAAAGTGAGTGCACAGCAGCAAATTCCAGGCCCGACTTTCAAATTTAATCGTGCTTAGTTGAGCACATCGGTCGCGAGGTTCGGTGGCTGACATGAGCCTATTTTCTGAACCTTGCAACTTGCATAATAGAGAATTGACGCATTACGATGCTGAAAATAAAAGCCTTGTTCGTTTGACAAGATCACAGGGATAAAATGGTATATTTTAGGAAGGGAATATGGTGTTTTTAGCAGCAAAACGGAAGCATTGTAAATGAGGAAATCATGAAAACTGAATTCATAGTTTTGCTAGTGGTTTGGAATACCGGTAAGATTTTTGTCCAGAGTAAAGTGCGATGCTTTTTCGATGCACTAGTAATATTCCTATTGCGACATAAATAGTTCTCAAAGAACTATTTCGCTCACAGAAGCACGAATGTTTATCCTCTTTGTTGAATGTATCTACATTAGTCTGCTAAATGCATGTTTCAAGTAGCCATCAAATAGTTGAATGGTCATTCACCCCATCAATCGATACATGGATTTCTTAATGCAAACAGACACCATTTGCACCTCTTTTTAGTAACTGGATTTAAATCATCACATCTTCAGCACGCATTGGAATTACGCGAACGCGCCCAGATTTCATTATTGGCAGCAGTAGCTACAAAATTTGAACGAACTCTACCAAGCCACGAGTTTGAACCGATTCGTGAATGCATCAAGAATTCTACCGAGAGCACATTTTATGCGTCGTGTCTACTGCGAGGTTTCGAGATCGAAAACGGGGATTTTTGGCAAAGTAACCAACAACGTGAAATACGATCAGTTTCTGAGCCGATTCGGATTGAGCACGATTTTATGTCGGCCATAAAATCTTACGATACTCAGGTCAGCCAATCGACCGCAGGCGTCGCGGATTTATTAACATATTTTCTTCAAGGAATCAAATCTCAAATAGGGCCGTGGTTCTCAGATGAAATTCCACCTTTATCGGGATCGTCTTTTCCTATAAATGTGGCAGATTATATTCAAAATCTATTTCAATCCCCGTTATATCGATTAAATGATCAAGCTGCTGGCATTCGGCGACGAAAAAGACAAAATGAAGGAAAACCGCTGCGATTTTTGTCACCTCGAATTTTCCCACTTTTTGCTGACAAAGAATCGGAAAACGTTCTTTCGCCTGACCTGTTCAGTTTCTTCGATGGGCCAAACAGCGTGGCCGCGCTGTCGAGCTTTCTAAAATCCATTCCCCTGCAGGAGCAACTATCGTGGTATCGACTTATTGGAGAGGCCACAGGAGCCTCTGATTTTTTAAGATTATTGTCTCAAAGAACCTCAACGACACAAAGCTCTGAATCCTATCTTGTCCCAGTTGGTAGCTCAGTTGCTGGCCAACTGTATTCTTCAGTTAGCATGGATCAGATTGACGAGATGAATCATCAGGGATTTTCATTCTTGAATGCTGATCAGTTGCGATTTGTGTACAGTGCCGAATTAGAGAATGCCGACCCAGTGATCACAGAGTACTTGACTACGGATCCGCTAGAGAGACGACGTATCATAAAAGAAACAATCACTGATATCGCCTACGGTAGCTCTGATCACTACGAGGAAAGAGCCGAAAGAAAAACTAGACAGGCTCCTCCAGCAATTTTAGCCCCATACATTGGCCCCAGCATTGGGCAAGCTTACGTAGAGCAGCCTCAAATTTTGAGCCCTTCCTTATTCTCAGCGGTTATATTGGGTCCGTTAATTTTAAGCCCCTATATCTTGTCACCCTATCTATTGGCTCCATATGTCTTATCGCCTGCAGTTCTGACGCCATTTATTTTAAATCCCTTCGTTTTATCACCGGACATATTGAATCCATTTGTTCTAAGCCCTTCTATTTTGTCACCTTCAGTTCTGTCGCCCGTTGTGCTAACTCCATTCGTGCTCAGCCCGGTCATTCTAAGCCCAGCCGCTGGTAGTCCAGTAATTCTCAGTCCATTTGTCCTAAGCCCAGCTATTTTATCACCTAGCACATTGACAGCTACCATTTTAAGTCCAGGTTTATTATCGCCGAGTATTTTGTCCGATTCGGATGGACCAAGCATTTTATCGCCTTGCTTTCTGTGTAAAAAACGGAAGCGTCGGCGACGGAGCCTGTTCATAAGGAAAAGTTACATTCCATGACGCCTGTGTGCGCTGATGATATCATTTTAATATATTACATATAAAGGCGCCAAATTTAAATTAGACGTTATGATGATTCTTTGGTTTAAATGTATGTCCTGCATAAACCTTCAATGCTCCTGTGTTCCGCTTATTGCAGAATTTTTATCGATCATAAACATGAAAATATATTATGTATGAAACGTATAATTTCATGCACTATTTCAATCCATAGTCGTTTCCACGATGCGACTTGTCCCCCACCCCCTTGTTACTTTGCGCAGCCTACTGCGCGACATAAAAAAATGCACCCGCCTTGCATGCCGTGGTACAGGATCTGGTGCTGTTATGGATGGCTCATATTCGAATCACATAAGCGCCAATCTCCAACCGCGCGTGTCCAAACACGGGCGAGGTCATAAGAAGGCCGGAGACGAATGACTGTTATTTACTAGTGTTGTCATGGCTGCCTCGGTCGCCCTTGGATATCGCATGAATATAAAGCTGGATGGCCAGAGATTTACCACCTCGTAGCCTAGTGATCGCTGGCTCGCTGTCTTCTTCGCCCTTTCCTGTAAGTCCATCCTCTCTTTAGGAGTTGCTACACCCAACTTTAGAACGTCTTTGAGAAGTGAAGGTTAGCTTAGCGGAAAACTCCTTTGACCGTCTAGGAGAGTGGCTTGATAGAAAAGCCAGTCACTGTGAATTATTTCTAAGTAGAAAGATCGGGAGCGAGGCGTGCCTGATTTCGACGTGAGAGTGTGACAAGGTGAGCTTGATTTAAAAGCTTGAAAATGCTACAATAAGACTTTTGCTTATCTCTGCGCATTCGACAGTTTTTCTTGTCATTTCTCGCCTCAATATATTGATTCGGTATACTAGCTACCATCGAACTTTCAATCTTTACTATCTCTGATTCTTATCACTGGTCTAAGTGGTCTCTTGATCACCTTATCATCTCGTGTCGTGTTTTCGAAATCCCCGAAACAGCAATAATGGTAGACTGGTTGGGCGAGAATAATCGGCGTCGCTCCTACGACGCTTTGAATGATCGATATTTGCGCGACTACTTCACACTGCCACAAGTGAAGTCACAATTATGCCGAGTGGGTTTGGTAAGTTACAGCAACCTGTTTCGTTCCTGTTTGCAGGGTCAGACATAAGATGATCCCGAATCAGCCAATTAGCTGAATAGCTCTCTTTCCATTGATAGCAAAGGCTAATCTGAAGGGGACGGCACCATTACCCAGTGCACCTATTTTATGGGAAAACATCACTAAAGACACTTATATCACATTTGAGAAAAGAAAAATACGGTTATGCTAGTATATTCCTTGATCTATGATGCCCTTAGATCAGATGCATACTACTGTATATGTAGAGTCCCATTATACGAAAATTAGGCAATAGACAACAAATCTATAACCAAAAAAGCATACAGTACGCTCATATTCACGTTTTACCACTTCACCAAGCGCGCCTAAGCGTACTTGAAGGTAAAGGGACTCATGCACGAGGTTGATGCCGATTGGAACAAGGCGATCGTTCAAAGTGTTCATTACGGCACTCTCGTATCCAAGTTTCGAGACTCGTTGGATACTCATGGGTAAACCTTTAGAAGTAAATTAGCTACCGCCTGGCAACTACTGTAGCAGCTGCAGCGCTGAGGTATTGTTGGTGCCACAAATGTGTCAGCGAAGATCTTATGAGGTTCTTTTCATGCACGTTTTTAACTTTTGATACCAAACGGAAGCAGGTTTCTGAGGGCGACCCAGGGGCGGATGGTCTTGTAGCCGCATTAGATTCCACTTTTACTGTAAAATGTGCGGTCAACGCGCATTTTACAGTAAGTGGGGCGATCGTCGCTTTGGGAATACAGGTCAAATATCTCAGAAGCCGACCCTTAACGCAACGTGTCCTCCATAGATTGCACGTGTGACTTATGACTTGTGACTTTACTTTCAATGAAGCAGTCACACTGCACTCAAGCATTGAAAGACATGGAAAAGAGCAGAACATGGAAAAACTAAAAAACTACCAGAATAAGTATTGGTCAAGGAAGAGACAAACCAGTCAAAAAACCAATCGAAAATTTATAAAATCGTGTTTTTGATTGACGATAAAAAGATCCCAAGGTTGCTCTCGGCTATGTCCACTGGTATTTTGTTCCATAAGGTGACTGTAGAAAAATCAAACGACTGCGTGTAAGCGACTGCATGATGAACACTGATATTTAAATGGCTGATATTTGATCCGACTCCTCTACTGCAGATGACCAAAGATGGTCGTGTGCTCACTGAGGAAGAATACAAGAAAGCAACGATTCGTCGGCAGCAACGTTGGGCCGCTCGGCAGCAGTTGGCTCATCGTATGGCCATGGATGCACGTGACTCTCACTTGGGGCGACAATTGGAATTGCAGCGCCAGTTGCAGGCTGTATCGAAAGTGGAATTTTATAGGAAAATGAGAGTAAGCGTTCTGGTTCAGGGCATGCCAATGAAAGTTCGGCTGCCCCGTTCTTATATGGTATCAAGCGAAATTTGCCACCCCGTTCTATTCATAGTGTGGCAAATCTCTCTCTTCGCCTAGCATGCTATAGCATTTATTTCTGCTCCTCGTTTAACCTCCATTGAATGCCATTTCTGGCACACTTACAGTATGCCTTCTATAGGGTGAATCAGAAAAACAAAACTTGGTTTCGATCACCCCGCTGGAAGTGGAACGTACCCTCACTCGGTCGCAGTCAGCGCCATCGTATCGTGCACCCTACAATAACCCATCCACTGCAGCCAGTTCGTCGATCCCGCCCTTGATATCACCCGAGCATCATTTCAATTCCAGTGGTTATCACACCGATGACGATCGTCCCAGGAGCGAGCTACCTGAGAACGAGGAAAGAGCTAGACAGAAGGTACGGCCTGTGAGAGTCAATGTTTCCCGGAAATATAAGGTGACAAATTGCGTTTATGGGACAAAGTTACTAAGTAGAAATTCGTTAAGCAAAAGATCGCACAACGATTTGAACCTTTAGGAGATCTGTAGATCTTCTTTTTTAGCGGGCACTGAAACGACGATACATGAAAGAATTAGATCGTTATCAATTTTTGCACAGGGTAAGACTTTTTTGCCCAAATGTGGCAACATCAGTTCAGTTATTTCTAGTGCATAATCGAAATAAATTAAGCTTTGTCAATGACAAATTCCAAAAAAGTTGCCATACTGACAACGAATTTTTAATAATTCCCCTTCTTTGTCTATTCAGCTCGACAATGAAAGCCTCGAACGTTACGACGCCTATTTGCGGTTACAATTAGCACGGCTCGAAAGGGCCCGTTTTCGTCCATTTACCTATACGTACGCTGATGACGATGAAATCACCCACATTCTAACAGCTGTCGAGCCTGATGCTGGTTTGCCAGAAATTCCGGATCGACCGATCGATAGTCTGTACGATTATCGAGGACGATCGACGCAATCGAACAGACCGAAATGGCGTCACTTGCAAATCAGAAACAGAACGAGCGGAAGTGGAACTGGTAGGAGTATGGCGAGTGCAGACGGTGGGCCAGAGCAAAGAAGTCAAAGTCAGTCGCCCAATAAGAGCTGGCAAGGAAATAAACCCGTGGTGAGTATTGGTACATATTTGGAAAGAGCGGCAGAAATCGATTTTATTAGCCATAATTAGACACCATGAGCTCACTGCAGTGCAGTGCAGCGGTGCAGTGCTCCGGCATTCGTCTCTCCGTATTGCTAGTGAGCGAGTGGATGGACTCATCCTGGGTTCGATCCCAAGTGATGGAGGTCGGCTTGCGAACCATGAACCCTCGCTGGCCCTGCACCCCAGGCCGTGGGTGACACTGCATGTTATATGATTTCAAATTTCTCAGACACGGGGACTATAACAGGAGGTCAATACAGCTCAATCTGGCTGGCCAGACCCCAAGGCTCATAGCTGAAAGCCAGCAAGTGCATGGAAGCCGTATCCAGGTCGTCGAAATGCAGGCCTCTATCCTTGTATAGCAGTTACTATAACGGGTCTATAGGAGGGGAAATATCCGAGAGTAGTGACCAAGTCTGGAAAAGCAGGAGATAATGTGGCCGACCAAAGCCTGCTGGACAATAAGGCTAGTCTTTTGGCTACACCTACGGCTGAGACATCAACCTGAGGGGTTGATGTTTCCCAGCCAGGGGGCATAAAAAATCTGTCCCATTCGCCGAAGCCAGAAATCTGTCCCTCTATTGAATGCGTACTTTTGTGTCTCCAAGTAACCTTAGAAATATATCTGCGCTTCAACACGTGGAACATCGATGTGGCAGTTATGGATATTTCGCTTCTGCAGTCTTTTGAAATCTTAGAGTTTGGTCGATTTTGATCATATTTTCTATTTTACCATTAGCGACATCGTGAATTGATTGACAAATCGATCTACACATTACAGTACTTACATAGCTATTGCAAAAAATCAGGAGAAATCGGGTGGACAGTTCATCCGGCAGCACACATTTATCTGACCTAACAGTTTTGAGGATTAAAGAGCGTTTTCGGAGTACTCGTATACTTATTAACGTCTCAACCTTTGGCAGCAGTAGAGTGTGGTACTGTAGTTCAACAAGAAAAACACTTGTACTTATCTCAGATTTTTTTAACATTCAAATCTCGAGCTTTTGCTACGTAAATCCTACAAGTCTCATTTTCTCTAAGGTGTCAAGACTGTACTTGACATCAGCAGCAGCACCAGGCAAGCGTCGACGACAACCCCAAGCATCGTGCGAATGCTTTCTTCAATATACCGGCCCTAACGGAATCACTGGTGACAAGGCTACCGAAAATCCAGTTCACTCTATTTCTATCACTCAACAACATTGCGGTGGAAACACGATCAACGTGTTCACTGGAGAGCTTATGCCAAAGGGTAAGCAGTGACCAAGGACCGTTAGTTATTAGCATCCAACAAGTCCCCCAAACAAGCTATTCTAAGTACTTTTTTATGAGCAGTTCCTGATCATCGTTTTTCACTGTATGTTCTAGCCAAATTCCAATTTGTGTCGTTTCGCCAACGTGGTTACCCTTTTTCGTTGACTTTTCTGGAGGACAACAACGCTGTACTCCGTGTGAGCACTTGTTGCGAGTCGCGTTATTCGGTTGGAACTCGACTAGGTGGGAAGAAAGGAATATTTCGGTGGCTGGGAGTACAAAATGCAGTTCCTTGTTACAAGTAAGACGATTCGATTATGGCAACAGGACTCGAAGTTGGCGCGATAGAGTACTTAATAAAGAACAAAATCGGATGATTGTTGATGTAGAAGGAGCTAAACTTGGTTTATGCACAGGCAGTCACAGTATTAGCAGTGAAGAAAGGGGTTGAATCAGAAAATGATAAAAATGGCAAGAACTTGTTTATGATTTACTAGCTATCAAGCTGTAGGCATTCTTCTAGATTGCTAAAATACTTAACAATGCCTTTTTTTACATAATCGACGCTTGCTTTTAGTCGGTACAAATGCACAAAAAAATTCGACGGAAAATTTTTATTTGTCAAAAAACCGAAAGTTCGGCACGCCATAAATGTTCTGATTTTGCTGCAGTGCTTGGTAGAGCCTTCGTCCTCCCAGGTGCTAGACACTCAGCTACCTGCTCAATATACTGTATCCTTCGCTAGTTCACTGAATCAGCCCTGTGACGAGTCCGTCTCAAAATTACTATGTCCCAACATCCAATGGTAAACCACTATCTTACTCTTTTCAGATGCCAAATGTACCGTGGCTTGGAAGCGCCTTACACAAACTCAAATCAGAAACCAGTCAAAAAGAAGAAGAGTTCTTCTGCCACTGAACAGTCAGTCATGGTTCTGGCATCGCCATTCTCCTCGAAACCCCCTCGGCCACCTCGTCAAGCGCAAAAATTGCTGCCACCAAAATCGACCAGGAAAGGCGCCGGGGCGATGTCGACGGCGAAGAAAGTGGCTGCAGGGGCTGCCGTGGGCATAGCAGCAGCAGGAGCAGCAGGTGCAGTGGCAGCGTTGGCAGTGACAGATGGGCAGGACGGAGGCGAGAGTGGAGAACGCGGGGACCAAAAGATAGTGGGTAAGTCAAAGAATTAGAGTTCACGAAAAAGGAGATACTGTAGAGATATACTGCAATCTGCAGATTAGGCGTCCTGCTAGGTACGTATGAACGATGCAGGTCATTGCATGCAAATGGCGAGATCTATGAGGGGGAAACAAAACATGCTCCCCATGCCATTAACGCTGATAACATGCCCATCCTTCTAACCATGTTTCTTTGCCTCCAGACGATATGCCCTCAATCCATTATTCTGCGCAGCTGCACCAGAACGCTATGGGATACCAAGAACATTCTGGTGCAGAATCAGGCCACGACGAGTCAGGTTTAGAGGAAGAATCAGGCAGTGAATCAGCTGAAGGTGGATCTGGATCAGAGCAGGATGGCGAAGGAGAAGATAAGCATCAACACAGTGAGCACGAGGAGCGGACAAGAACTGAGTCGCGCTTATCAGCAGCATCAGAAGGTATGGTGGGAATGGGAGTGGAGAATACTGGAGCAGGAAAGTTCCAGCCTACTCCTTAGTCTTTTCCTTCTTGAGAAAGCAGCCTCAGTTAAATTAGCTTACTTTCTACTTGCTAACAAAAACCTATTAATCTCAGAAGCTACTGAAGATAACACAGCCACAGCGACTGCAACGGCGACAGAGAGTCACGAGGAAACAACAGGAGAAGAAGACAAGGAAGAGACGGATGGGCGTGGCGACGAAGACGAGGAGGAGAGATCTGGGTCGGAGCAGAAAGAAAGCGAGCATCATGAGAAGGCCGAAGCTCATCATGACGGCGAGAAACATGAAGAAGACGAAGATGCAGGACAAGAACATGGTAATCAGTAATATTCAATTGCACAACAGAACATATTCTTTGACAAGTTTTTCAGAAACGGCGCATCCAGACAACGAATCTCAGAAAAGTGAGAAAAATGGTTCAGGAGGAGAGTCAGAGAAGGAAGAAGCCAGTGCATATAAGCAAGTGAGTCATAAGGGCAATGTAGAACATTCAGCGCACATTCAGCAAGAAGATGAACACGCGGACAGAAGGTCAGTAGCCAACGAGAACAATGCAGAAGCAGAAGAGTCAGCATCCGGCTCCAGCTCTGACTCTGGTTCTGGCTCTGATTCTGAATCTGACTCGGAGAGTGAATCAGCAGAAGGCGATGCTGGGAGTCATGCCACTGCATCGGCAGCTCAGCAAGACGAGGAGCAGTCTGAGAGTGAAGTTCATAATTCGCAAGCTGTGCCCACTTCGGTTGGCCACGATGGTGGAGTGGATGCACGAGGAAGCGGGAGTGATAGTGAAAGTGGGAGTGGAAGTGGAAGCGGCAGTGGATCAGAGGAATCGGACGAGGATCGCACGGAGACAAATTCGCAAGCAACTATCAAGGCAGCGGGGAACGAAGATAAGGGGTCGATGGGGGATGGAGAAGAGGGTGAAGCGGTTCACAAGCAGGAGGAAACTGGTGAGAGAGGGTCAGCGCATGAGGCCGACGAAGCAGGCGAGGGGCAAGAACAAGGAAGCAAAGCGGAAGTGGAAGAAAACGGAGATCCTGATGTTCAGGAAACCGCTCACGGTGAGTGCGGCCATTTTGCAGCACCATCTTAGCAAAGTTGCTGATTAACTCCTTTATCTTTTTTTCCTCTTCCTCAACTCTTTTTACCAAAAATACCTACTAGAAAAGCCAATTTTTCAAGCAAGGACGAAATTTCCGCATTTTGATACAGCGTATGCCCCAATTGTTCACCTGTTAATCGATTAAAACACTTCATTGAAAAGTCACATTCACCCCATATTGAAACTTCATTTATGATTTTTAGCTTCGCATGAGGAAACAACATCTCATCACGATGCTGGTATTCAGCCCGGAGTAAGTGTTATTTTATGGTTACCTACACTCGCGCAGCATATGTGCATTTTACATGCTGTTTTTCACAACTGAGGTCTGTATGTAGGCAGTCTTAGGCCGTGGGACACTAATCCTCCGCGCTTTATATGCGATGAGAGCATGCTTTTTGGTAAAAACTCTAAATAATCCCTAAACGACTTCAACTTTTTTTTGTAGAGTATTCTCTGCTCCCCAATGCTAGCCGCTTCTTTACAGATCACAGATTCAGCAAGCGGTTCAAGTGCCGACTCAGATTCGAGCGGGAGTGAAAGCGAAGAAGATACCTCGGATCATCCCAGTGCTGATGAGCACAGCTCAACGCATCGCCAAACCGAAGAGCACGACCTCACAGAAAAACTGAAAACTGCTTCTAGCGCTTTGTTAGCAGCTGAAGCAGCGCACGTGCAAGAGGAACACCCCGAAAACGCAGGGAGTGAAAATCAGCCATCGCTGATCGCCGATCAGCAAGTCAGCAGTCAAGGTGACATATGGTATTGTAAAATTTGCAATTTCGATAATGATCCCGACACGGTTAAATGCCGAATATGTGGAGTGGCCAGGGAATCCTCTGGCGATCAAGCAGAAAATCAAACCAACGAATATAATGCCAGACCAATATCGATCACACCCGACCCACATCACGATCAGGTGGAAAAAAGCGACGTTGACTTAGGCCCGTGGACGTGCAAGATCTGCAATTTTGATAATGATTACGATTTGCACCGATGTCGTGTTTGCGGCGTGCCCCGTAGTTCATCCGAATCAGGCACTACCGAAGAGTTGAATCCATCGGCCAGAGTGAACGACCAGGTGCGCGTGCATGATGAGGCGAGAGTTGTGGAAGCAGTGGGCAAGGACAATGATGATGGGATGCCCGAAGAAAAAACGAAAACCAAGGACGACGACGAGGACACTCTTGCCGACGCCGAAAGTATAAAAAATGAATTCAGTGAGCAACACGACCGGGATGAGGGCGGTTTCCTGAAGCCGACGATCAGCATCGAGCCTCCTTCACAGTCGCAGTCTGATGGAGAAGGCGGCACCAGAGTGGTCAGCGCTGCTAGTGCTAGAACTGATCGTGATGGAGGAGAGGGCGAGGAGGACCGAGGTGATAAGAGTAAGTGACAACTCCACGGCCACTATCAGTGGGTGAATGATAAGCTTTGGTCATTGTGATGAACGAGTCATTGCTGTATGTAAATGAACAGTCACTGATATCTGCCTTGCTCCAAGTAAGATAAATGTTGTCGCTGGGCACTCACAATTCACGGAAAGGGTATCAACATATGATTATTGCTATAGTGCAGACAAAAAGTCGTTCTGTTGGATATTGATAAGCTTTACGCACAATAGTAGTCAAGTTTTGCTGCGGCAAGCACTGATAAGACGTATGCTAGTCAAAATACAGTTCACTGAACTTCTAGGTGACACTCGCCAACCTGATACACACGAGCAACACACCGCCGACATTCATCCACCACCCGACGGCATCTTGACACATACTCCTGACAACGAATCGAGCACAGACCAGGAAGAGTCCAGTGATAGGAGAAATAATGGTCGACTGGATTCAACAAGCCTTGCTGAAGAAAATACCACATTGCCAAATACTCTGGCCTCAGCTAGTGGCCCTAATGTGGCCGCCACTGCGAGCACAGGAGAAGGTGAGATGGTGATGGTGGATGAAACGCATCTGATCGACACTGGTGATGACCATGGAGAGAGGCAAGATGCGGTCAGTGCAAAATTGAAAGAGCTATGTTCAAAGGAAGACGTGGCCATAAATAATATCGAGTTGGATAGTGCCGCAGTAAGTGCGAGTTGCAAAGACCAGTGCGTTGTGTTACAGATGAATAGTGAGAGTCAATGTAAGGTATAAAATTATGTATACTTTAACAATTAGGGACTTTTTGCAGCTCGAAATTATCACACATCAGTTGAAGCAAAATCCGAATATTCGTTCGCTTACCATCAGAAACGCCCATTTGACAGATGATGGCTTGGCATCGATCGATGGGGCGCTACTTGCTGCGAAGTTACCACCAATTAAGGTAATTACTTGAAATGATCTGTGCATATTTCTTGGCTGTATAATGGGGTGTTCATTTCTGCAAAACGAGTTCCAGCTCGGACTCATAGTTAGCTAAGTTCTGTTATATCGCTCTGTAAATTTGTAGTCTTGAGTGGTTGTGTGGGTGTAACTCCCTTCTAGGGAGGCTTACAAATCACTAAGCAAAGTCACAAGCTTAATTTTACTCAGGCCCTCAACTTTAACATGAACTATTTGTCATCGGCATCCATGCCCCGCCTTATTGATATGGTTCGAAGGCACGGAGTTGAGTCTCTGCTGTAAGTTTCATCCTCGACTTTTACTTTGATAAGTCTTGATAAACCAGGAGATGCAATAACTTCAGCTTACGCGGAAATCGAATTGGAGACGAAGCAATGGCGAGTCTGTTTGCAGAAATCCAATCGCTTAATACAGTACAAAAGTTAGATGTTGGTAAGTTTACCACCACAGCTGCTAAAGTATTTTGTGCACCGTCCGTGTTCTGCAAAAGCGTAAGCTTGTGTACTTTGCTTAACGTTCCTCATGCTCCACTCACCTTTACTACGGAGTACATAGTGCTGTATTCTGTGACCTGCGTGGCGGCTACAAAATCCGTGTTCAAATACGCGGCAGCAACCTTAATAAAGATTTTTACACAAACCTGCACCAAAATATATTTGCTCACTCGAAGGCGCGAAATTCAAATTAGAAACCTGTCCCCGTGAAATGAAGTTTACATACCGTCCTCCATTTCAGGTGAAAACGACATGAGCAAAAAGAGCGCACGTGCTCTATGCAAACTTATCTCCAGTACAACTTCCTTGCTAGCTCTCAGCGTTGGAGGCAGTCCAAATTTTGATAATGACGATTGGCAATATATCGCCAAAGGATTCATGAAAAACGAGGCCCTCGAGACCATTAATCTTGACTACTGTCATATGGGCGACGAGGCACTCGAATTAGTGTGCATGGCATTGAAAAACAACCACAATTTGAAGTTCCTGGATTTGGATGGTAAGAAATCATGTTTTCTTGGATTTCTGTAAAAGTATTACTGTAAGTCAAATTTAAAAATCTGCTTCACCCTTCGTTGGTCTGACTGTGCATCAACGCGCATCCGTGCCAAGCACGTGCTAGAAGATAGTTCTCTAGATTGCACGATTCAGTTTTCAATTGAACTTACTACTGTTTTAGGCACTCTCTGGAGTCTCCGGGATTATTTTAGAGCCAATTTTGATAATTTTTGGTGCAAGCATACTGAATCTTATCTTTCAGACAACGATAATATAAATTGGCCAGGTTTATAATATTTGCATAATATTGGCCAGGTGTAGGGGTAATTAGATGATGGTCCAGCCCTTTGTCACAAGATACGTTCAGTCAACGGACCCAAGAGTTAGACCATCGAAGGGCATTCATTCTGCTTTGGCCATAATCAGCAAAAAAATTTCATGCCTTGTGCTCGACGTTTTGGCACATTATGCAAAATATTTTTGACAAGTTCTGAACTTGATAAAAGTTTCAATTGATGTTTCTGACTATTTACAAAATTCACAGGCTGATAAAAATCACAAGTCATTTTCCTACTGTAAGAAATTTAACATTAATATCTGACGATGAGACGTTGGTTTTATGCCTGATGAGTGACTAGAAACGAATTTCGAAACGTACAAGTGCACCATCAAAACTCCTTGTACAAAATTTTTATGCCTCAGGATTAACGTTACAAACCAGTTTTATAATTCCCGTAGGAACAGCAACAGATGATAAGAAGATCGACGAGTGTTGTAGCAAAACAAGAGAAATTGCTAGAAAAAGCTTTTACATTGCACACATGCTTGTCCGCGAGGAAATATACAAGAAGCTGTCGAGAAGAATGTTAAACATGACTATCTTGAATTTATTCGTTCTCTTGTCCCCGTCCGAAATGTCACTGAAGAGGCTGCCCTAAGCTGTAAGAAATCTGTCATTAGAAAAGCCCCATAGGGAATCAAACTCATGTTGGCAAATTCTACGAATTTTAATGTTTTTCAGGCAATAACATAAGCGATCGGGGAGCGGCAGCTGTGTTAGACCTGGTTGACTTCTTACCAAGATTGAGCAACATCGTATGGATGGCTGGCAACAAAATATCACCCAATGCCGCCTCAGTTGTGAGACAAGTTTTAGCTATGAGAAAATAATTCGGTGTATTTGTGGCGTTACCCCCAAAAAAATCTGGTTCGTGTGTGGAATAGCACCCCTGCCACCACCATGGTCGTGAAAATTTATGCACTCATGTCGACTTTTTTATACTGTACTTTTAACTGTACTGTACTTGTACTGTGTGGGATGGTTCACTTTTATGGTCACGCCATTTCTCGGTGATGTTTTTTTTAATGAGGTAATGCACCATTCACAGGGAGCTTAAAAAAGGTTTGGTATTTCAAAATATCTGGAGACTTTATTTTGCAGTCGTATCCCGTTGCATCTCTTTGCCAGCTCTACCAGCTCGCTTCAAAGGCCAGTGCAAATGTACCATGATGAAAAAACACGAAGCCACCATCAAACTTGCTATGCGGAAAGTCCAATAATAGTCACCAGTGTAATCAGTCAATAGTCCGGACGCGAATGGGCTGCTCAGTCCCGCTACTCCACTGGCGAATATGGCTACACCCAAGGCCATATTTGTGCGGTCGTGACCTACTAGATCGATGGTCACTGATGGCACCAAAGCTGTTTGGACACCGAACATGAACCCGTAAACACCAGCACACGTGAGATATAACATCAGACTGGTCACTGGGATGGAAAATAGGAAAACGCAGATGGCCGATAAGAGTGTGCTCAGATTATAGGCCAAAATGCGGTCTCCTCTCGGCCACGCACTGAAGGCAGCCGCCACGAGGCGACCAAGGATAGTGGCGAACATAGAGACGGAGATGACCAAGGCGATATCGTCGACACTAAAGTGATTATGCGATAAGAAAAGAGGCAGCATGGTCATAAATCCGAAATCACCAAAATTCCAAAAGAAATTATGCACAGCAAATAAGATAAGATTGCGTCGCCAATGGGCTAAAGGTGGATGAGGGCGGGGTGACCCTTGGTCGGTATCCTGCTCAATACTGGCTACTCGCAAGACCAGGTGGTTTTCGTGGAAATTGTCATTGGGCTCATGCTGATGATCAATACCCGTTTTCTCAGTCAATGCTTTTAAGTACGTGTCGCTCGATTCTGCCGACTGCGTATGCTCAGGTTTCAAATGAAAAATGGCACCCGATACGACCACTTGTAACATAATGTATGCCGTGACAGCGAAGCAGAATTGCCACGGGTATGCATGGAGGATAGCTTGCATGCACAGCGGGTATACCACGCCCCCGACAGCACCACCCACAGTTGCAGCAGTTGTGGCCAAGTGATGGTGCTTTTTGAAGTATGTACCGACGATAGTGATGGCTGGGATAAATGCCATGCCGCAGCAGGTGCCTGAAATAGGACTCCAATATGCAAAGTGATACTTCTGTGCGACTGATGTCCGGGACAATAAGTGAGTTTGGAACAAGATTTTTTGTGGGTTGGGCCCCGCACTTCCCCCACTGGACTTCCAACCCATTTTTGCCAATAGATGGCCAGCAGTCATGTTATGACAAGCTGGGCCCTGCGGTGACGCTCTCACAGCAGCTCCCCTCTGTGTGTCTCCACTAGGAGCACCTCCACCACACGAGGGCAT
The DNA here is from genome assembly GCA_030248295.1 of Mesodorylaimus sp. YZB2_4. Classification (NCBI taxonomy): domain Eukaryota; kingdom Metazoa; phylum Nematoda; class Enoplea; order Dorylaimida; family Dorylaimidae; genus Mesodorylaimus; species Mesodorylaimus sp. YZB2_4. The sequence continues at coordinate 134,294 of JASANH010000554.1, read as the reverse complement.
TCTGTGCCAGCACCAGCATCCCAGGATGATCCTGGGCGAGAAGGGAGGTCCTTCCCGACTGGTGTTCGAGGACCAGTTTCCTGATTCTCTACTCGTTCCCCGTCCACCATTTGACGGTACTGGGTGAGTCGCCCAGAGCCAGGTGTGCAAGGCCATCGACCGACTTACTAAATCGCCGTCTTCCCTCTTTGAGAACGGACTTACTAGTCGTCCTCTGTCGGAACAGAAATGCGGCCTCCCAGCCAGGATTGCTAGCCCAAGCAATGCGGGACCAACGCCTTAAAGCAACTGAGCTAGTTTGGATAAGATGCTGGCGCTGAAGGTAAGGGCAGTGGCCCCAAACTCACAAGTCGCAGCTTTTCGCAGCTGTTAACCTGATACGTACCAAAAATCAGTCCAAATGTGACCATAACATGCCATAGTCTCGATGCAAATATCGTCAGCAAACATCCCACAGCTCCGACCGCTCCAGAAACCATCAGAACTTTAACAGGCCCGAATCTATCTACCAGTTTGCCGCTGATCGGGCCTACAAGCAGAAAAGATTGCTTTGTGGCTTGCAAAAACAAATTTCCTTGAAATTAGAGATTAACAACTGCAAATTTTCCTGCCATTTCGTACGTGTGCTTTATCCTGTGAGCAGTTGATCTGGAAAAACAAGATACTGACCTGTCAAGAACCAACAACCATAAGTCAGAGACCCGACTAGAGAAATTTCAGCATTTGTCGCGTTAAAATAATTGACCAAGTCGGGATACAAAATGGGGAACGATAACATGACACCCTCGGAAACAAATTGCCCAATAAACGCCGACAACAATGCCAGAAACTGAATGAATACTTTTTGATGGTGATTCGGCATTTTTGTCGTTTTTCAGCTGAAAAATGCCATAAAAGGGAAAAATTTAGAGCATCATTCATACTTCTAGAGACCTATCTCGCCAAGAGATCTCAGTCAGAGATCGAAAAAGGCGCGACTATAGAACCCGCACGCAACTGGACTGGGAGCGCCTGGGAATAAGCACTGGGTCCCCGTATAGACTAGCTGCTCGACTCAACGAGACTCCAAGGCAGCCGCTCTTGTGTTCCGGCTAACCCCTTTCAAATCGATTTCGCTTCGCAGCCTATGCACACCGACTTGAAAGCTGAGCTGAGTGCACATTGTTTGAAGAGTGCTGGAAAGGTTTTAAATACTTCTCAGCACATTTTCTGAGTTTCAGGCTATGATTACTGAGGAGGCTTTAGAGCACAAGCAGCGCGAAGAAGTCTCCAATGTATGGCTCAATCAAGTTTTTAGAGGAAACACAAACAAGGAACACGTTTTCGGGAAAACCTGTCGCTAAGAGAGGTGAAGGTAACGAGTAAATTCAGAAATAAGAAAAAGGGTTGTACTGTAATCAGTAGGCAAGCGACGACTCCATGCTGGTGCTTATTGGGCAGCAGTTGGCCTAAGAAAACACAGCACCATCGGATCAAATTCGATTGGACAATCCAATCTAATCTTATTGCACCCAGTTTCAGCTTGGATATCCGGAATTGTAAAGGATGTAGCCGTTATCGCGGTGACTTAAAAACAGTAAGAGCGAGGGAGCACGGAAGATAGCGGAAAATGCTTTCAAATATTTAAGATCAGTCCAGTGCCCCGTGTTAGTGGTTGGTCTCATCAAGATAGTAGTTAGCTATGAAGCGCCTTCCTTTCATAGAAATTGGACTGTCTCCCGACATCCTGGCCTGTGGCATCTTGCTTCCTACTTCCTACTTCATATTTGCTCTTGCCTCCCGTTGTCATCTCTTCTAATTTTTGTAGGTCATTCGATCCTGCGAACGCACCATTCAACATGGAAGTTGGCTCTGACGAAATGTCAGACACCGATATGCCACTACGCAATTGATACTGGCTCCGTCACGAAATAGTACAGCTCAATCAATGGTGGTGTAGTGAAGATGCCAGGGGATGATCCGGGTTACTTACATTATATCTGGATCAGGCATTATCTGGACGGGGTTCTGTACGAGCATACGAAGTGCGGTATTGACGACCTCGGGTGTTAAGCCGGTGGGACATGACGAGCAAGCGCACAGCACACGTTAACGTGATAACCACTGAAGTCACGAATCATCAGACCACACAAGAATTCAGACGTTCGCCGCGCACAAGCACACGCCAGTCAGCTCGCGCGCTAAACTCGCGGCAATGCATCAGCTACAGTCAACCTTATTGCAGTGGCTCACGCGGGGGATGCCTCATCTTGCCCACTGGGCATCTACTGCAGCAACCAACTAGCCAGGACGTGGTACATTAACATCGTAAACAACGCCTCGATCTTCAGCGCTTGCAGCTACGGGTGCGTGGAGCCAATGTTGGAAACCAATAAATTGCTGACAGCCACGTTGACCTCAGAGAGAAAGATGGCAGTCAGAAGATCTTAGTGATATACGGTTCTGGTTTCGAATAAACAGTGCATTGATTCTGCGCTCTTTGTAAAGTGCGCATATCATGAAGGGCAACTGCTCGAGTGATTCCACTGCAGGTTGCCCGCGCTATGCGGCTTGCCGCACATTGGCCCCAGCGGAAAATTGGCCCCAGCCGCGAAATTCAAATTTTGCGTTTGCGTGCTACCATGTCGAAACTGCCTATTTCCATTCCCGCACGACTTTTAAAAGTGCAAATGAGAAATCCAGCCCATCGTAGCCTAAGCCTCAGGCCTAAGACTGAGACTGAGCCTAAATCCTGAATCTAGCCTATCCTAGCCTAAGCCTAGACTGAGCCTAATCTAGCCTATCCTAGCCTGAGCCTAAGGCTAACACTAAGCCTAAATCTAGCCTATCCTAGCCTAAGCCTAAGGCTAACACTAAGCCTAAATCTAGCCTATCCTAGCCTCAGCCTAAGGCTATTGGGGGACAAAGCGCGAAAAAGCCTATAATTTGCCTCGAACCCCTAAGCCTAACAGTGAAAACAGATGCGCGCCCTTGCCTGTTGGTGCTCAGACTTTAGCTGGTATAAGGCTGGCCAGAATGGCCCTAACACCAGGCTAAGCCTAAGCCTAAGCCAAATACAAGCCTAAGGTAACCTAAGTCGGGGGTCAGACGGCAAACGTGTTGTCAAAATCTGATGGACAAGTGCAAAGAAAAATCTTAGAAGAGTTTTCTTGCTTTCCTAGCGTTCTTTGTAGACACCAAGCCGTTACAAACAAGTTTTTGATTTTCTTTCAAAGTTTCCCAAATTTCGCCACTTTTCCAAGTTGCCAACAAGCATAAAAATGATGTCACTATATCCTTTTTCTTTAGAAATATACACGCCCGCCACGTTGTGGCATATTGCCGCGTGTACATTCCCAAAGAAAACAGATAGTATGCGTGTACCGTAAGGAATCACGTAGATATATACCTCTTCCCGCGGTTAGCAGGCAAACCTGCGAATCAAGTGTGCGTGGGGTCAATTTTCCGTTGGGGCCAATTTGCCGCCTCCCCGCTATACAAGACTCGAATTCAGGACCGTTTACCGCATTCTCTCACTGTCACTATAGTCCCTGTTGTTTTTTTGGGTGGTGCCGGTTTGGGTGTTGGCGGTTCTCGTTTGGGGTGGTTTTGTGAGCGAGTTTCTTCTGACGGTGCGTAGTGCTCTTGTGTTCGAACACTTTGACTGCCACCATCAAGCTCCATGTCTCATCACAAAAGTCGAGTTAATAGGGTGGAAAGTTTTCATTTTTTCTTCCATATCGCCTCACCCCAAGCCACAAAGGTCTAAAATTTATTACTACTTGCCAATGGTTTTTAGACTCGGCCTAATGAAGGGTACAGAAATACAGTATCGTCTTTTGTTGATGCGTGCATAAAGGGTGAATTTGAATCGTTGCATCATGCAGTGGCTGGAATTTTTTCGGAAAAACATCATCCGACTGCGGCATAATATCCTGTTTTCCTATTCATAGAACCATGCCTGTGGGCCGCGTTCTGGAACGAGTTTTTGACGTGGGTCTTGACGGCTTATTTATGTCCAAATACATGCGGTGAATTTGATATGCCTAACTTGGACTTAATTTTGAAGAGTGATGGAGCATATACTGTATGTATTCCAAAGACAGGCGCTCGTGAAAAAATCCGTACAAACTACGGAGAACGAAATGGACTGCGCCAAAAAGCCTTGGAGATAGGCAAAAAAATTCTGAATCGAGTACTCTGGCTCATAACTTGTCTTATTGTGAAGAATATGGTCGAAAGAGCTGGCTTCAAGATTGCCGGTGCACAAGTTCTACAAAGATCGATTAATCAGGTGTTCGCGCTCTTACTTTGCGCAATAAGTCCCTGGTTTATGTTGTTAGCCGCCGCGAAGTTAAGTCGGTAACAAATTTGTCTTACGCAGTTTTTCCTACTCTTTCCGATGGTATAAATTTTATTACAATATTTCTTCTATTTGCATCAGAAAAAGAACGTTTTGTACGGGTTGTGGATAAACACCCGTTACCCTGAAGTTGGTCAAAAGTTGATCGTTTGCAACTGCCCAGGAAGCCTGGGATAGAGATTTTTCTACTCCGTAGATCACGCCATTCTTTCAACTGTTGCAGCACATGCAGATAACCCCGCAACTCAAAGGCTTCCAATGAAAACTTTTGCATCGAATCATACCAACGGGTCGATTTTTGATTATCAGGAAAATTCTGAACTCCGAGACCTGTCAGTGGTGCGAGGTATCTCCAGATACAATCGTGCATTATTGTTTTGAATGTAGATGCCCAACAGACTTTTGGGAGCTCTTTCAGAATAAATTAGCGTCGTGCTCGTTTAATTGTAATTTGTCGTCTGGAATGGTACTTCTTGGGTCGCTAGATGTTCCGGTTGCAGGGGGCGGGTGCTTCTTCTGTGGGCTAAATCTTTTATTTATCAGCGCAAACTTCAGCAGGAAAATCCATGCTTCAGTGCCTTCTTGGGCACAATCAGAAGTTACTATAATGTAGCCTTTTTTGTGTCAAATAATCGGGGCAAACAGGAGCGTTTCAAAAACCCCTTTGTGAACTTTCTTATTGATAGACGAGATTCGTTTGCTCTGTAGACGGTGAAGTTACTGTGATACCTTTTTTTGATACATACTGACGATTCATGTGACTTGGACTTGGGTGCTTGGGATTCAAATAGATCCGACATGAACCGATCTGAGCTGACATCCCAGGCGCATGTGATCATGGGAAGCAGTGAAGTGCACTGTCTATTGCAGTCAACGCTTCGGCTGCAACCCATGATGTATCCGCTCTACGATGATAACCTGTGTGCTCGGAGAGGGGAGTGGAGGTGAACCACGTTGAACGAGTGCTCAGGCCTGGTCGTATCCTTTTTTTTTACTGCCTGCTTCTATGCTTCTTTTTTTCTATGCGTGCTCTTTACTGAATAGGCCTGTTTGCTGAAGGCCACACTAACACATACATACTTGAATGTCTCTATGAAAGTAAAAAGTTAAATACAAGAAAATTGATTTTTTTTCACTACAGACTTGCACCACAGACATGGTGTCTGCAGTTTGACATTTTAAAAATCAGTTGATTACAACATGGAGCACGAAAGACACATTTGGCTGGTCGTCGCATCCATAACCCTTCTCTCTACCCATATTTCCCATCTTTGCTATTTCTAAGCTAGGCTAAGCAAGATCTCACCACTAAGAAGAAATCTGAGGCAGATCCGTTCAATTTCTCAGCGAGATCTTTGCAAAAGCGTTTCTTGGTTATTTTTTATTTGGCTCTTTCTAAGATTCTAAAGTCTGCTTAGATCTTTGCGAGAACTTGCCAGGATTCTGCAAGAAAGTTTCTGTTTAAAAACTTTTCAAGCACTTTTAAAGGTGTATTTAAAACTTACTTTAATTCGATCAACAAAATAGTTCAGTCACGAGTGTACTCGAGAAGACTCATATTATCCTCGACATCACAAAAGCGAATATTCGAAATCAATTGGTCAGAACAAACCAGCAAATTGTTTAGGCTTTGTACAAGTCACGAAGATCCTGTAGCATTTTCTGCGCAATATTTGTAGAACAGTTGTCCAAGAAACGACTCTCTTTTTGGCAATTCCTTGTCCAATCCACCTCCTCTGAGCATAAATCTATAAATATGCAGCGCAGAAGAATTTTTGCTAGCTCGTTTCAAGTAATCTACCCCTTTCGAATGAAAAGCTGACTGATAGCGGCTCCAAGGGACAGGAAAAAATATATGCGTGGGTACGACCCTGTATATCTTTTTATCAACCAACCCTCCTTTATGAATTTTTGAGATCATTTCAGATCCGATTGATCCCCACAAACCAGGAACAAAATCTGTTTGAATACTTTCTAGAGCTGCCCTCATGAATGGATGTCTTGGTTCGAAGAAGAGGACCCCGTTGGCAATTGATCCAGGGAATTGCCAGCCGACCACATTCGTCAGAGAATCTAAATTCCGTAGAGTCCACGAGTCGGTGTCCATGTACTTGCCACCATATTTGTACAGATAGGCGTATCGGAGGGCGTCACTCAGCTCGTACAAGATAAGAGGCGACCTGATCTCCTCATCTAGAGCATAATTCAAATACCAGTCATTCGCTGGTGTGTCCTCGAAGATCAGACTGGCATTCAAAGGTGCTATTTCCACATTGTTGAAACGTGATAGCTGGCTTGGTGTGCCTTTTGTGGCTACACCTTCGATCAACTGTTTTCTTAGTGTCAAAACGCAGACACCATTTCCCTGGTTATGCAAGGCAGCGGTGATGAAGGAGCAGCTTTCGATCCAACCCCAACTTTCAGTCGCGTTTTTTGGTGGAGTCACGTCCAAGAAAACTATGGTAGAAGAATTTTCTTTGTAACAAAAACGGTATTTTGATGTGGGCACAAAGGGTGACATCTGGTCGATATCAGGAACCATTGCAGAATAATCTTTGGAACTGAAAGAATAAGGGACGAAGAAAAAGGACGCGAGAAAAATGTTAATCAGAATAAAAGATATCAACAAGCAACTATTTCGGGGAATTCCCATTTCAGGCGATTCCGCTTCCAATCAATCCGTATATGTCTTTTTTGAAGCATATGCTTAAAAAAATAGGATGGATTTGGCATGTGGAATAAATAAAATTGACAGTACGAAGGGAGCAAGGTACTCCGCACAGAATCCTAATGGATATAAATCCACAGTGGAGTTTTTTGGTCTACAAGAATAAGAATGGGCTGCATCTTGAATCCAATTTAAGATGTAAACAGAATGAAGGTTTTCTTTCAGCGCTATGAAACTTTTCCCTGCCCACGAACCCGTAGTTGCTCTAACTCTCAGGTCCAGAGACCCAACGTATCTTATAACATAGGGCGAAATGGTTTCATTTGGGTATCTTGACAATCGGCTATTATTATGCAAGCTCACCTTGTGGGATCATAGGTTGACAGGTAGGACATGCTAGTACCAAAAATTATCGAAATTTGTCTCGCGGTTCGAAGATGGCGACCCGAAAATCCTTTGTGCACAAAAACAATAATAGCTTCAATTGAAACATGAATCGTACAAAAGGAAGAACTATCTTTTAGCACAGTCATCATGCAGTTGCAAATTGATGCTGCAAACAGTCGGACCAACTAAAATCACCAGCAATGGCTCAGGCATTGTGATTTTGCGTGAAGCAAAAGTCGAAGCGAATTTAGAATTTACACATGTGGAAGACATGTTGGTTAAGTCATGCAGGTTAAGTCATCTATGGCGACAGGAAATGGATTTTTTATCGACCCACCTGAGTGAAAGCGAAATTCGCGATTTTAATGCTGTAACTACTGTTTTCTGCAATAGACTCTATCTGGCAGCTGGTGTGTACAGAAATGCAGAACTTGGGTGGTCACGCTGAATTTTCTTAGTCGATTAATAAAAGTTCTACACCGGCAGTAGGCGAGCGTGATACATGTTAGTCTTTCTCTTGGGTCCAACAATCATGGCTAGCTAAAAATGGGTGGGGGAAATTTAGCTGATGATGGAAGTGATTACATAGATAGACTGGGAGCTCATCAGGGAGTCGGCGTTCTTGATTTGATAAAGCTACACCAAGCAGAAAATGTGTGCCCAATGTAGGTTTTCCCAGTAGCTGAGCTGAGGACCTGCGCGGGGACCAGTACACATAGCAACGTCCCTCTGCGTGTCTCCACTAGGAGCACCTTCATATGAGGGCGTCCTCGAACGACTGACTCCTCGAACGGTGGCTCCTCGACTGACTCCTCCACGGATGGCTCCTCCACTGGACTGACTCCTCGAACGATGACGGGTGGACTGGGTGGTTGTACAGTACTCTCCTGCGCCTGTTGGGCTTGCTTACACCTGTCTGACTCTAGACTAGATCTAGGTCGCCAAAATTACTCTAAAGCTGGAAGTATAGTTCGATGCGATGCGTCAAATAAGCTTGCGATGCGACGGTTTAGGCATCATTTTACATTGTCATGCCACCCCAAAATGTCGCATCGCACGCTGATTTGACGCATCGTATCGAACTATAATACTTCGGGCTTCACTTGCCGGTTAGTCCCAGTTCTGCACTAACGAAGGGCAGACGTCACACCCTTGACGAATTGCGTGATGCCCTGTCGTTAGTCTCTGCCTCGCCTGAGGCGGTTTAATCAGGCCTGTTCGATGTCAAGCAACAATGACTGATTGTGGAGTGTTCGACAGTGCCATGTGGTGGGCCAGTATATAAGTAAGAATCTTTCGGCTTCTGCGCTAGTTTGCATGATTGTTCACAGCCGCGTTGATTTTGCCTGTGTAGCAATTTTTGACGCTGGTGGTTTATATCTGCCTAAATGATGCAATTTTATGAATTTCGTATCTCGCTCGCCTTATTTATATTCGAGCTCATGGTGCTTGTTGGTAAGCAGAATACAATTTTCGGAGAGGCTGTTGAATATGTGGCAGAACAATGACACTGCTTCTTGGTGCATTTTTATTTACGCCTTTGTTAGCAGTATGTATCATAACAGTTAAATAAGGCGCATATATATTGCTTATACGAAGATAAAACAATTATGCAGCAATCAGTTTAAATAATATAAAGAAACAGTGTCGATGTTCTGCCTAATTATTTAAACAATTTATTCGCGGGCACCAAAAATGGTAGGGGGGGGGGGAAGGAAGGAGGAGCTTCTGGTTGCACACCGCAGAAAAACACTGCTTACTGTGTATCACCATCCTCATTCTCATCATAGTTACGATTGGGATCAGATCACAGTGCCACGACTGTGAGTTTATATTGCGTCGTCACATTTTAGGCGCAGATAACGAACAGTTTGGAGCAGTAGGCCAACGCAGTGCTCAACTATTCCGAGGTATCTCAGTGCCCGGCAATTACATAGGCCCTGGCAAGCAATTTGTGCCTGGTGTCGCTTTACCAAATCAAGAACGCCGATTCCCTGACAAAGTCCCATTCTCTCCCACCACTTCCATTTTTGGCAGCACTTTCAACTACAGTCCACGCAATTCGTGGGGCTATGGGCAGGTTATTCACGGCGTCAACCCTTTGGACATGGACGTGAGCAGCTTGCACGAAGCCTACGCCGCGGCTTCCAGACCCATTGAAAGTGACGGCCAAGCGTTCCCGTTCGACAGTGTGGTCAATTTTGGAGGGGAATACGACATCCAAAAATGGAAATACCTGACCGGTGGTATTAAAGTTCCTACTTTAGATCAAAACGGTGATCTCGATACTTTCGATCTAAAAGGACACTATCAAGAGAGAAGGCGTAATCTGGTGGCCAACGTTGACTTTCCAATGCCGGCCACGGATGAAAGGTTTCCATTGAGTGCGAGGTATTCCGCGGGTACTTTGGCGAGAACCATGCAATTCGGACAGGCGATTCCAAATGTGAATCCATTCCACATACCCAAGGAAGAAATTTATGAACACTTGGCTAATGGCAGGGATCCAAATCCTACCTTCTTGGGGGGAACAAATTAGCAGACAGTGTTTTTGTTGTGGATGAGCTGTCTCGATTTTTTTAAGCATACTTTGAAAGGATGATGCAGTTTTTGCTGCATTTGTGAATTCAGTTCATAATGCTTCAGCGGATTTCATGCTCATCAAAACCCCCTAGCGCTGCTGATGACCGGCTCAATGTTTGAGCCTATGTCTGTGCAAGAAACATTTTTTGCTATGATGACGTATGACCGCAGTATGGTTGTGAAGCATAAGCTGAAGATCGGTGTTTCAGTCACGTCGCAAAAGGGGATACTTTTCAATGCAGGCTGTACTCGTACAAGTGGTGGCTGCTACCCAGTAAATATGTCGATGTGCCTCTAACTTTTTCCTCCACCTGGCTTCGTCATCTCAACAAGTATTCCACTGCCGAGCAAAATGTCCCCTTCAGAAAAAATAATAAATGGCTTTTTCCCCCGCACTCGACAAAGAGGTTTGGCATTTCAAGATGCGTAAATTCGATAATTGTCGCCGACAATTCATCAACACCGAAGACTGGTTAACATGCGAAACTGGCAGAAGGGCGCAGCAAAGAAAGTTTGTGTATAAACAATGACACGTGGCATCCACTAACCTGATCTGGTGAAAGATGGATCGGGTGCTTCGTTGTGTTTAAAAATGGTCTAGTGCATATCAGACTCTTGCATGGGTACCCATACCCGTACCCGGCGGATACGGGCTTGGGTAAGGGGCGACGGGTACGGGTATTCGTTCTTGTTTAATTTTTTTAAAATTTCATAATTATGACCGCCCTGTAAATTTTAATCTTATGCATTTAAGCTGGATTTAAGTGAAAATTTATCTGAGAAATAAAACTGCAGTACAAATGAAACTTCAGCTAGAAAACTTTGAAGCAAGGTAGAAGAAAAGACGAACGAGTATTTCTGAGCTTCTATGGGGGAGCCGAGGGGAAAAAGCGTCCATTCTTGTATATGACAGATATGCACCAATGCAGCAACCTTGACTCTTTGCAGGATCCAAGTCACTTACACTCTCAGATTAGGACAGCAATGTCGCTATTATGTAGGATAGGACTTTCTTTATGCATGTCCTGCGACTCACGATTAGACACGTCTCATCAAACTGTGAAACTGGCTGCTGCACACAAACCAGCTTGTTTTATCAGCAGTAGGTGTTGTTGACCTCTGCATAAGCTACACTGGCGCTCAAATGAAAAGCACGTTTAAAGGCAGAGTCACGAATCTAGGCTCAGTATCACAGGGCACCTGTTCATTCCTGATGACTCATTCCTCATTCCTTATCAAGTTGAAGTTGGTTACTCTCTCCAACATGAGTGCAGTTGCATTCAGAGTTTTACACTGTCAGGTTGTTGTCAGCTTCAGGCTTTGAAGTTTAAATGAAGACATCTATTCCCAAAGGAACAAGAAAATCAATGCATTACTCAAAATAGACATTACTCAAGCTTTTAGCGCTAAAGCATGAGGCTCAGATTACTGCTTTTAAGAAAGTCTTGTATCTCGCGATAGTGAATAAACTTTTGAATGAAAATTGATCGGGTGTCCTTGAAAACTCTGGCTTTCTGTGATTATTTTCATGAATTGATTACTTTTCTGTTTTTGTACTCTATTCGAACATTTATCGAAAAACCGGGAACGGGTATGGGTACGGGTACAGAGATCGTCCACCGGGTACGGGTCGGGTACGATTTTCGACCCGTGTGTATATTCTCTGGTGGATACTTCATTCGAAAAATCCAATGAAATTTTCATTAACGATAAGAGGACTTCCCATTACTCATCCAACAGAATTTCAAAACCCTGCTCCTGACTATCGTAAGAATAAAGTGAGAATACACTCCATGCAGTGGAGGGCATTGCTGATGGTGCCCATTCGCATGTTTGCTCTTTCGACTGCACTCGCTGATGAAAGTCTGGGATCACTAGCCCCGCGAATACAGAGACAGTATAGCGCACGTACTTATGCATTGCAAGTAATCACTCGTACACTCTGTGAATTACAGCTGAGCAAATTTTCGTGAATGAACAATGAATGACTGTCATACGAACATGCTTTTCTGTTCATGCTGTACGAGAGGAAAAGGTAAGCGACATTTTTGTACTTGCAAAAATGGAGCTTTCCAAAAAGATTCGTTCACTCATTTTTTTGATTGCAATTAACATTTTTCTCGCTTCTTTTTTCTTCGTCCGTCACTCGACCCCCAGTGACTATGAGTATTCAGCATTGATTACTGACCCCGATATCGACCTGATGCCACCTTCTGTGACCACGTCCGAATATCGTTTTTGTTACAAAGAAAATTCTTCTACCATAGTTTTCTTGGACGTGACTCCACCAAAAAACGCGACTGAAAGTTGGGGCTGGATCGAAAGCTGCTCCTTCATCACCGCTGCCTTGCATAACCAGGGAAATGGTGTCTGCGTTTTGACACTACGAAAACAGTTGATCGAAGGTGTAGCCACGAAAGGCACACCAAGCCAGCTATCACGTTTCAACAATGTGGAAATAGCACCTTTGAATGCCAGTCTGATCTTCGAGGACACACCAGCTCATGATTGGTATTTGAATTATGCTCTAAATAGAAAGAAAAGGTCGCGTTTCATCGTGTACGAACTGAGTGACGCCCTCCGATACGCCTATCTGTACAAATATGGTGGCAAGTACATGGACACCGACTCGTGGACTCTACGGAATTTAGATTCTCTGACGAATGTGGTCGGCTGGCAATTTCCTGGATCAATTGCCAACGGGGTCCTGTTCTTCGAACCAAGACATCCATTCATGAGGGCAGCTTTGGAAAGTATCCAAAAATATTTTATTTCTGGCGTGTGGGGTTCTATTGGGCCTGAAATGATTTCAAAAATTCATAAAAGAGGGTTGGTTGATAAAAAGATATACAGGGTCGTACCCACGCATATATTTTTTCCTGTCCCCTGGAGCCACTTTCGGTTAGCTTTTCATACGAAAGCGGTAGATTACATGAGGCGAGCTAGCAAAAATTCTTTTGCGCTGCACATCTATGGATTTATGGTTCGACGAGCTAGATTGGACAAGGCATTGCCAATAAGAGGGTCATTTGTTGGAAAATTGTTCTATAAGTATTGCAATAGATTTTGATAGCATATTGTATCTAGAATGAAAGTTGTGAGACTTATTTGAGTTTGTTCAAAATGTAGGGATATTGAAATTGCTTTTTTTGATGCGCAATATTCTGGGAGTTGTTCGATATTTCAGGGCTGGTGATACTTTTTTGTTATGTATCCCAATCACAAACGAATTGGAAGATCAGTTTCTCGAATGTCATGCAGTATCAAGCCCATGGCTTCGGTGGTAGAAATCTGGATTCTTTTCGTTCGCCTAGAGTATGTAAAATTTTTATTACTTTTACTGACAAATACTTGTGATAAACAAATACTAACACCAATATTAGAACATATACACTACATCCGCAGTGTACGTATATAGATATATGTAATCTGCAACATAATGTGCTTTTGCTTGATATATTGTTTCCTATACTGTATAATGCATTAGCTATTACAGACTATTGTATATCCGAGCATACACCGTAGATCCGTACATCGACACAACAGATTTTGACATATTTTTCCGCCATTATATATGTTAACATAGCGTTGCACAGTTATTGTAGTTGCAGTGAAACCCACATTTTCAAATGTGTATGAGCGTTAGATATGATATTTGCGAAAGACAAAGATTTTCCTGTTTGCTACATACATTTTGGAACTCCAATGAATAAATTTACTATAAATATGTTTGTACAGCATATACAAAGCCATTAATTTTTAAACGTTCCCTCCACTTTTTCCTTCCATTGTCCAGGCGCATCGTTTGAAACACACTTCGTGTTTGCAAAAGCACACACATCTCAGCCGTTTTGAAAATGTTGCACATATATGGCATAAACTGGGGGGGGGGGGAATAGGCAAAATACCCTAGGTTGACTGCAATGTAACCAAACATAAAAATGCACACCTACAAAAAGGCATACTAATACAGAAAGCCTGGTGGATGCCTGATTTATTGCTTCTTGTTGGCACTGATCAACAAAACGCCGTGTTGAGTAAGGTGAGACTTCAACGACGTCTTGTCAATATCTTCGGGCAGTCTGTAAGTGCGATTGACTTCGCGAGCGATTGTGCCATGGGAGTCGCTGCGCACTTCGTGGCGAGCTTGAACTGCCAAATCGCTGCCGATTATGCTAACCTGAAATGAGGGTGGTCAACAGCAGGATGGCATGCCACTTCAAATGTCAGTACAGAGGCAAGTCGAAAGGGGTGACGGGTGAAAAGATGTTGTATAACGGTTTACATAAAAAAATTGGAAGAAACACAATGTTTGTAGTTTAATCTGAATCCTGCGAAACATTCCTGACTTTCCTGACACCCCACAAAGACTTTCAAGCCTCGCATGTATCGCACTTACTTTGATTTCATCCGGTCGGAAATCAGCCACGGCTAAGCCGACTTCGAATCGGCTGGGCGTATTCAGCACTTTGACAATACCATCGTTCTTCTCCAATGGCCAGTCCCACGTATCGGCGGCCCAGTTATGGCTTACTGGAACTTCGGTGGCCATAGTTTTTCTCAAAAGCAAAGGCAGAAGTTTTCTTCCAAATGACTCTCTTCAGAACGTCTAGGTGGACTGGGCCAGCTCTTCTAAACAGCTTGGCTTATATCGCGAGACTTGTTTTCCACTTTCGCCTTGTGTATACGTGCAAAACAACTTTTCGCCCTTCCACACGAATCGGGGAAGATTTCGGGCAATAGTAGCCTAGAAGCAAAAAGAGGCCTTGGGGCTAAGTCATTTCTGCTGATCGCCTAGAGCTCGGCGGTGGAAGCTGTTACGAACAGCACGAAGTAGGACAGTTGTTTCGAGGAGGGCCAGCTCAACACGAGTACATACGAGCTCCGTAAGCTAGCAGAACCAAGAATCTTCTCGCCTTTTGCCACGTGGTGCAAGGCTCGGACGCCTTTAAACAGTCTAAACATCACTGAAGTGTGGCATCCTTTCAAGTTTCCAGTCACAATCTCAGCTTTTGAAATGTTCTCCTCTCCCACAACATCCGAACTGACGGTTCTAGAATTAACTCTTGCATCATCAAGGCGAATGTTGTTTAGATAGTTCTCGTCTTTTCTTGCAAGCAATCTGGGCAAAAATGTGGGTACGGCGATCCAGGAGCGAATGCTTTTTACCACTTTTTGAAAAGTTTTAGTTTGCTGCAAAATTGAAAAGGAGGACTCTTGGCAAGGAGGCGAAGCAAATAAGATGTTTAGAGAGTCTAGAAACTGCGACAAGAATGGATAGCACCACTGCACAATGGTTGCACCATGGATATCCATTGCATGGCAGCAATACGGCAGGACTTTTGTTTTACTAAAACACGTAATCTCGTAAATTAAGTTTCTTCGTTTCCTGTCTGCAACCGTCTCGTGTCTTCACCAAATATAATAGTGTGGGAACGGTTGTCCTCTCTCAAACAGTCCGCCAAAACATGGAAAAAACAGCATTGACTTACTCGAAAAACAGCATTGACTTACTCGAATTCAAGGGGTGGCACGCATGCAATACATATTTTATCAACGCCTCCAATGGGTTAGAGAGAGGATGCAACTTACGATCTAGCTATGTACTTTTCCCGCTATGTCAGTCTCATTGCATCTAAAACAGCTCGCAGCTTATGATTAGATATCACCTTTAGCGCTAGCGTCCAATTACATCCGTCAAAGATCATAAGAGACTGTAAAATCTGTTTTTTTTAAAGCCTTACTGCGTAAGTTTTTGGTCAGGTCAGATATTGGTGCCCCCCCCCCTGATATGACGCCTTTGCTAGGCCGACTAATGAGGAAGAAATACTAATAAAGTGAAATTACCTCTATGCCTGATAAGGTTACAGAAAGGCCTTTTATTTATTTCATGCTGATAATGGTAATCCACTTGGCTTCTCTTGTGCGAATCAAATGACGATAAAGGTTTCAGGGTTTCTTGGCAGCGAATGCGATAAACCTCATCAATCATCATCAGGTTTCCTTCCATGCGCGTGGGATTCACTGTATATACTTGGCATTTTGATGTCGGTTAATGCGCATCCGATGTCATCCCATTGACTACCTTCCTCTTATAAGTGACTGCGCCGCCTCACAGGACGTCATTGGCTGGGTTGTCAGGGGCGCAGAAGCGGTGACTTGTCGACAATGAGTTTCTGTTGGCCTGTCTACATTACATTCGCCTGGCTGCTACTGGCCGAAGCGACCGACGCAAACTTCGTACAAGCATCGGCGCCTGATCAGTAAGCTATCGTTTGTGCTCTTGCGAGTCCCGGCTTACACGACTGTACACTCTGTGCTTATACGAGCAATGGAGGGCATACAACTTCAGCGACCATTCGCTAACATACTTTAGGGCTTCTTCAACCCAAAGAAGTTTTTACTGAATTAAAACCATTTTTTAACATTCTAACCGTCCATATGTGCATGCAAATTTGATGACTGCATGTCCTTTTTGTATACACTATAGAGGAAGGAAGGCTTCGCCGACTCGATTGGTCCCTGACCCGAAGTCCAAGTTGAGGGGTCTATAAGGCAGGAGCCGACATGCATAACCACGATAAAAGCTTTCTTGGGTCCGGGAATGCCGCTGCGTGAATCTGCGACTCCAAGCAGCAACTGTCGATATAAGCATAACTGTGGGTGTGGGGAATTCATGAGGAATAAAACATGCAGACTGTGGAAAAGCAGCACGGGTATCATACCACATCATTATTGTCCCAATGGGACACCTTTGATAGAAAATTTGTGTTCATTCTAGAAAACCACTCGCTGCTTCAAAGTCATCTCCACATCTGAAAGAAGCATTGCACAATCAAAAACGTTTGTCCATGTGGAACAATTCTGGTGGCAGATTCAAAGTGTACATCATCCAGAAGACTACAAAAACAAACGGTAGAAAGAATGTTATCGTTCCAAGCAGCAGTTTCATCAATTGCTATTTTTCTCCAGTACAATGCATACATGTGGGCTAGCCAAGCTGTTTGAACTGTTGGGCCAAATGAGGGCCATAAATCGAAAATAACGGCTTCAAACGATTCTTTTCCGCTAACACATTGATAAAGAATGCTTTCAGCTGTGTGTCAGATGCCGTGCAATGCGTTGGGACACTGCACTGACACTTGTTTAATACCTGCTCAGGCCTATGTTTGTCTTCTTCAAAAAATTGTCTGGGCCTAAGCCCGTTTTGTCGATAGCTGGCCAGCATTTAAGCTTGTAAGGCGGTGCGGGGGCAGCGCACACAGAAGTGCCCGCTGTGCGTCTCCACTAGGAGCACCTCCGCAAGACGGAGACGGTGCCTGGACTGGACATTGGAGGCGGGCTGGCTGTGCACCCTGTCAGCATTGTCGGACACCAGCACTCGTCTTCCTTCTTACTGGGAGAGCCACGACGGTACCGGGTGAGTCACCCGCGGACTTGCGTGCTAGATCAGCCAGTGTTTTTGGTTGACAGACCGACCTCCGTGACTGGGAATTGAACCCCTGACGAGCCCAGCCACTTGCTAACAGGCAATACGTAGAGACGAACGCCTGTAACACGCGCCCACTACCTACGTCCTGTCGTATCGCCCCCCCCCCCCCCCCTGAGTCTAGGCGCCAGACTCCCGACAGACGAATCATTGGGTGCGTAGGGTGCCACGGAGCTTACGCACTCCGCATAAAACTCATTATGTGGGATTTCACGCCCAAACGGTATCCATTTGGGCCCATCTTGGTATTTCATGGGATGAGAAATCTGGGTTAAATATTTTATCATAGTACCATGTGATAGACAGCAGTTCACATGCGATAAATTTTGACACTGCCACCGACAACTATACTCTTACTATATAACGAGCAGGTTCCACAGACCAGCCCCAGATCGCTCGGGCCATCATCTAGCAAAAGATTGCGCCTTGCGAGTATCTCTGACTCGAACAACTGACTTTCGTGATTCAGTGCTACCTATAAACTCAGCATACAGTAACCCTGTGCTCGTTATTGCGTATCCTATACTGTACATATTGTGCATAGTGCACTGCACTAAAACATATCACTGGAAGCCATAGGCTAAGTTAAGGCATCTGCTGGTCTCATCCATCCGAGGCATTCATCAAGACCTTTCGGGACCGTTTGTACTCTTACAGCTTCAAAAATATGAAGACTTTTGTTAGCTATAGTCCTTGCGTAGATGGGCTGGAACGATAAATGGTGTGTATATCAATAACTGACCTGTTTGCTCAGAAGCAAACGTAAGCTGGCGCATAATGGTGAAGCTACTATCCAAAAGCTTACTAGGTTCAATAACCGTCGGGAGCGATACTTTCTACTTTCCGCCTCGACTATCATAATTTGCCTTTTGGGATTAGCATATGGAGTGGCCAGCTTCCCAATTTTTATTTCTACTTTTGGCATTTGTTGCTAACAACGAAATCAAAGTTCAAACAGCCGCGACGGACGAAGAATATAAAGCCAGGGATGTCCCTTCAAATTCAGAAGAAAAGCCTGTCTTGGCGCCTTCTTCAGATGAAATTTTAGAAATTGATAAAAAGGAAACATCTTTTCCAGCAGATAATTCAGACTCTACCGGCCATTTAGTATGGGGCCACTGGAAGGAAGATTCCAAGAAAATGTCCCCAGAATTTGATTATCAAGTTTTCCATGACCCTGGAGAAAAACTATCGAACGCATCCCATCAATGGCTCCTTGATCTCGGCCTCTCCCAGAAAGATGGAGATAATTTGTCTACCAATGGTAAAATATTCTTGAACACTCTGAGTGCATTGGTTGGGCACAGTGATTTCCTTAATGACGATCCCACATCCAGCCTGGTGGCCGACGTACTTTTGGATATGGCTAACCGAAATGTTGTGCACGGGCAGATAAGTGCATACAACATAGCTGCCGTGTTTGGTAAGAATAGCTTTCAAGACTGTTGCGGGGGGGGGGGGGGGCAAATTACTGTAGTTCAAAATTGAGTAGAAATCATGTCATATAAATTATATCTTTCCCTGTGAACATACGTATGTCTGACCGACGAGTATCCTCTGCACCTGAGACGAGCGAGTATTATTTTAGGGACTCCAATCAATGAAGCGGGCCATCAGCTGATCGGCAATTCGGTTGAAAAGGGCGCCTTGATCATTGCTGTCCTGTCAGACGCAACAGAAAGTCTGTCGGGAAACAAAAACCTGCGAGCTGAATTGGGTTTGGCCAAGTTCCTTCTTCAAAACATGGCCGCATCTTGCGCTTTTTAGAGGTGCAGCTTTTAGGTAAAAAATTTTCTTAGGTTAAAAAAACTTTGAAATGAAGCAATGGTTCCATATTATTGATGTCATAAATCACAATGATGTAGTGCGAAGCACTTGGAGGATTTGTTGATTCGAACCTTACGTTACTGAACCAAACCCAACCCGACCCTGGACTAATGGGGACCAGTTCTTTCTAGCCTTACAAGTCAGACAGATCAAATCTGCATTCAGAGATGCCCCATTCTCATACTGGCAAGTCACTATTCATCAAGTTTCACAATGCTTGCTTCGAACTTCTTCACTAAACCAGAAGTTGGTTTCGAAGCGTTGCTTTTCACAAGAGTAGCTCTCCACCTGGAATAATGAAGCCGGCTGTTACTTTCCAAATGAACAAAGATAGCTTTGTCAGCGTCAGCGCCAGCTTCATCCACTGAGATCACATATTTTGATCCAATATCCATAATAGTCACGTTTTCTACATTTTCCCTCAACATTCCGGTCACATATATGTCGTCAATACAGAAGAATTTAGTGCTCTTGGTCGCTTCGTACAAGAGTTTTGGTAAATTCCCGCTGAGCATGTAAGCTGCTCCAGGGCAATGAGTGGGGTATGTGTCATCCCCGTACTCCTCCCTAGTCACGTACCACTTAAACATCGTGGATCTGATCACCCGCGAATTCTCTCGCACCCGACACGTTATGGTGCGAGTTGCAGTTTCACTTCTGCCATGCAATTTTCTGGCCAGTCTTAGCATGTTGAATCGGTCAACAAAGACGTCGTCGTCCACCTTTAATATTTGGAATGGCCACCAGCAATACGTGCTCACCCATTTCAGCCACAGGGTAGCTTTGTAAGTCAGATTTTCATAGCTGTCCTCGAAATCCGCCAGAATAATATCTCGATACTTGGCGCTCTCAGCTTTGACCTGTTTCATTAATTCCGAGGCATTAGCACGAAATCCCATCACGAAAAGTGTTTTTAGCTGGAATCCAGAATCCAAAGCGCCAAAACTTTTATTTAAACCCCACGTTTTTCGAATGGCCCTCCGGAAATGGACGTGACTGGGATCAGTGTGGACGATCACAAGTAGCAGGGGCATGGACTGATTCATGGGCTCGCAAAACTTGGGTTCCAAAATAATGATATTAATGGGATGAGAGTTGATCACAGTTGTCATCGATGCTGACCCAGCCGAAGGGTCAACCTGTGGAATCGTTGGCACTGACTGCCGGAAGCTAGATCGATGCATCTCCACAGATACGGAGCTCCCTGTCGCCTCTGACTCTGAGCTTCTGCTGGCTGCATCTTGAGTTGTTGGGTCTTCGAGTCCAAGAAAATTCTGCCTCTGGCGTTGAGTAAACGCACTAGTCCTGAATCTTTTCGGATTATACTGGGACAGGTGAACAGTGGTTGATTGGAATAAATTGGCTGACAGAAAGATTCCGCCAGCGACCAAGAAAAAAAGTGGATACACACTGACTCGGTTAAGTTGTGTGAAATAGTTCACGATGGGAAAACCTGGGTGATCGTGACCTAGACTCATTATGCGGATGTCGCAGACAGTGACTGCATATTAGAAGAAGAACGCAGAGGTTTCACTTTCATCTCCAACTGCGATCATGGTAGACTCTAAAAGCGCGGTGTTTTGAGGGATTGAGTGGGCAAGGCAATGGCAACAACAGTGGCTATTTTGATCAGTCCGTCCAGGAAGCATAATCTGCTGTCGCCAAGCAACACTTGTTGATGTGTATGGTGCGGTCGTCTGATGCTGTGGTCACTTGACGTAGACATCAAGTTCCTGGGCAACAGTCGGTGGGCAAATTTGAAAAATAACGTAAGCTGTTTTCGCCCTATTCAGTGGAAATGGTGCGGAAACTTTATTCTTTGTGACATGTTGTCTACATCCTAATTTCTTTGTGATGTAAGAATGCGTTTTCTAATTTATACTAGATCATTACTCATTTATGCATGTATATAGCGCAAGTCTAGTGCTTTGTACATGCAGTAGATATATGCTGCTAAACAACTTTGATTGAAAACAATCGATATTACAGGCTCATCTATTTTGTCATCTACTGTTCAAACCCCGCTCTTTGCGATTCATGTTTGTGGAATATACTCGTATATAATTGTGAATGATCGTAAAAAAAGTTTACTCGAAGCCTTTCCAGGGTAATGTGAACATTTCGTCTGTATGTACGTTATGGTCTTCATCATCAGGACTAACCCAGCGCGCACATTGTACAGAAGGTTAGCGTAGGTACCCTCGTGGTGTCCGAGTGGAACGAGATGAAGGGCCCATAGTCCGAGGAAGTCGATGTCTGGTCCATGTCCTCGAGTGGAGATGCTCCTGGTGGACGCACAGGGACGATGCTCCATGCGCAGATCAACTAGCGCCTTTGTCGTCGCCCAGCGGTCACGTCGCCGCCTTTTTGGGTTTGGGGGGGGGGTGCCCCCCGGGGGGATGTGTCAAATATGTGTTCCTTAGCCCTCGCATAGTGCTTGGCTATGGATAAAGTATGACATGTCCCCAGGGAGCCTTGATTATACGCAAATGCTGGTCTACAAAAGGCTCAAGTGAGCGAAGTTCAAAAAATAAGTAAACAAAACACAGTATTGGGCTGTAAGACGTACCGCACTTTATTCTCTGGCATCGTATAAATTTGATCTGCCGCTGAGCTGCAAAAGCACAGTTTTGTTAGATTCATCAGAACTATGTGAACCATGCTTTTACAGTATGTACCATCAGGACCCTTGTGTTGCGAATGGCCACCCTTTTGGGGTTGGTCGCACTATCTTAAGTTTGCTGCTGTACAAGCGTACTAACAACTAATAAGTCAGGCCAAATCCGTTAGTGGAGCTTCACTCATAAAACAAGAATTTTTTTCCCCAGCGCCAAGTGGGCACAAGAGCCCGTAGCACAGGCACGATGATAAGATATGCGCGCTTTTAAACTTAAGTCATACATGCATTATCAGGGTATTTATGAATGGCATTCGGAGACTAAACTATGCAACAATATCCGTTTATCTTCTCATTTCAAATCTTCCTTTTTCTTTTCAGACATTTACTAAGCAACTTGGCGTTTTCGTATGTAAATGCACTGAATCGGAGTGAAGAAGCAATTGATGAAAGTACGACTGTGTGATCGCACCACAACTTTCTTCGTGTTACCCTTGCGATAAATGTGAATAATAGCTCTTTTTTGGCCGTTTCGCTGGTGGTATTCATGCAAAATACCGTTGGGCTCGTGCCAGCGGCTCGAAACAGTAGCTGAATTCCTAAAAGAATTGCACGTCGCCAATTTTAAATACGCGCCACAAGGCAGGGCTTCAGCACACTTTTTTGCATCCCTGAGTAACCATAGGCATCTCTCGTTGTAGAAGAATTTTGCTACTCTGGATTTGTACTTAAGGTTCCTCTTCTTATTTGCCCATGAATAGGTTTTTATGGACGGGACCCGTAGCTAAAGTGCATTTTCTCAGGTGGATGGTCAGAAAAGTAGAAAGGCTATTCGTTGGCCTGTGTAAAAGGACCCTAGGTAAAACGGTCAGGCAGGACTAACTCAAAGGCTTTCTTGCTGATACTCTAACTTACTGATTAAGAGCCAGTTGCTGGACTAAGCTGGCGGCTAGTCCATCAAGCATCACGAGCAACGCGAACGCAAAATAGACGGTCCAGTGGAAAATCATTTCGCGATCCGTCCCCATTCAAGACACAAGTTACAATGAAATGAGGGAAGTTACAGTTACTTTATAGGCTCCAGATGATGAGGAAATGCAGCCCGGCACTATTGGCATATGTATGACTGTCCCCAGATTTGACGCAGCTGGCATATTATCGGGAACACTGAAATGATTGATGCTGCTGAACACTCGCGATACGAAAATGTTATCGGGAAGATGTATGATAGAGTATCATATTATCAATGAAAGCAAGTCATACGACTCGCCTCGTAAATACGGCGACGACGATACTTAAAATTAAAAAAATCCATGGTGCATCCTGTCCAGCAAGTGCGATGATAAAAAAAGGATTTCGAGGAAATGCATACGTGCTATCCTCGTGTATTTTACATAACTAACCGTGTAATGTTTACTGATGGGTTGACGCATTTATGTGTCATCCAATCGCCTTTTCTTTAAAGCCAATCAACTTTTTTCCTGACGCCCTCTTTCGTGGCGGCTCTTGAAAGTGAAGTGGTCCATTAGTGTGTGGTGGGCAAGAGCTTACAGTGCTTCTGCCACCTGTGTGCCCCTGTACCTTCTGCCATGTCTCACTACGCCAACAAGCGTCTGTCCTGTTGGCGAGATTATTTGCGACAATGTCGAAATTTACTTCAATCTCTTGGCAGAAATGGTGTGTGCAAACCTAGACGAACTCTTATTGCAGAACAAGAATCCGAAGATAAGTTTTTGTATGCGTCCCATAGGAAGCCACTTGGCGACTGGTAGCAGGTGACACACGATGGTCATGCGTCGTATGTCGCAAGAGGGCTCACCTTTTCGGAATGTACCTGCACTACCTGTTTTCCACGCATCAAGTGACATTTAGTAAAGCTCACTGCGATTACAACTTAGCGTCAAATGTGAAAGATCTTTATTATATCAGCATATATATATGTATATTTATTTTAACATATATATACATATATATATTAACATATATATACATATATATATCAACATATATATACATATATATATCAACATATATATACATATATATATCAACATACATATACATATATATATCAGCATACATATACATATATATACATTTACAAATATATACATAAATATGTATATATATATACAAATATATATATATACAAATATATATATATAAATATATATATATATATATATATTGACATATACATACATATATATATCAGCATATTTTTATTATGTCAACATATATAAATATATATATTGACATACATACATATATATATATCAACATATATATAAATGTACATACCAGCATACATAAACATGTACGTGTACAACAACATGTATTTCTTTGGATGGTATCCTAAATTAAAAGAGACAGCAAGGATAGCAATCCATCTGGTCATACATCTAATTCAAAGTTTTTGCTTTTTGTTGTGCGCATTACATGTACTATTGATAATGAACACATTGTACTGGAGAAAAGAAGCAATTTAGGAAGGTGCCGTTTCTGGATCGCCATACAATTTTCTTCGTGCTGCCTTTGCGATAAATTTGGACAATAGCCCTTTTCTGAGGACTCTGCTGGTAATCATTTTTCTGTAAACTCTCGTTTGGCTGAGGCTGATCATTTGAAACTGTTGCTGACTTCCTGAAAGTAGCAAAAAGAACTTTGTAAGTGTACAGCTAGGCTTTACGGCTGACTTTTGTACCCCGATACTGAAAAGTTTTTTATTGATCTTAACGTGAAGCGATTTGAAAATGTTTTGGACTTATCTCGGATATGTACGATAAAATGTTCAGGTGAGTCCTCCTCTCTCATCTATATCTCACCTCTGCTTTGTCTCCTGCCCATCAATGCTCATGTTTAGAGCGGGGTTTGGTGATTAGATACCTTCTGCTTGGGGGGTGGGGGGGGGGGTGGAGTTTTTTGGGAAGAAGGGAAAGAGCCACGTTGTGGAGTCATACAACACGACACGATGCACGATTTAGCCTTTTAACTCACTGTTCAACAGCCGATGGGTGCAGGAATCTGGCCTGTGCCTCATCGCACAGAAGGAGCCATGCTAAAGCAAAATAAACGCTCCAGTGGAAACCCATGTTCACTCGTGAATGAAGTTTCTGTTTTGGGAAACTGACTGTAGGCGAGAGGGATATCGTATATATACTGTGCACGTGCTGCGTGTGGGCTGAGCACGGAAATGAATCCTTGAACTATTGCACAATTAACATGTTTCTGGATTGCAAATCATGTTGAAAGTGGATCTTTTCATTCTCGGATTGGAAGAAGCTGGCATTTCATCGGGAAATGAAATGATCGATATCGCGGAGACTGACCATCTGTCAAAGGTCAAATCATCTTTATTTGCGCCACTCAAAACAAGTGACTCGTCTCGTTTCCATTCTATTGCGATAAACATCACGTAAATCACAAAGTTCACTTTGTTGGACGTGAGATATTACGACTGAATGCCGCAAACAACCCAATGAAGCTTGTGTCGATAGCATTTTATCAGCAGCAATAGGTTATCCCGGATCAGTCAGCAAGGCTTCCGCGGGACTTTTCGCTATTCCTGCTTAAAAAACCACAAACACCTGATTGCTCACAGCAATGTCAACCACAGCGCAACATTTAATCTTTACTCTAAAATGCTCTGCTGTTTTGCAGAATAACAGTCCTTATTAACAGCACGTATTTATAAGTGATATTTTTTCATAAGGATCTTTGCCATTTTTCTCAACTGAGGAAAGTGAGTAATGCAGAGATCTTTGTCAGATTTTATGCAGATCTTAGAGATCTCGTCGCCACTAACGATCGTCGTAAGAGGAGCCGCAGACAGATTTAGAGTCATTCTTCCTATGATCTTGAACTTTGCAATATGTACTGTGCTTTATTGCATCAAGGTGAAGGCGCAATCCTTTAACATGCTGCATGAAAGGGGTTCAGTTGAAATTTTGCAGTCGCTTCCATGAGGGCTCGCCATAATTATTGTCCTCGTATATTTACTCATAAAATTTTTGCTGACTTCCATTCCCTCCATGTCGCTGACATCCTTTATGTCCAGCTTAAATTTTACTAGTCTTAAATAATGTTGGCAAGTGGACTTCAACTTCCGCTGCTGAAATTCGAGGAGTGTCCACGCGCACTGGCCTGGTCCAAAATGCTCCAAGCGTCCGCCGCTTTTGCAATTTTTTGCAGCAGGTCAAAGAAAATGATGTCTCGATTAGATGTCCCTCAAATAGGTCCCGTTACTGCGACTCTGACGATGAGAAAATCTCATGGTGTGTAATTGTCCGCTGTCAATCAATCAATCAATTTAATCTTTACTTTTGACTAAACGCGTAAGAGTGGGGGATCAAAAGACACACCGTATTTCCTCGAAAGCCTTCCCCCCCCTGGTTATTTTTCCCAGTCTAGACCCCGATTGAATTTTATTCTCCCCCCTCTGGAAATCCTACCCCGGGGACGAATTTGAATTACCGTACAGTATCATCAGGTGTGGAAAATGTGTAGGATATGAGTGTTAGCGTGATGGAAAATGTTTTCCTTGAAGAGTTAGATGACGAAAATGAGGTTGAAGACGAAGATATCGAGCATATTAATTAAATTCGGCTATGAGTAGCATGAATATGGGAAGAGAGGTATAGAAACAAACGAAGTTAGCGGTAGTTGTTGGGAAGCTTTAGGCTGTCTATCTTTCTATAATGGCATTTGGAGAACGTCTGAGTTTTATTTTCCCCCTCTGAAAATCCTCGCCCTCTGGTTATTCTCCCCGTCTGGGACCCATTTAAAAAATTCCTCCCCCGGAGAGAATTTCGAGGAAATATGGTAGTCACAAAAAGATGTTGCTAAAGCTGTAGCTGTCCACCCTCGTCCTCCTCTTTTCCATCTAAGACATCATGCCAGGGTGTTTATGAGTGCTTTAGGGTAAATGCTGTTGTACATAGGCATCCGGGGGGAAGCTGTTTGAGGGAGAATTACTAAGCCCAATGGACCTAAGGTTGGAGTGTGGATCTGGCTATTTCTGCACACAGTACCTGTACAGTCGGTATTCGAGTTAACCCGCTAGTCCTTAACGACTCCGGCGCCTTAACCCGTCAGGCACCAGGGCCGTTGCCTAGCGGGTCGAGGCGTCTACTTGTCACGCTGGGTGCGCACTTACGGGGGGAGGGTTCGACTCCCGCCTCGATACAAAATGATTGTCAAACATGTGTTCCTCAGCGCTCGAGTGCGCTGTGTAGTGCTTGGCTGTGGATAAAGTATGGCATGACATGAGTTGTACCTGGTCACTGCAGTAATCGCGTACACCGCAATGGTTTGAGGTTCACCATTGCGGTGTTTTCAAGTTTCTCTCTGCTTCGCCATTATCTGATGTCAAAATGTCATGAGCCAATACCGTGCGAGATCGAATAAATACAGACGTCACCCAATCATCCTTCATCACGTAAGCTGGCCCAGCTTCGACTTGAAAAGTGCAACCGCACTCACAACCCAACACCAGAAAACAGCGCATCAGAGCAGCACCTTACTTGGCATTCGACCTGGAAAGTTAGTGAACACGCGGGACGCCTCCGCCCTGCACGCGGACAGGTTCACTATGAATTTTCTATACCAGAGTCCGTTTTGAGCTCGAGAGACCCTGTTGTTGATGATCACGCGCGGTCTGTCACTGATCTGACTTTCCTCTGCTGCTGCTCATTATGGCTGCCATTTTCACTGTTGACTGACGTATTCCTACTTCGCATAATAAATATGTTGTTTTATGATTACGAGCTTTTAAAGCCGCTCAATCAAATTTTCACATACGGCGACAGTATTGAGAAGCATTCGAAGGCGTCTTGAGTCACAATTTGTTAAACACGTGATCAACACTGTCTTTTTCACATCGATTTCTTATAAATGGCGTTAGCTACAAAAACGTCTTTTAAAAACCCGTTTTAACAACGAAATGCACTCAGACAAGCTACTTTATCAGCCTATACTATAATGCAACTTTGACGCCAAAAATCGTTTCTTAGCACACGTTTTAGTAAAATTATGCAGAATCACAAGCTGTATGGTTAGTGTTTGCTCAATGTAAAAGCAAAAATGCATACATTTTTCACGGAATAGTAAAAATATTTGTTCCTCCTAAGCAGATACTTGATTCGGCTCCAAATTTAGTCGATCGCGTAAGATTCGAATTTGAGACTTGACAAAATCCCAGTTAAAATAGCATCCTTCCATGTGACGACCACCACTCTCTGGGGTTATTTGAAAAGTCGAGCGACCGTGCAAAACCCGCAGATTATGGAAGAGAATGATTTGCCCTGAAAATGATTTTGATTGTCAGAAATCATTGATTAATGATCGATTTCGTGCTAGTTCAAAAGCCCAGCTATCTACTCAGCATCCGAAACCTAGCCGCTGGCCAGGATGAGAAGGCCTGAAATTTTTCGGGTGCTTGGAAGGGAGACCGTCCAAGAAGGAGAAAAGCAAGTTAATCTGCATTCGTTTTGGCAAAAACTTTCAACTTTGAAGACGGACTGCACTAGTGCACCGTAGAATCAGTGTCAGAATATCGAAAAAGAGTATGATGATATTTAGATTTAGTACCCACGTTTTATAGGAGGCTGTGGCCAAAATTCTGGACCTCAAGCATCTGTATAAACAAAGTCGAAACCCTTGATTGCAAAAAGGGACCATTGGGAAATAAAAATTTCGACTTCTAATAGTTGAGATAGCGGCCCAAAATTTTGGCTACCCACTGTAATACGTGGGTGCTGAATGTGAATATCAAAACACTTTTTTCGATATTCCGACATCGATTCTTACCCATATAATACTTTCTCTGATTCTTCCAGCTTTGCCAGACAGAAATCAATCTTTTCCTGGGATGAATTACACAATTCGGAGCCTCAAACTGCAAGCTTGTGTCACAGATTTCTTCGAGTCTATTCCAGGTAGCGCAGAGTGCCCTGGACTCACGATTAGCTCGATTCCTACAGGGGGACAGGGGATAAGGCTTAGCCTCAGTCTACGAGGGAGGGTCTGATAAAAAAATTGGCTAATTTTTTGACAAACAAGCAAGTAGCTACTACTACCGCTTGGACCGCTGGGTCACATAGACGACCCCCGTTTCGGATGCTGCCTAGTAAGCCTTTCTGTGCCAGGATGAAACAGTCAGCTCTTGCACGCCTATTGGCCTGTGTCTGCAAGCACTGACGTCTTTGCCGAGGAGTGTGCCGCCAGTGGAGTGAAAAGTAGCGAGCAGGTCCACATTACCTGGCATCATTTTCAATTCAAGCATGTTTGTCGGCATTCGCATGTAATTGTCAAAAATTTTCAATGCTTTGTATACTGAATACAATTGTTCAACTGGGACATCGTAGAACCACGAACGTTGCTGATTACTAAAGTGGCATTCGACAAGACGACCATCCTGATCGAAACTGAAGCCGAAACAGAAACAGGTGAGTTCACTGATAAAAGGCGCAGTCTTATAGGAATAGTAAGATAGGCGATGAAAACGTCACAAGTTTCATGGCGAAAGTAGACGACCAAAGACTTACTTGAAAACTGGTCTCCTATACGTCAAATCGAACTGTATATAATCCCGCCCATCGTCCACATATTCCAGTGGCACATCGCACAAAATTCGATAGGAATCCGGCTCGTATCGACGTAATTGCTGGGCCACATGAAATGCATCGGCGAACTGATTCTCGCCCCCTTTTGTGACCACTTGTTCGATACAATGCAAAACTTGTATTTGTGGCGGATAATGCAAATATGGCAGATCCGAATGCAATCCCAGACCACCGCTAGTGTAGGCCACATTCGACGGATTCACATCGCTTTTGACTGTGAAAAAGTTTCTAAAACGTGCGCGGTGCAGGCCGTGGCACGCCTACCATAAATAAGTACTTACCCATAATGAGTCAAGTATTCGAACCCGATTCGATCAGCCAATCTTTTCAGCTGGCCAGCTTTTGCAGGCGCTTTATCGACAAATAAAATCCCGTATCGAACTAGTTCCATCAAAGCGTCGTGCAAATGGCGGTCGTCGCTGATCAAACTTTCGAATTCGTACCATCGCATTCGCTCTATAATCTTTTCCCGATTCCACGTTTTCACACCATCGTTCAATAAAACTTGCGCGCGTCGGGCACGAATTCGGGGATCGTCTAAATTCCTTAATGCTAACCATTTCGATTCGTAGACAGATATTTTGCCTTCGGGCCATTCGACATAGACATGCTCACCACGATTTTCCACCAGTGTCGGCTTGACGTCGATGTCCAAATCGGCCATAATCATTTTTCGAGCTTTGCATACGTCAGTCAATTGATAAGTATGTGGTGCTGGACAGTTGTCACGCAACCAGACATAGGCGAACTTGGAACTCGCACCTAAACAAACCAGCAAAATTCTCTTCTACTGTTTGTCGCATGGCGCGTTCTGATTGGCAGACGGTGGAGAAGCCACGCCTCCCGTCAGAAATATAGTGACTTTAGCTCCTTTACAATGAAAATTTTTGAAGTGTGAAATTACCATTTTCCCATGCCACATGCAGCATTTTGTTTTTATCATCGCGTTGCACGGATGCCAGTTTCGGCACTTCTGCCCATGGCGTCGACGGTGGCCAAGTCAGTTCTTGACGGGACTCTGAGCTGATGGCCCCCACTTTGGCCTGCGATGACTTCAGAAAATCGTCAAATGCTGAAAAACAGATGCATATGGTACATGACCGATTTGGCAAGCCTACTCGTAAGTTTTTAAAAAATCTTCGCATGCCTGACACAAACAAGGTTGTTACGGGAAAAATTTCTGCTGGCGGCGTAAACAAAACGTGACAATGTCAGTGCAGAAATTTTTTCGCACTTCCCGCCTCCCGCTGGCTGGGTGGAGCTATGAGTCTCCAACCAAACGTCAGTTCATGAGGGATAGAAAAGTTTCTTACTCATAGAAATTTGAAGTAGAATAAAATTTCACGGTTTCGCTATATAATTTAAAACGCGATCATAACCCACCTTTGCTTCTTGCAGTCGCCGTCGTTCCTTGATACTGATCGTTGTCCAATGCTCTCAATCGTCTACTCGTATAGGCCAATTCATCATCTCCTAAGATTCGCCCAATTGAATTCGTTTCCTCCAACCCATTAGATTTCATATCTTGCTCATGCGCGGACATGGTCGTCGTTGCCGATGTCGATTCACAACGTCGACCGACGATTTTGCTTCGATTGGACAATGGTTGCACGATTGCACGCAAAATCGAACTTCTGAATAAACGGCTAGCGATCGACGACATTTTGGAATTTGGTAAAGAGAGCTTGGAAAATAAGGCAGGAGGGTGTCGCGCGAAAATTACTAGTAAAGTTCAAGTAGAGCGTATAATAGTTGAATCTGAAATGAACGAAGGACGCACCAAATGAGCGAAGAAGAGAGCACTCGGGTTTGCACGCGCGGTCAAAGAGAAACTTTGAGCTGATTGACGTCAGTTTTAAAAAGAAGAAAGAAAACTAAGCGCGCCAGACTCGTTCGATCCACGTTTTGTTGGCGTAGTCTCAACAAAATGCCGAAAGTTTCCCGAACTTTGTACCAGTAAATATTTTCCGAGGTCCAAAGTACGCTAAAACAAAAACGTGCCTATCGAAACGTGGTTGTCATACTCTCGCTGTCTTGCCAACGCCACGTGGTAGCAATGCCGCCTTTTCTCGATGACTCGCCTACGCGCTCGCAACTGACAGCCGGCTGGCTGGAGACGGGACTATGTAGAATCTTGCCTTCGCGGGCGGTTGATTCAAGCGGATCGAATGCCTCGCGAAACCCCTGGAACGCAATCAATTCTTCGCTCGGAATGTCGGCTGGCAGCCCAATGAACTTGGACCTTCGGACTTTGTACGCTGCATGTTGCACGGCACGTAGGCGCGCCAAGACGATGTAGTGACGCACTTGCACTGGGTGCGGGCATGAGGAGTTCTGAATAAGCGCGTGTTGACCTTGGTCCAGGTTCTACGCTCACTTTTGTAAACTTTACGCTGCTGTTAAACAATTAAGAATAAAACTAGCAGTCAGTCTGCGCAAAGTCGCCATCTCACTCCATCACTGCCTCGGGTGGGTTTTGTGTGTGTGGTGTGTTTGGGTGTTTTTTTTTTTTTTTTTTTTTTTTTTTTTTTTCCCCGGGTGGTCCTCTGCCTCGTCCTGGCGCGCTAATCAAAGCTTTTTATACCCTAAAGAAACGGGATGGAACTTGATAACGAAGGTATGCACTGGTTTCGTTTGAAAAGTCCAACGTTTGCATATTTCAAACATTTTATGTCTTTCTTCTTTACAGCAATGTACAGTAGGTATGTGTGGTGAGCTAATTCATGGTTGGTTGTGCTGTGGATGCGATTCGGAATGCAGTATTTGACGACAACAGGCACTCAATGAAACGCTGACAGATACTTGTCCATGCTCCATACATTACCACTTTAGCCGTAATTTTTTGAACTGACCGCTTCCAGTGACCTGCGCAGCTTCGGGCTGGAACAACCTCTCCTTGATATGAGTGCAGTCTAGTACGCTAATTGAAAAAAAAATCTGCTCCCCGATATTGGGGCTATGCATGTTTGTGCAGATACTACGGTATAAATGATTTTCATGACCAAGCCCCTATTTGTAATTTCGGACTAACAGTAAGTTGTTGCCAAATTTATCACAAGGACGTACAAGCTGAATAGTCAAAGCAGCGTTGAAGTAAAATTTTTGAATGTTGTCCAACGATTTCAAATGGACCTCACTGGTCCGAAATAGCCGCAGATGACGGTATCGAGGAGTCCGTGGACAGCGTTGGCTGGTTCATGTGGCTTGAGGCATCCCCCGGTCAGCCCTAGTCCTATCCTAGGGCTCACCAAGGATTTCACAGGCGACCCTATATCGCTTTTTTAACATTCTTCTTGCAAACAAGAGCGCTTTCAGAATCACCCTGAAACTTCGCAGCGCAGAACTAGTACAGAAACAAAAAAGTCTATCCATCCCTCGCTTACTGGAAGTAGATGTTGAGAATCGACGACAGAGTGACAAAGCATTGTTTTAGCGTCATATTCCTGGGACTGCTTCTGGCATTGGCCGCATGGTGATAGTGAAATTGATTTCTTGTAGAGTCTCAAGACAACGCATGGAGTGAAATGTTTTGTATTCATCATTATCATAATTTTAAAATCATAAAAGATTAACTGTTTTGTCGCAATGGTTACTGATTGTGATAGATCTGTGAACAGTATTCCGTTTAAACTGTACTTACAGTTTTCCGTTGCCCCCCCCCCCCCCCCATTCAGCTGCACTGCATTCTGTTCCAATTGGAGCTTTTTGATTCCGTTCAGGCAAAGCAATCGGCTGAATATGTTTAGTAAACTTTAGCGGCTAAGCCAATTTCAATAGTGCAATGTCGGCCATCATTGTCGGGATATAGGCGGTATCCAGGCTGGATGTCACTGAACATCGGACACCCCCACTTCAACTTCGCCCTCGTTCAGCTCTGTTAAATAATGATTCGAGGCGACTACTAATAAGTACAATTTGAATAAGGTCTTGTTATTACAGGTGCTATTGGAACAAAGTAGATTCCGAGAAAAGGCATGCTTATCCGTGATTGGCCACTGCATTCACGTAATCAGGACCAGAACTATTTCCTCTCACGATCAGTGTTGTCCGACTGATCGTGAGAAATGTGACCCAAAGAGTGCGCTGCAGTGACGACGATGTCAGAGGCATCGTTCCAGTAGGCACTTTCAGTTACCCTGCTCCGCTCGTATGACAACTTTAATCGGAAGTGGGATGGACCTTAAGGCTTCAAAGCCAAGGGCGACTGTGTGCTTTTGCTTCACTCCCGTTGTGGATGTCTGATAAAGGCGGATTTGAATTTTGGAACTATACATCACGTAGGTAATGCATCAGCCACGCTTTTGCGTGGCCTGTGTTTTCATGTTAGCCGTGCATTTCTCGTGCGCCTGATATTCTTATGTACAGTAGGTAGTCAAAATTCTTCGTCGAACATAACTTTTTTTCACCCATCCTGGTCGGTCGATTTTTGGCCCTTTACCCGCGGGCTAGGGCGCGTGCTAGTCGCAACCACGCGATGTCAATGGATTCCCCGTCGGGCAACCATACCCAGCCAATGCCCCGTGAGGGGACCCGGATTCGAGACGCTCCCGCCCCATAAGGCCTCTCCTCGTTTATCGATCCCGGAGGGATGAAGGGCGAATCGCCCACCGCCAGGTATGCAAGGCGCAGAGAGAGCCACCAAGTTCTTAGACGGTCAGAGTTGAACTCAGGGCCGAATGGTTTCCAGCTGTGCCAAGCAAACGGTGACACACGCCTTTCGCCGGTACACCACCGAGGCGGCCCGAAGAAAACTTGGGGCACACAGAAAAGCGAATTGTAAAGCACAGGGCTAACCGAAATACTCAAATTAAAAGACACAGGGTATTACTGCAGTAAACTAAAACTGACTGACTTACGCGGTACGATTTTTTGTGAGCCGATGTGTTATATCAAAAAGGCATAGAGGAAGCATTTTTCGCAGAACTTTGCCAAAGATTTTGCTCTTCGGTTCATGGACCAGTAGAAATATCTTTGCCAGCCTTCGATGATCCATCATCGCAAGACAGCCTGGAAAACCAATCAAGGAATTTGCTTGTGGTGACAACACGACACGACCACGCCATGTAGATTGTGCTTTCCGTTAGCCTGGGCTCACATTGGAAGCTTCTCAACTAGATAAGGAAATTCTTGCCAAAACAGGATCCATTGGAAGTTTAGAGTCATATCATGTCATGTCATGTCATATTTTATCCATAGCCAAGCACAATAGAGTGACGGACAAATAGCACCGGACTGGCTTTTTTTACCCTCCTAATCTGATCTGGTTCACATGAACATACCGTGTAACAATAAATGGAAAGTCAAAAGAAGAATTTTCTGTAAAACGTCGATCATTTTTAAAACAGAAAAGACTGTACTTATTTTCTGAACTTGCCATATGACACTAATCTTTTTTATTCATCTACCGCAGAGAATATAAAGTTTTGTGGAATCGAATTCCATAAAATAACTGATGAGTGCTCAAATGAGTGCGCCT
Source organism: Mesodorylaimus sp. YZB2_4 (assembly GCA_030248295.1). Classification (NCBI taxonomy): domain Eukaryota; kingdom Metazoa; phylum Nematoda; class Enoplea; order Dorylaimida; family Dorylaimidae; genus Mesodorylaimus; species Mesodorylaimus sp. YZB2_4. The sequence continues at coordinate 99,283 of JASANH010000554.1, read as the reverse complement.
TATGGTGCTTAGCTACGGATAAGTATGACATGACATGACATGATATGATTGTTCGAATGCAATAATGCCAGTTGGGTTTGGGGTAGCTCAAGGTGATGGCAGCCATTGAGACGTGAACTAACCCTGGGCCCAGATTCTGACGTCAGTTTGAGTCGACTTTGATCGTAATCATGCTTGCCAGAGAAAAATTTGTATAGTTGACACAGTTTGAGAATTTTTCGTCGATCAGCCATTTTCCCAAGCCGCACTCTGATAGGGCCGTGGTATGGTTTGCGGTCTAGTTTTTGGTCAAAAGGCGCATGGCGTATTCCTACGTACAGTACGTTCTAATTTATCTATGTCCTCCCTGAGAATTGGATCGTAGATTTGACAGCCGTGGTCTAGCTTCACCTGAATACCGGTTTCAAAGACTGCCTTAAAGACCTGCAATAGACAGTTACGGCCTAATTTTCGGTGCAGTACACTGATCATAGATCGGGATGAAGATAAGATTTCGAAGACGCGCTCACTGAATTTCATTTCCGCGGATAAGGTTACTCCCAAGCACTTGACTTTTTCCGCAACGTCCAATAGCATGCCTTCAATGGTAATCCTCCTCTTGACTTACTTCAATCTCTGCTGACCTACCATATGCTGTGGGAATACAGTATAACCTCATAGCTCACACCGAAGTACACGTTGCAAAAGGATAACTTACGTCAATGGTGTGGGACCTTGGCTAAAGTTTGAGGCAGCCAAGTACACCATCCTCTGCTTAGGCCAAGCACGCTTTTTGCACCCACGACCAGATTTTCCGTTTTGATGTTGTGCAGCGTTACTAATAAAATCAAAACATTCGATCAATCGATCACTGATATCCTTGACCCCGATTGGCGTCACCTCAAATGTGCATAAAGCCCTTTGCAGATGAGTTCCAGACTCGGGCGCACACAATTATCGCGGACGAGTTCGTCTTTTCATGGGCGATCACAGTTGCATCGAGCCAGTCACTAGACTGATAGTGAGCCACCACTGTGGATAGGTCTATGCTGTGAAACAGTGTCCTCAATCAGTCTGATTAACCTGCGCAAAGTAAATGATTTCTTTACACCACCTTTACAGTGGAGCGCCTCATCATCAGATGCTCGGCAGCCAGCAGCCAACCGAGTCCAACAAAGATGAAGCTTTGTTGGCTGGCTCGGTCAGAGGTTGCGGTTAGTTCACCGTCAGGTCGGCCGGATTGTTTAAAGTGGGGAATATGAATTTTGTCATTTTCGGGTGAGTTGCGTGTCTTGGATTACTCGATGTAATACGACTCGGCCCGCGTTACTGGAGGGGCAGCTTTTGAACCACGCCAAAAACCCAGGCCAGCTAACCAAGCAAGTCTTCCGAGCTATGTAGTCCATGGCTGAGACATCACCCTGACAAGCGACACTCACAGCTGCCGGCTCCGTGAAGAATATGTATAGCCAGTCGAGCCTCTACAATAATTCGCAAGGGCACTCAAGCATATAAACTTATGAGCGAACTATCTGATTCCGAATCCTATTTTGATTTCAGATCACTACTGCAGGACTCGTCAAGTCAATGTGTGCCCTTTCAATTCAGAAGCATGGTAACTAGCATCCGCCTCTTTCCTCAAGGCAAGACTCTCTTGAAAAAAGAACCGCAGATTGAAGCTGATAAACTAAGATCAAGAACGAAAAAATTGATCGAGAAATTTGAGTAATGAAGGATGCGGGTAGGACAAGTTAGGCTAATGCGAAGACAGACTGCGCAGAAGGTGGCCACCGATGACGACTCCTAGTGAAAATCTCTCTTTCCCTTTGGGCTCTATGTTTCTTCAAGCTCAAATGTCGAGCAGCTCTGCCTCCGCCGGATTTCCACACATTTAGCAAGCGGTTTTTTCGGCTTCATTAAGCTTTCCTCAACAATCATCCAAACCTAATTTTCATTGTTCTCAACCCCCAAATTTTCAACTTTATGCTTCGTCTAATCAAAATGCCGATTTCTGATATTTAGTCAAATCAAAATACTAATCGAACTCCCGCCGTGAACAAATGCTTTTCATAACCCCTGCCCGCCCCTGAAACAGCTCATTAGTTAGGCCTATCTCTGGCCGCGATTTTAAGAGAGTACACGTACGCTTGACGTTAATGGTGGGCGAACAAAAGCTTGTTTTCTCAGCTTTCTTTATCATTGTTGATAATGATGAAATTTTTATTCGAGGCTACCTCCTATCGTGCCACCTCCAGACACACGACCTTAATAAGAGCCTCGGCTAACGAGCCTCATTTAGAGCAGGCTTAATGAGGATCTGTCAAAGCTTCTGCAGACAATCGTTCCGTCGTCATATTGTCCCGATTGACAGGTGTCGACCGAAAGGTGTTTGTGCTGTCGATATTCGATTTTAGCTTTCAAGGTAAGCAATAGGGGTGAAATCTCTCCAATTCGCATGTTTATCTCGAATAATTATTACAATATTTGTTGAGCTTTTGCTGAAAATTACTTTGCGGTTTTCCATGATTGTCCATGTCAAAAAGTTAATTTTCGTATGATTTTTTGTTTCCCATATAAAATGCGACTTGGAGTTTGAATTCCAAAAACTTTGTCAGAACCAAATGATCGGTTCCGGCTTTGCCTGTTAACCCCAATGACTTGTTATTTCTGAAGCTTTTTCAATTTCATTTTTAGAAATCATGAAATTCTGCATCCTTCTGTTCTCATCCCTCTTCTTGCTGTGCCTGCTGACCAATCACGCTCATTCTGCTGCGTTTCGCAACGCTATCATGAGAAATTATCAACGCGTGGCCAAAAGTGAACTATTTCCTCGACTGTGGCAATACCGAAGTCAAGGCGCGATTAAAAGATGGATTCGAAGTGTTGGTGACGCTGGTCCTTGGAAAAGAAGCATCGCTTTGGAACTAGGCGACGCCAATAGTTCGCAATGGGGTTCGAAATAAGAAGACTTTATGGATTATAACAAAATGGTATGATTATAGGATTTTGCGGTTAGGGGCTAATTATCAGCTTCGTACCATCGCACAGCGTGTGATCAGACAGGCGAGACAAATTGTGTGAAAGGAACAAATCCTATCAGCTATATAGACTGTATTTGTACTGTATTTTTTGTAGAAAATATCAGCGAGCTCATGCATTTTGCGCCTGCAGCTGATTGTGAATTGTGAGCTTGATTAAACAGCAGTTTACTCATCTCTATCGTTTTTACCCATTTAATCCATTCCTCAAACAGTCAGCCAGCAAGGCACACTCCGTGCATGATTGCGAAATAAAAAATAAATGACTTGCTTTGTGAACATCCTGAAATGGCAGCCTTCTACAGCCAGCAATTTTCCAGGGCAGTAATTTATTTTTCTTCACTTTCTTAACCTTGAATCAATACCAATCCAATTTCGAGCAATTCCTCTGCGATCAAAGGCCATTACCTTGCGTAGTTAGTCCAAGCCACTTTGCCGCCTAGCGACTACTCACAAAGCACGTCACCCAGGCTCAAGGGCGTAACTTGGCTGAATGATTCGACAGGGCGGTTCCGTAGCTTGGGAGAACGGACTATTGTAGGGTCTGCCGCGCTGACTGGGGATCGATATGTGCGTGACTTAGTCCCCTATCCAGCCACGAACTGGATTCTAAATCAACAGTGCACAACTGTACGTGTACTGTATATAAGGAAGGTGACGCCCGATAGCGAGCACTTTCCTTAGTCTGCCAACCTAGCGTCTGGAAGCGTGTCTTTGACAAGAGCGAATACGGATATGGACAAGAAGGAAGGGTATGTGGCTCACGATGAGACTACATGCTGCCTGTGACGCTATGAATGTGTTTTAGCGAAAAGAAAGGTGGTTGCGGCGGGTGTTCTGGCCACGGAGCTGGAGACAAAGGACACGGAGAGCATGGACACGACCACGGACACGACCACGGGCATGGCCACGACCATGCACATGAACACGGGGAGAAAAAAGGCGGTAAGTACCTGCACCAGTAGTTTTTCAGCGTCTGCGCTTCTTATCACTTGCTATTTCAGACAAGAAATAAGTCTGACTGCGAATTGAAAAGGTGAATCGATCGATTATGCTACAATAATTAGTTTGGGCCCAGTGTATATGCTTTTCCCTTACCTACTACTTCTATTACTATAGACCGCCATGTGATTAGTGATTATAGCACACCTAGTGTGTAGTCCACGTTCTGTATTGTGGTGCATCTTTTGATAAGTATATCTTCATGATACTCTGACTTTTCGAAAATTCATTGGTTTCTTAAGAAGCTACATGAGCCAGCAAGCCATGAAGAAATCAAACTCTGAGCAGAATCAAGATTATTAGAATATGAAAACAAAGTTCGTAATTTTGTTTCAAACCGATCCCGCCTTAGGAAATATAATGTAGGCGTAAGCTTTTATGTCCCAAACTGCCTCGTACATTGCATACCGGCAAGATGAAGCAGTATGCGCTGGGAAAGTGACAGTCGGTTTCATATTCTGCCCAGCCTGTCTTGTCTTACATCATGTCATTTCCAGTCTTTTACTATTTACTCAATTGCCTCAAACCAGCTGCTCCATTTTTGTAACACTCACTTTATTTGGGCATACATCGTCCTTGATGCGCACTTATCTAAGTTGACACCAGTCCCTGTTCACCAGACGCAGTCAAACCAGTCAATTACCCCACCAGACCCAGTCACTTATGGAAAACCTGAAACAGTCAGTTATGATGGTGGTATCATATGAGTCTATTTGAAAAGCATGTTTTTGCAGTTATGGATATTGACAATAACCGGTTTTCTGTTTGGTAATAGAACCAGTGTCTAGTCATTGTCTCCTCGTGAGCAAACTCAGGCCCGCCCAGTTGTCCTGGGGGTGTTTTTCACTATTTATAAGTTAGCCAAAGCCGACACGTCATTCTAGAGCTGTTGCTCCCTTTCGCTTCGACTAGCTTCTTTCTAGAGGTGTCTGAATTTTTTGTTGCTAACCTTTGATATTTTTAAAAAGAATTTTCGCTTTGCGATGGACAAGGGTGAGACTAGGCTTTTTGTTTTATTGAAACCTTGCCTGATAAGCTCTGATGAAAATTTTGTTGAAAAAGCTGTTTTATTTTCAAGGTCAACAAGGTAATACTGGAAGTGGTGGGTGCGGCAGCGGTGGAAGCGGCAGTGGTGGAAGTGGTTGCAAAGGCTGTTCTGGATGTTCGAGCAGTTGCAGCTGCTGCGGAGGTAAAACAACCAGGCTCCAAGGAGGGATGCACCAGTGGTGCACGAGTGACTTATATTTTCAGGAAAGAAATAATTTCGAATGTATGAATTTTTGCCCATACGAAGCGAAAAAAATAATGATATAAATTTTAGAAACATATGTAATATACTCTATGTTTCATTCATACCTTTTCTGTAGTTTGTAAATTCCGACCTGAATGGGTGAACCCAAGTGCCCTAGCGTGTCAACCTTTGGTACCCTGTGCAAGTTCGATTACCTTTACTTAATAACCAAAAACAAAAAAAAACGTTTACACTTATTGACATATTTGGATTACTAGCCTAATGTCCAGTAGAATAAATTTAGAAAAAGAAATTTGTCGCTCGCAGAAACTTTGACTCGTGACGGATTAGCAAACCTGATAATTGATCTTGATTAGAATCCAGGAGGTGTTCTGGCTGGCGGACAATGATTGCATGGGCCTTTATCTCCGACCGGTCCATCGGGACCCTTGGGACCTGGCTCGGCATCCTTTCCAGCTGGGCCGGGTGGGCCTTGGTCTCCAGGCGGACCAGGGCTTGGTGGATCGCCTGGTTTGCCGTCGTCGCCTAGAAAATCACGGCCATCAGAGAGGGCATGCAACGTGGAAAGATAAACTCACTAACCTTTTGGACCTGATGGACCAAGTGGGCCGGGTGGACCTGAAAATAGTCATCGAATAATTAGACCAATACATTCGGTGTCTTAAAAAGCAACCGTACCTGCTTGGCCAGCAGGACCGGGTACTCCTGGTTGATCAATAACTTTGCCATCATCGCCTTTGGGACCTTTGTCTTGGTTCTTGCCTGGAGAGTGAGATATTTGTTATTTCAGCATGAAATAAATTCTTCAAATGAGCATACCAGGAGGTCCAGTTGGACCAGGCGGGCCGGGTGGTCCTGGCGCGCCTGAAAAGTAAACACGATTCACCCATCTGGTCTATGGGGGACAGGTAGTGACGGAAAGATAAAGACGACTAGAAAAAGCCGAAATCAGATAAAAAAGCAAGAATAGTCTTGCCTGGTTCTCCTGGTGCAGCTGGTTCTGAAGCATCGCCTGCTGGTCCCTTGTCACCTTTTGGACCTGTAAAAGTTGCAATTAGTGCAATGACCTTACATTAGAAGTGGCTAGTATACCTGGAGGGCCTTGAGGGCCAGCGGGGCCTTCTGGACTAAAATTTAGATACGTGATAAGCAAAGAAAGGATAGAGGTGTTAAAACTAAAACGTACACGCATGGATCGGGGCATTGTGGCGGAGGCGGTTTGGAACCTGGCGGAGCTGGGTGGCCGGGAGGGCCGACTTCACCGTCTTTGCCATCTTCGCCATCCTTGCCATCTGACCCGGGGTCACCCGGCGGACCAGGGGGTCCAGTTTGGCATGAGCAACCTAAAGGTAGTCACTTGGTCTTGGTGGATGGATGGTGACAAGGCGAGTAGAACTTACATCCTCCGCCTCCAGGAGTGACTGGGCCTGGAGTTTGACTAGTCCCGATTTGGCTACTGGTAGTGCCAGGCCCAGGACCACCATAGTTAAACAAGTTGGAACCTCCAGCAGGTTTCCCAGCTGGGGCGGGAGCAGGGGCTGGAGCTGGAGCTGGCGCCTGGGCGGGAGCAGAGGCTGGAGCTGGGACTGGCCCTGGAGCTGGAGCTGGAGCTGGAGCTGGAGCTGGAGCTGGAGCTGGAGCCGGAGCTGGAGCCGGAGCTGGGGCAGAGCCTGATCCGGGAGCAGCAGGAGCCGCTGGGGCCGCTGGAGCAGCAGGTGATGCAGTACCGCCATTGGGCGGTTGAGCAAAATATTGGCCTCCAATTGCGGGATCCCGTTGACTAGCACCGCCATCACTTGGCACAGGGCCTACCCACTTGCCGAATTGCCAGCTACCACCAGTCTGACGAGGTGCCCGCAATTTGGCCTTATGACGACCAATGCTTCCTTGGCGGTAATCGTGCACAACATGTAAGCGATCCCACAAGTCTTCGTTCCTAGCCTAAAAGCATCCAAACATGCCACCCTGGGGTCCACCTACAACTCCTTTACTCACTTGACAGTTGTCCATTTCCAATTGCAGATTTGAGTGAACCTTTTGAGCGTAGGTGTAGATCATGGGCAAGCATAGGACGCATAATAAAGTAGCCACAGTGCTGACCACCACTGACACAAAGGCCACCTTCTTCAAATATTCGGTATTTGGACCGATTTGGACAAGCCCTATTTGAGCCCGATTCTTTTCCTTTGCTGCCGAATCAAAACCAAGGGCACCCATGGTCGATGGTGTGGTCAGTGTACTTCGCGAATCGCCACTCCAACGACCACTGCAGACTGAATTAACAGGAAAGAAATCTTTTTCAATATTTCACGCTGTCGCCTGATCTTTTATAGTCGCCTTCCTGTAGTCACAGTGCAGTCAAACGGGTCGAGCACCGCCCTCGCGCCCTGACTGCCCCACATAACCCGAGTGCTACCAGGTTCGCCGCAAAAACTTTAAACGCAACTGTCAAAATTTGGCGAAAAATTTTAGTGGTCGTTAGATATTCTTCGGCTGCTCTTTTGCGCCAATCTGACATTGACCCGAGTCGTCGTTGGCTTGCGGGTCAGCATGTGCACTTTATTCGTGTCGTCCTACTAACGAACACTCAACAATGAGTGCATCTATGCGCAGTCTCACACAAGTGCTGAAAAGTGGCCCGTTATACTTTAGTTGGTGATTCGAGGTCACCCGCCGAAACACTTGCACACGCTCCAAGGGGACACCTATTTCGTCTTTCCCTTCCTCCAAGACGATCATGGCATTGAAATCTTCGAGATAAAATTAATGCACCTGTTGTCGGTCATCTGTATAGGTGACCTAGTTCTTGAGTCTGAAATGCCCTGGAAACGTTGCATAGTGTGTTAGTTCCGGTACAGAGGGTCGACTCATGTGAACATATGTTTGCATGAAGCGAGTAGACTGCACCGACTTGATTTAATGTCAATAAGCCAATTATATGGGATGTAAGAAAAAAAGTTATGAATGATTACGATGCATCAGCAAGGACGATATTTAGTTTGTCATAAAATTTCACCCATGGGAGGAGGAGCAGAAAATGAATAAGTTCGGGATACAGCTTGCTTCTTGTTATCAAAATAAAAATCGTGTCAAAATTTTTAGCACAGCATCTCGCATCCACGCATACAATGTCGTACGTAAGATATACCAAACGATAGTGTCAACCATCGAAAGAGTTTGACATAAAAGCTTACAGTGCCAGGAGAAAAAAAGTTGTACAGCTGTACCAAATTTCCCCAATCATAACCTACTTATGTTCATAGACCGACCAGGAAAAAGCCTCTGATATTTTAACAATATTTTCTGTGAATAAACGCAAGCAAGTTCACGATTTCGAACAAGCTTATAATTGAAACCCCTGTGAATCCCCCCTTTCACAAGAGAAATCAGAAACGAAATCTTTCCACTGAAATAACAGTAACTTGGACGCAGAAAAATTTCGTGATGCAACAACTTACGCCATATGCCAGTTTTTCTGAGTATTCAACCTCGGTTAGATCTTCGTAATAAACTTCCACTGTGACAACTTGGCCCCTGAAAGTTTTTACAGTAGCTATTCAAATGTAGCGCGTAAACGCTCGTGGAAAAAACTGAACCAATCGCATGCTTCTTCCCATAACAAAGATTCGGCACAAAAGGGAAATCTTACCTGTCGAAGCCGTTCGATGATGAATGTTGTGGAAAATCTTTCCTGACTTGAGAATCCTGAAACGATATCCTCTATTATGGCTCGTGGCCTGGTAAGTACAGTGAGGCGTCCGACTCTCACGCCAGGTGCTCAGTTGCGGGCCGGTGTTCGACTGGTAAATCATTTCGTGTGTATAATGAGTCCCTTCACCCCTGAGTGCGCATACCGCCGGACCCTGAGCATAAGGAGGGTCAGATGTCCAGTGATGAGTCGATAATTTGGACCCCTGCAGATTACCTGGAACAACGGCCAGTTTTTCGTGGTTTGAGGGATTTGAAAATCGTAGCCGCTAAAAAATCTTGCTTTATTTCCGAGAAAAATTTACTGGCATTTTACTGGACAATCGCACGTTTCATTGCCAATAAATTTGCCGATAATAAATTGAGCATATGTGAACGAATATACATAAATGATGTGGAAAGAGTTTCCATGGGGAGCACATGTTTTATTTGATGTGAAGTGATATTGTTGAGGAAATTAGAGCTAATAACAACCTGATAAAAGCTGCGGATCCTGAGCGTTCTGTTTCAGCTTCTGATGGAATACTCTGAGGATAAAGAAGAAGACCCCGAGCATGAGGTAGTTCTTCTTAGGCTGGCTTCGGCTTCGATAGGTTGTCACTTTTAGTTTCATTCGTTCCCTGTGTCTGCTTGCCTTCTCGTAATGTCAGTAACGTCAGCATATTTTTGCCATAGAGCATGTTTTGTGAACAAGGAATATGATCGGTCCTACTATTGGACTTTTTGCCTACTCAAAGATGGTATCGGGTATGACAGAGGCATCAAAGAAGCATTTTTGTTGTTTTTCCTGCCGTTTGTATATCTAAGTACATATTCGAAAAATCTGTGCATTTCATCAGCAGGCCTTTTTATGTTTCTGTTTTTTAGAGGTTTAGAAGAAGGCGTACTGTAGTCATGTCACCCAATTCTCCTAGTTTATCTATGTAAGGACATGCGGAATTTTGGGGCCAAACTAGCTTGTAGCATAAAAAGAAAAACGTTTTATTATTTCCAAAAAGTCTGTTATGACAGACTTGAAACTTTTAGACCAGCCAATGCACACAGTGGAACCAGGGCCTAGCAAGTCTGGTCTACTCGGCCACAAGAAAAAGGAAAGGTGGCCCAACATGCTGGGCACTGCACACAGCGTGTATTAATCGCTCGCACACATATTCTGTATGTACGGGTATGCGTTGATAGGTGAGCATCAAAGCCGCATAGCTTGTGTTCTGTGTATACTGCTGCTGTTAACATGTTAGATGTAGCGCTGCGAGTAAAATGATATCGTTTATCGTCAAATGCCTAAGCCTTGAGCGACACTGAAAAATCTCACCCCCCTTCTTCCTACTTTATGTTCATGCTCATGGTTTATCATATCAGCAATGAACCGCTGGAGGATGAAGGGACACATGACACAAAATGATTTACCTTTACCGCGAGTCACACTCGCTATCAACAATAATAAGCGCTACTACGCCTAGCCCGAGAATCAGACACTCCTAGCACTCTTTGTTAACCACGAGCACAGGATTGTATGATCCTCTGCTCGTTGCCAGGATCAGTCGTTGATATTCATGCAGAAAAAGCAGCTTCAGCTCAGACATTTCTCCTAAACCGTGGTTGCGCTAAGCAGTGGCTGAGTAGACCAGCAATCCTAAGCCCTGGTTCCACTGTGTGCAGGCTGGTCTAAAAGTTTCAAGTCTGTCATAACAGACTTTTTGGAAATAATGGATATATGTACAGTACACAGAAGTAATGCAGCGCTGTCTGTAGTAGAAATGATACGCGAGAACTGTACTACTTACGAAAATGGCATGGAAGATGTCCCTGAAGTTGAGGTGTCAGACGCAGCATTTCCCACCAGACCTCATCATGGTTTATTCTTGGCTAAACACTGACAGTGCACTTTAAGACCAGAAACATGCAACGCTATAGAACGTCAAAAAGAAAAAGAGAAGATAGAATTACGGAGTCTGTCAAATATGCTCTCGAAACCAGCTAAAAGTGCCCCAGGCTTCATTCAACGGCACATCATTCCAGAGAGATGATTACGATGCATCGAAGTCAGTGAGTCTGACTGTGAGATTTCGCTTGTTGTTGGAGCAGCAGGCTCATGATTTTCAGTTATCCGTAATGACTCCAATACAGAAACTGTGGTCGGCCCAGAGGTAGCGGCCGCTTGAATGGCCTGGGGTTATTGACTTGAGTGACTGATCTTGTTCCAGCAGGACTAGACTTTGATTCTTGCGTTATGCAATCTGGTGCTGAATTAGCTGCCAATCGATGGTATCGAGGCGGCTTGCGTGTTTCCTGTAATAGAGCTGATTTCTCGTGTCGATGGGTCTCCCACAGTGTCAGATGAAAACTCTGAGTTCATAACCGGACTTGCTGTCCGAATCGACGTAAATATTTGTCGGGACGTGTCAGGAGAGGCATCACTGCGTTAGTTGGGAACCTGGGTGTAGTCGAACGTGCGCTACTTGCAGTAACGATGGTGCCACTCCTGGTCCTTGCAATTCGACTCCTTAGCGTCACTGTCGTCGAAGAACTCAGCTGTGTTTGACTATTTGTACTTGCTTCAGATGTGGCAGCAATAGGACTCAGGGATGGCAAAGTCCTTTGAGCTAATGGAGCTAAGGCTACTGTTATTGAACCATCTTTGGGACTATGGATATTGGTGAATTGTTCTTGTTCTACAGTGATAACTATGGTAGCTCCCTTGCCTAGAGTAGATTCAGCGAAACTGCTGGGCAAAAGCTGGGAGGTGGAGGTGCTGTGTAGTAGATTGAATGAACTTTCCTGTTCGAGTCTGCCGCCTATGCTTGACATGCTCGCAGTGTTTGCAGGCTTGGTTACAGCTGCTACGCTGGTGCTTGGTAAGCTGTCAAGCGTCGAAGATGGCACGGCCATTGGAGCAAATGTTTTTGCCTGAAGAAGTGGTGTTAATGTAGTTGTGGTTTCTATCTTATTTGTTGTCCCAGAGCTACGAACTTCGGCTGGGATCGCGCTATTTTTTAAATTATCATCACAGATGAAGTGGTAGCTTTTATTTTGGATTATGGTGAGGTTGGAATTGCCAAAAAAAATAGTGCTCTCTGTAGGGGTTTCCGGACTGCTGGGAGCTAAATCGCTGATTGTGCTGGTAACAATTGAATCAAGATTGGAGGAGGCAGTTTGACCATAAACTCTGCTGGTGGTGAAGCTAGGTGAGGGACTCGTTGATGTTGAAGTGCTGCTGAGCGCAGTACTTACTGTTGGTTAGAGTGCTGCTTAGGGAGGTACTACTTACTGTTGGGGTAACTGGGGGGGGGGGGGGGGGTAATACTTATTGTGGGGGTACTGCTGGGGGAGGTACTTATTCCTGTTGATGTATTGCTTGAGCCACTTGTTGTACCTGTTGTTGTTAGGTTGCTGCTCGTGGTGAAGCTTGGTAAGAAACTACTTACTGCTGGATTACTGCTGGAGGAGGCACTCGTTGTTGTTACGCTGCTATTGGTGGTGAAGCTTGGTGAGGTACTAAGAACTGCCCGGCTCGGGTGCTCTGGGAGGAGCTTGTTAATGGAGGGATGCTGCTGGTGGTGAAGCTGGGTGAGTCACTCGTTGCTTTTGGGGTGCTGCTGGTGGAGGTGCTTGAAGCTATTGCACTGCTACTAGTGGTGAAGCTTGGTGAGGTACCTTTAGTTGTTGTGGTACTGCTAAGCAAAGTACTTGAAGATATGCTGCTTGTAACCTTTGATGTGGTTGAAGCTAGGTGTTACTGTGTTCGCTAGTGAGGCGCTGTATGATTTCGGCAATAAGCTTGAACCAGCAAGGCTTAATAAAGCTGTGCTTAATGTTGCAGGTTTGACTGCGCTGCTTATGGGTCTTGCTGTGGTGCTGGTTGAAGTATACTTGATGTAGTTGTAGCATTGGTGACATTCAGGTCTGACATGCAGAGATTTGTCTAAACGCACGTTTCTTTAAATCTTGAACTCCCGTACATTCACAGATAATTGCAGGTAATGTCACACTGAAATTGTAGCTATTGCATACCCAGTATGACTGGCCAGAGAATACATCAAGTGGGCCTCCTTTATTAAATGTCGTCATCGGGCAAGCTGATAAAGACTTGCCGAAGGCTGTCTAAAAGACAGTATTTGGATCGTCGTACGATATTATTGTTTGGAGGCGTAAGATTGGCTTTCATGTTAAGCCAAGCTGCTTGGCTCGTTACCGCTTTGGGGGCTATTTCTTGACCAGCCAGGGTGACCGAGTTTATATGTCCCATGCGGCTTTCGGAAAAACTAACTTTTGGTGGTGTTTGCAGACAGCAGTCGAACCCACATTCCCATGTCACCGAACATTCTATGCCAGTCAACCTTGTATATAAGGAGCCTGTTGCTGTGGGTCCGTATATCGTTGAAACAGTATCGCAGTTTTGACATTCAGTGTTACAAGCAGGTCCAGCTTGTCGCCAGTCTCTTCTTTTTTGGTTGGTCTGGTCATTCACATTTGTTGTCTCGTTCTCTGCGCTAATGTTAAGCGGCGTTTTCAGCTTTTGTTGATACTGCTTGCTCAGCCTATTCTGGTATTCTATTTAGAATTTCTCGTTTGTAGGGTTCATGTTGCAAAATGTAACTGCCGGAAATGGTGATGGTTTTCTGGTCAGCTATAATGAACAGCGTCGCGCATCAGCTTAGCATGGCTGAGACAGCTGGGAAGGATATCGAATGAGGAGTACTCGAAGGGGAGGTTGGTTTAGGGAAAATTATCCATTCATTCAGTCTTTATTCGACAGACAAACGCAGGATGCGCGCTCAGTCTATGGAACACGACAAAATTTCCAAGGAATAACTACAGTATTTGTCCAGACACCTACTCTCTTTTTCAAGTTTAAAGCTGTACAGTAGGTTCCTTGTAGGGAAGAGACCCAACGGGAATCCCAAGAGATTATGAATTTTGTGTTTTGAGAATTCACCTACCTTTATTAACGCGTCGGTCTTCTGCGACTGGTATTAGTACACCAAGTTTGCCGTCGCTAAAATTACTGATAAGAAAGTCAACTGACAACTGACAAAAGGCCCAATTTATCTTAGCTTTGGTCGTCTTGGCTGACAGAGCCAAGTTCAATGAGTCGATTGATGTGATTTCTGCTCCTGATGCGCTGGAGTTCTTCGCAGCTGCGATTAGAGCTCTTGAAGCGTATGCGACTACCCACCGGGTCTTAGGTTCTTCTGGATGGTATTGTTCCAAAACCGCGCCCAAACCATCTCCAGATGCATCCGTGCTGAGTGAAAACGGTAACTTGAAATCAGGGAATCGCAAAATAGCATCTGAGAGTAAGATGTCGCGAAGGATGACATAAGATCAGGAACATTCTTCAGTCCACACGAAAGGCACTTTCTTTTTCTGAAGGTGAAACAATGGTGCAGCGAGCGAAGCAAATCGCTGAACAAACCATCGATAATGGTTAGCCAGCCCCAGGAACGAACTCAAGGCCTTGTTGTCGGTTGGTTCTTGCATATCACGAAGAGGTGCTGTAGTTTCTGGATCCGGCCGAATTCCATGACGACTGACAATGAGGCCTAGAAATGGTACTTCCGCGCGACCAAAGTGGCATTTGGTAGGCTTCAGCTTCAAGTTAGCCCATCGAATACGGTCGAATACCACTTGTAGATCTTTCATATGATGATCGACAGATTGGGAGTTTATGATAATATCATCCAAATATGCTAGACATTGTCTCCATGTCAGGCCAGCTAGTAGGAAGTCCACCGCACGAGCAAAAGTGACTGGAGCATTGGTCAGGCCAAAAGGTATGCGAGTCCATTCGAACAAACCAAACTCACGCGTGAAGGCTGTTTTCTCACGATAAAAAAATTGGAGCACTACTGTTTGTTGGAGCCTAGATCGAATTCAAAGCCTAGTGTACTTTACAGAGTACGTGGGTGTAAAAGCTGCATCCCTTCAGAGTAGTAACGAGAAATAATTTCTAATAATAACAGAAATTATCGATTGACATAATAACTTGGATGTGATTCAAAAGAGCTCCTACGTAACTATAAGGGCACCCAATATTACATATAGCGCACAAGATGAGCAAATATGTGTAAACTCACGCTGTAACAATGATGAATACAGGGATTTGTTCGAAGGCAGGCAGCTACCAAAAGATATCATACAGTATGTCAGTACCCGTTTTCCTTCATTCGACAACAGGTTTGGTTGGAGATGGTGACGAGTCTAGCGCGAAGCGGCTCACGATCATAACTAACGTTACTGTGAGAATTAGTACAAAGTCTGGAGCGTGCTTCAATGAGGATTGGCTTATTTTTTCGACATGACTTATGCAACAGTGTCGAAGGTTCTTGTGCCAAATGATAAGTAGCTAACCAGCTTTTAAAAGGTACGAGTAAGCTTGTACAAAGCAAGTATTACGATGATTTATTGGCCAGTTTTGCGGGTCGTTGCCTCAAGTCGTTCCCTTTTGCATCATGATGCTTGTAGGGGACCGCGTTCCAACCAAAATTCTGGACATAGCCAACAAATTAGTTCTAGGTTTTACGGTCATTTACACACACACACACGCACTCACGCACACACATAAAAACTATGCTAACCCGCATGGTTATATAAAATGCATGAAATACATTTCCTTATTCTAAATGGCAAACACTAATCGTAAGGTGTATATTTTACTTCTGCTTATAAGGCAGCCAGGAGAGAAGGACTTTTGATCTGCTGAGATTATTTTGGTGCAAAATTATTCATATCAAATGACAGATTATTACATCACAAAGTAAGTAAGTGAGCATGTGAATTTGATATTCATACAAAAGCTGATATGCAGAGACGTCGCGTGCAAATATGTAAGTGCAGCATAACTGTGCTGATACATCAACGTTTGAATATGAGAAATTTTGACAAAGTGCATATCTTGCTGATCATTCACGAAATAACTGATATTTAGAGCATTTGGGTGACCCCTCGCAAAATACTCACTTTTGTATACCGCTTTGCAGTTTTTTTAGAGTATATGCAGCTAGATTGATGATTTCGAATACACTAAGCACAGAAATTCCAGTAAATGCTCCCAAGATTGATGAAACGTCGCACATAAAGTCATCCCACTTCAAAATGGAAGAAAAACTTCTTACTGGCCACGTTTAAAATAAAAGTATGTTAGTTACCTGATAAACCACGTATTCAGTGTATTCTATCACCGTCAAGTCTTCGTAATGTACTTCCACCATCACGAATTCACCACTACATGGAAGAAGAACTAAGATTACTGGCGGTCAAATATTAGACTCTGGATACTGACTGGAAAACCTAGAACACTTGTTGTGCATCCTTCTATGGAGCCACAAAGGGAGAAGTTTATGGGGTGGCGGTTAGCTCAAAACTGTAACAATCAAAGCTGGTAAAAGTTTACACTGCTTACGTATCAGACTGGACCGTCTTGTTGGACTTGACTGGCAATAGCTGTCGTAATTGCTGATCCTATTGAAAAAACATGCTGTGATTTGGAAAGGTCTCAAGAAGCAAAATAAGGTTTAAAAGGCTATATTTCTTGCAAGATGATAAAACTTGTTAAAGAAACACCGAAGATGAAGAAAACCTGAGCAACCGAAAGTAATAGGCAGCGCTCTGATGGCGTACATAACGTTATGTATAGCTTGAACCCAGTTATTTTGCAGCCAGGAGAGTCTATTCTAGCTTCCGCATCGCCTATTCCCATGAGTAACCTCCCTATAGTACCTATATCGCACCAGGCAGCAGTATCTCTCTCTCCCGACATATATCAAGTAGGTATGTTAGTTTGCCTGACTTACAGTCCCCATTAGTTCAGTTTTACTTTAATCCATGGGCATTCACACCAGTCGATCGGTCATGTGAAGTCACGAGCGTGTAACTTACTTGGTATGGAGCAAACTTTCGCGTTGTTTGGGTGGCCGTGAAATCGTATCCCCTATCCATGGAAATAATGATATGTTGTCTTTGCCGACTGTCACATGATATTACCTGCATTCAACTGGACATTGGCAATTCGATTCGACCTTACTTCCAGCATATGCCTTGCTCACACATTCTCCTAAACCAAGTCGTAAAACATGATTTACGAAAAAATGAATCAATAGCTTACTCTTCGTTATATTACAATAGCCAAACGAAGCTCCGATAGGCAGTGCTAGGCGAGGATCACCACAGCCGCACATTTCAATCACATAATCTTGAATGCAGCTTCTTTGGCAAGCCTAAATATGGTCTTATATTCCAGGTCAAGAAAGTCGTTTACAAGCCTAGGTACTTTAACTGAATAGGTGTTGTTATAGTTGTAAAATTTGACGTCTGCTGGAGTATTGGCGCATGATTTCGATGGCGTGGATATAGCGTTTAGGTGAAGCTAAAATATCAGGCATCACACAGTTAAAAACACAGTTGATTTCAGCAGTTAGTGTCATGGCAGCTCCAGTGCTAGCGGCGATACGGCATTACATTCGGCAAGGTGAAGTGAGCCCGAGATCGAGAACACAGCATTACGCGTAATGCCTGATTTTGCACTCCAACATACTTATGAATTAAAAATATGTAGAGCAGCTAAGGTCTGACTGTAATCTGCACAGTATGTTCCCCACAAGCAACGAAGCTACAGTACGTCTTACTCGTCTTAATGTAGTAGAGCTTTGATAACCATTTCCAACGCTGAATCCCATTACATCAGGGAATATTGGATCATTTTGCAGATGAATAACCACTCGAACTCCAGACGTCTCCACATAGTCCACGTACTCGTCAGTGTTTACATAGTACGTGACGGTCAGACCTAAAATTGTCTTACAGTCAAACAAAATCAGCGTTAACAGTAGAGAAACGTCACCTGTTGATGCCCCAGCTCGTGACGCCAGTCGATATGATCCGTCGGCATTGAATGTGTAGCAGTTGCCATAGTTTGGGTCATTAGTGAGTTTAAACTTTCTGTAACAGAGCCTAGCACAATACAGTACATACATTCACACCATGATGGTAAAAGGAAGGGGGGGGGGGGAATTAAAAATTTGCTGTCGCTTAAAACGACACCCACTCTAAAGCGCTTGAACATTTTGATTACAGGTGAACGTATTTTGCCATCTGCGGCATCAGACCAGCATCGGCAACTTCTTTCTTACCCGATGTCACATCGCTGGCCATTATACACGCATTTCATTAAAACGTCACTCAAATTAAAGCCAGCATCTACTGATAGTGCTGGAGGCAGCATTTCTTTTAAAAAAGGCGACAGATCTTGAACCGTTGTAGCACCCGCCATGGGGTCATCCTTGACCTAAAAGTTATTGCAGACTCGCTTTTCAAAACACAGCAAGTAAAGGAAAGTAATCCTCACTCCCATCAGAATACCAGCAATTGCGTCTTTTATTTCTTGCGGCACTTGATCCAAGATATCGGGGTCCAGTTCAAGGTCTGAATTTCGTTCTGAAACTGGCTTCGATGGCGTCAATTGCCTGCTTGCTTCAGCTTCACCTGTTAGGTCGGCAGTATTCGAAGAAGGCTTGGACAGAACATTCGCTACATCTCCAGATGCTGTCTTGGATGAACTAGAGTCATTCGACCATTGACTTATCTCGAGTGAGGAAGCTATCATGGGCGAAAGCTGTAGATCGGCTAAACTAATCCCTTCTCCTGGTACAGGCGTCGGCAATCGAGTTGCAGAACGCAATATGGATCCTGAGTCAGGCAAATCTATATTTGTTGCTTCTTTACCTTCTACGCTGGACTGTGGCTTGGCAGAGTTGCCAATGCCAGTTCGTTGCTCGGAATTAGAGCCACCGCTGTATTTAAGACCGGGCGTGGGCAAAAACTGGGTCAGATGAGGTGTTGCTTCAGAATCTGATGGAAAATCAGGCGCATATGCACCTGCTGTTATCGTTTTTCTGCTAGTGCTCCTCCTCTTGTTTATCAAATCGAGCTCGTTTTCGTCTAAACTCGTTGATTCATCCTGGAACATTGGACCATGTGTGATCACCTGATTTGTAATTCTGTCAAGGTTTCCGTTTTCAGCTGCTCGGGCATATTCATCCTTCGGTAATGCGCCCACCGTTGGCACCTGTCTCTTGTCTTCAAGATGTACTCTGTCGGTACTGCTATCTGTCTTTATTACGATTGGTTTAAGAGCAAACATCTCAGCGGGACCTGAGTCTTGTGATGTTTTCTCAAAGCTTCCTATTTGCGTATTTCCCTCAGGTGTTTTTTGATTTGGGGTCACCAGCGAAATATTTTGCGTCTCTTTTCTGGGCAGTGGAGACGTTACATGCTTTTCTTGTTTGACCAATGTCGACCCTGGATCTGCTTTATTTTTGAGCTCAATTGGATCAGTTTCCGTGTTAAAAATGCTGTTTATCCCATTGTTAATTATGTGCTGAGTAGTCGAGGTAAGATTCAATGGGAGTGTTTTGAGTTGCTCGAATGGGATTCCAATTGTCATTTGTGGTTGCGCATCCTGTATGCTAGTTGATCCAGGCTGTTCAGTTACCAGCTGAAGTTCCATCTGCAGAGCCTCCGACTTTTTACTTTGACTTGTCGTGTCGTCTTCCTCGGCATCTTCGGTGCCAGCACTTTGCCCTGTCAGCTCCGCGAGCATTGTTGCAGTTGTTACATTGTCGAGCGAAGAAACTGTGGTGCCCACCAGTGGTTGTTCTTGGTCATCTGGTTTTGCTGTCTTTCTCAGCGCTGCCCTCCTTGGCGTAGCTGATGAACCTGCAGCTGGCGTATTTGTTTCCTCGCTGCACTTTTCATTCAGATTAGGCTCAGAACAAAGCGCATTTGGAGATTCCTGAGTCGAATCGTGGATACCAGACTCACGATCAGCCGAAATGGTTGTGGGCGGTGGGTCAGCACTCCCTTTTATGGTTATGGATAGTGTATCAATTCCATCTCCACCGCTGGCAGTAGACGTAGGCCGAATTGTGTGCTCTTTTGTTTCCAGAAAAGTGGGAAACGAGCCAGCAGATGTTATTTCGTCATGAGGGTTAGTCTCGCTGGAGTCTAGATTTGTTGTTTCACTCGTTTCCCCTTCCCTCCACGTAAAAGCTTCTGTAACAGTCTGAAAGGAGCTAATAGTGCTTCCAATCGAATCTCGGGGGACAATGGGCTCGTACAAGCTCGTTTTAGATAATTCGTCGAAACTCTGATTTGTGAAAAGTGAACTAAACGCACTCGTTTCATAAATTGGAGGTGGGGATGATTCGTTCTCCATTATCTCCAGTACTGAGTCTAGGCTCTCTGGCAAAGTCGTGCTCGAGGTAGCTGTTGTCGAAGTTGCTGAATGCCCCAATTTGCTCGTAATTATCTCCGTCGAACTCGAACCTTTTGTAATTTCCTGATTGTTATCCAACGTAATTGCGCCATTTGCTGTCGGATTGTGCGCTAAAGTCATTCTGTCCTTCGGATTCGAGCGTATCATTGACGCAGATGTCGTCGGTTCAAGTGCGGGAGGATCTGACGTAAGATTGAGGGTAGAATCATCTGGTTGTAAATCCTTTGGAACCGATATCATTTCACGAGATGTCGCTTGTGCCGTAGAAGTCATCGCCAAAGTGGTTTCTTCTAATGCAGGACTAGTCACTGCTCTAAAATAAACTTTGTAAGAATCTTGAAAAGTGCAAAGTGAAGGAGAAACAAGTAAAGCTACGGTAGTACACGAGACCATGGCATGCTTACCCTGTTATAGCAATGTTCGAGGACGAAACTGGAGAGCTGCTAGTTGCTACGTCAGATGTCCTTTCTGGCTGCACAGTAGTCGTGGTTTCGTCCAATATCGTCACCAGTAAAGGAGTGATAGGTGTTTCCGGAAGCGATGTAGATTGTGCAGCAGTACTTGAATTTGGTTGTTGATTTGGCCTTAATGACTGAGCTTGTGTCATTGGTTCTGTTTTATAACTGAGCGTTTGTTCTTCCATGACGCTGGTCATATCTTGTACCACTGATGAGCTCGTCGCTCCATCAAGTCTTTCTCTGTTTGTTGTCGCATCAGACGCTCCCACTGGTTTCTCAAAGGCTGTACTTTCCGGAAATGCTGCTGGGGCGGTTTTCATAAAAAGCGTGGCATCCATAGCAAACAGTGGCGTCTTTTCGGCAACGTTAGCATCTTCTTGAAGGTTAGTTGATGTCTGAGTTTCGGCAAATACTGTCGATGCTGTTGCTCCATGCACTGTTGACCTGGTTATCATGCTAATTAATGAAGTGACCGTCTCCACAGTTTCCAGGGGCGGAGTGAAATCTGTTATCCGTGTCATTTGAAGAGAAGGATCAGGTGATTGACCGATTTCGGCCAACGACGTTTGTCTTCTTGCTGGATTTGGTGTGGTTGGGAGAGCGTCAGTATAAAGTTTAGTTTGTCCCAGCTGCGAGAAACTGTGTATTTTAGCAGTCGCTTTTTTTGCTGTCGCTGTCACGGTGGCCACATTCTTTCTATACTCTGTACTGTTCAATGGAGACTGTATCAATGAAATGGGTGTGCTTGTATCTGGTGCCATGCTGCGAATGGTTGTTTCAGACTGGGGGCTTGATCGAACTGTAAAAACCAGTGGTGATGCTGTCGGAATGGAAAAGATGGTGGTTTTCGTTGGTGCGGTCGGCTGGCCAGTCGATAAGGGCAGTGTGGCGGGCTGAAGAGTGCTGAAGTTGGTACATAGCGTCGAGGATATTCGCTGAGTGGCTTGAGCTGTTATCGAAGGCTGTGCTGTTAATGAAATCAGAAAGACTACAGCTGCGCCTCGTCCCATGGCTTGCTTAGTTGTTGCAGTTGTTAATTTGGTCGTGCCAGCTGTTGGATTAGTGGATAATTGAGTAGGCTCAATTGAACTGATAAACGAAGTGCTAGATGCACGAGATTTGTCATGGCTTGCAGCAGTACCGGTAGCATCGATGTCACCAGCAGATGATGTTTCAATCTTAGAGGCAGTCGTGACCAGCACGCCAGGAGTTAGGTCTGCTCTACTCCTAGATGCGCCCATATGTGCCACACTCGGAGAAGCTAGATTAATGCTGGTTGACACGATAGCCGTTGGGTTTGTCACGGCCATTTCACTAGAACTGCTTGTAGAAGTGCTGGTAGGGAATGTCAAAGGGACAGTACAGACAACTGTTGTAAGGCAACCTGCAGGTGGGCTCTTTGTCAGCGTTGTGCTAGATGGCGTCAGGAGTTTGCTTGCGAAGGCTGTTCTCAAAGTACCTGTAGTGCTAACACCTGTGGTGCTTGAACCTGGTGGAATTGTTGAGAGATCCGTCGTATGACTCTCCGAATTGATCATCATGGATGGCCAGCTCTTGGTACTAACAAAAGGTGTGATAGCGGTAGGGGGAATATATGTAGAAGGGACTATACTGATGCGAGCTGAAGTCGAAGTAATGGTGGGCGGTTTTGACCCGCTGGGCTTGGTTCCAATGGTAGCAATGCTTTTATCGTTAGTAGTCAAAGTAGTCGAAGTGGTCGAAGTGGTCGATGTGGTCGAACTGGTCGGAGAGGTCGAACTGGTCGGAGAGGTCGAACTGGTCGAGCTGGTCGATGTGGTCGAGGAGGTCGAACTAGTCGGACTGGTCGAAATAGTCGATGTGGTTGGAGAGGTCGAAGAAATCGTTGCCGTCGAAGTGCTAGAAGTGGTCGAAGTAGTTGTTGTGGTCGTTTTTTGGTATACTATGTCTAAAATGTGACACCGCTCATGTACTAATACAGTACATATAAAATTCGATATCTAAAAGCGCTTACATTCGCAAATACACGCTTGCTTTTGTGAATCAAAGTCTCCCGGGATGCAATAACCGCTCCTCGATACAACAATAGGCCCACCCTTTTTCATATTTGCATCGCATTCTGAAGCCTTCGTTGCATTAAAAGACGTGGTAGGATCCGTGATGTTGTCATACCAGTAGTATCCAGTGTTGCTGCTAATGTTTTGAGCCAGCCCACACCAAGCCTTGGTGCCATCTATGACCTTTGCTGAAATTAGTCGTTCGTTGATGGTGATGTTGTCTATACGAGCTAATCGGTGAGACAAAATTGAATAATTCGAAGGCTTCATGACACCGCAACATTCAAAGCCGCACTGCCATTTTATGCTACACTTTTTTCCTGTCACTCTCGAATATACTGAACCGTCAAGAAATGGTTGTGTCAGAGCACTTATTGTGTCACATTTGGAGCAGTCGCATTTGGTTGCTGGATCAGGATAGGATGCTGTTCGCTTCACCCTGGCTGACCTGGATGAGGTTTGCTCCTTTGTTGTAGTTTGGTTTGGAATTTTCACCATCAAGTCTTTGTATTGCTTGATTAATTCAGCAAGCACAGGTATTCTAGCTGCAGCTGACCTTTTGTATGGATTCATATTGCAGAATGTGACAGCTGGAAAGGGCGCCTGGTCTCCTCTCATCTAAAACATCTCGCCATGAATAATACGATAAAATCTGTCTGACAGCACAGCGATGAAAAAATTGTGCTGCCGAGCGATGCTTACCTTCACCATGACATCAGTTGCTTGAGACTGATATTTGACAACCAAACATGACGTCCAAACAACGCACACAAGTGCTGCCGCGACAGTGATGAGCCACCAGGATATCTTGGATTTGGTAGTGGTGGCAGTCAGAGCGTAATTCACCGATTCCACAGACATTATATACGGCACCGGAGCAAATTCTTTGGTACCCTGCTCCATCCTGCTGCCTTCTCCCCCTAACTGCTGTGCGCTCTGAAATCAAACGCACACTTCAAGCACTGCTCCAAGCGACAAATATAATGTGCCTTGTTGCTAAGTACTTATCTTTTCAGACTTACCTTTTGCTCTCACATTAGTTGTAACTTTACTTCTCTGATGTCGTCATGCCATGTCATACTTTATCCATAGCCAAGGACCATGCAGCGCACTCGAGGGCTACGGAACACATATGGGGGGGGGGGGTTTTTTTTTTTTTTTTTTTTTTTTTTTTTTTTTTTTGGTGGGATTTCTGGAGCAGTAGTCTCCTTGTTGTTGTATAGTACAGCGCCCTGCAGTAGATGTGTCCGTACATTAGAGCATGCATGCCCGCTAGAATGCAACATATTTCTTATACGGAGTCTTTGCACATTTGGGCGGCTGTCGATCGAGGCAATGAATACCTTCGATCGATCTGATCCAGCCAGATGGACTCGACGATGATGGGAGACTGCGAAATTCCAGAGCTTTGCTCAACCCATTCAATTAATAGCAAAAATGGCGATGTGAATGTCTGTTATAAAGACAGAGGCTCTCAATAATTGGAGTTTGCCTTACAGTATTTACAATGTAACCTGAGCAAGCGCTCCAGACATGTAATTTTTTAGCAGTATGTACTTTAGTTATTTGTACAGTACTTTGGTGGCAAAATCCATATTCATGCTGCTCATATAACTTCTGCTTCCCCAAACTTTTTAAATCGCGCGACATGGATTCGACTGAGTTAGAAATGCGAAACATGAAGGAAACTATGGGTCGCTTGGAATCAGAGATAAACAATTTAAGACGAACCATGTTGGAAATGGAGAAAAAGAAAAAAAGTAATTCTGAAGATGATGCGCACTTTCTGTTTGTTTACGGTTCTAGTCCCTTTGGCTGTTGTTGAAGTCCTTCCTAAGGTACTTTCCCTTCAAAAAGTTTCAAAACTTGGCAAAACAATTTGGAATATCTATTATTATTCGCATTTACGGCATAATGTTTTAAAATTTTTTAAAATATGCTTCCAATATGCCTGCGCAATTCTAGCTTTCGGCTTTTTCAGCACGCCCATCGGTTGACGAAGAGCGTGACATCAATTGTTGGCTTGAAGGATACCCTGACGAATAAACGGTTATCGCTAAGAATTGCATGGACTATTTTACTGCTGCTGGGCATAGGAGCGACTGGATTTTACGTTTATGAAACATCGGTCGCATACTTGGAAAAACCAAGTGCAACACGTGTAAGTAGTGCATTTTTCGTTTTTGACTAAGGACCATTCGAACCGAATTTTAAGACTAAAGTGACACTCACACTGATGATTACAGGCTCGGCTGATTGTAAGATTTAGGGGAAAAACAAAAAAAGAAAAAGAGAATAAAGTATGATTAGTGTGTATTAACGGTCACAGTATGACTACTGTACGTGTGACACAGAGAAGTCCATGCTACTTTTTCCATAAGCTGCAGAAAGTTAGGAGCGAAGCTGTACATTTGCTTTTGTCTTCAGGTGGAGTTAACTGTGGAGCCAGAATACCAATTCGGTCCTCTGGCCGTATGCACAGACATGTGGTTGGATGCAGCTGGAGCTACTTCGGTCAACTTATCCATGGATGCGCTGATATATTCGCTGGGGTACACAACACGCGATCGCTCGTCAGTTGGGCGTATAGAACAAAATATCAGCATTGCAAGGAAAGAGTTCTTAGATTTTTATGCTTCAAACAACTACAAATCGCTGGCCAATTTGTTTCGTTCATTCACTCAACCTCTCACTAACCAATCGTTGGGTTTAGAAGAATTCACAAATTTTGATGGGTCAGTATTTCATTGTGTTGGATGCCGGGATTCGAAATCTAGTTCAGCTCCTCAGACGATTTTTTTAGATGGCTCTATCTGCTACATGTTTTATTTGTTTCCTGTCAAAACTGATACGAGATCAGACTATCGTATCATCATATTAAAACTTGCTGACTCTACCAATGGAGCATTAGCGTCGAAATTCAATATTTTCAAAGTTCATTTCCTTTCGACTTTGAATCTGCGTAAATCTATCCGTCCCTATTTGACATTACTCTCTCATTTTCACAATACTTTGAAATTTAATGTGCAAAGATTCATATCTATTTCTAAACCAATAAGCCCCTGCCTTGAAGCAGATCAAGTCGATTCAGGCTATTCAAATGAGGAGTGCATGATTCAATGCCAAAGTAAATTATTTTATGATCAATTTGACTGCTACGATGCTTGGTTGGAACTGGCGGATATGGACCCTGCGAAAATTTGCAATGTATTTGATTCAGCATTTTTACAAAATTGGACTGGTATGCGGAAAATTTATAATGAAGAATTGAGCAAGGTAAATCGTAAGGTTGCCGCGATATGTTTGAATAAATGTCCACAAAAATGTGAGCGCGAGATATTCCAATTAAGTATCCAGTCACAAATGAGTTTATCTCAAGTTCATTATTATAATGTCCCGAGCTTGAAAGCACAGAGTGCAAATATGAGTTTCTTTCATGCATTTGTATTGCACGATGCACTTCAGCTGGGTGGAGTGATGACTTATATTGAAACGAATACTTATTCATTCACTCTTTTCATGAGTAATTTTGGAGGCACATTAGGTTTATTCGTGGGTGGGACAATAATGACTGTTGTGGAAGTGATAATGTTTATAATTGAATGTATAATGGACGGAGCGGCAATGGCACGAAAAAAATGAGTCTGAGAAATTAAGACAAAGGAAAATCATGATTGCTGGCAAATATTACTGTTTGATATATTGTGCACAGTATTTGTGATATGCCATTTTTCTTTGATAATTTTAAAAAAGCTTCTCCAGCAAAAATTATATCTCGAAAGGGACCCAATGAAGTTTCAAAAGGGCTTGCCAAGGGGCATTTTTGACTTGCCTGGCTGGTCCATCCATTGGCTGGTTCGTCGCTGAACTCGCGATTCGATCGATTACAGGCAAGCTGTACACTGAAAGCATTAGTCAGGAAGTCTGCCCACAAGGGACGCACAAGAACATGTGATGAGGGGTCCCTGGAAGTACGTTAAACTTGTCTAGGGGATGTGAGATGTCACCCAGAAACCGATTTCACCACAAACGAGTTACTGTTTACCGATGGTACGTTGTATGACTTAAACCGA
Organism: Mesodorylaimus sp. YZB2_4; assembly: GCA_030248295.1. NCBI lineage: Eukaryota > Metazoa > Nematoda > Enoplea > Dorylaimida > Dorylaimidae > Mesodorylaimus > Mesodorylaimus sp. YZB2_4. The sequence continues at coordinate 72,465 of JASANH010000554.1, read as the reverse complement.
CGCTCGCGGAACAGATGGGCCATGGAAAAATCTTTGTTGAACGATCGAGGTGTTTACTGGTCCCATAAACATATCAACTATGCTCACATGGCCAAAACAGGGGCCTTAAACAGTATACTACTCCTAATAAACTGGTCTATAGCATCACCTTATATAAAAAAAAACCTGCCCGAAAGAAACGAGGTGGTGTGAAAGCCTAATCGTAGGTTTAACAGGAAAACAAAACATCATGCAAATAGTAAACTGATAACAAGTATCTAGGCCAATTTATACCTCTGCCATAAACTGCCTGCTGGGAAATCAGTAACGGCGCGTGGTTCAAATTCAAATCAAGTCTGTGCCCAAAAATAACAATACCACAGACGGGTCGCTTTATCAAGGACTAGGAAACACACTCTTGTTCCTGGTCCTGTTTACCACATCGACCAAACGCACTCGAATCGAACATCCTCCCGTAACTGCGCACTTGGCGATAGTCAGTCGCCTAATCGACTAGCCACGACATTAAAGAGAAAGGAATGTTAAGGAAATCAGCTAGTACCAATTGGGAAATGGGATTCGATTTATAGCGTTCAATTTTTTCGCTGGGAATGTAATGCTAAAACCGCTATGCATCGGCTCCATTAAAATCTCATTTGTGTGAGGTCGCTGTTTTTTTAGCCGGAAGGTAGGGCCTGCCATATTGTATGAGTGCTGAACATAAACCGTGTGTTTAGCTCGTTCGTTTATGTAATTTGTTTGGTACTGTATGGTTTTTCATAATTCATGCAACTTGATCAACTCTTCTCTTCTTGTCCTCGTGCTTCTGTTTAATTTTTATTTCCGCAAAAAAACTACTTTAGAAAATTAAAGACCGACCAGCAGTATTCCTTTGGTCCAGTACTTTCTGTGAGATAGGGCATTTTCGGCAGTTCATTCTTGACAGCCAAGAGCGAAACAAATTTAAAAACTAGATTTCGTAGCTTACGCAAGTTTATTGACGTGGATGTCTTGAACGCGCTGATTTTGGCTTGTTGTTGCTTGCACAATTTTTGCGTGGAAAGTAAGGAGGTCGTGTTGCCTGAATGGGAAGACGAGGCCCGATTAGATGAAGAAGTCATGATAAGAAACACCCTCATCGAAAGAGATCGTTTGCGGTCAGAAGCGTTTCCTATTTAATACTGGTGCTATTCGGGACTTCTTAGCAGATCAGATGGAATGATTATGTTCGGTTTTTTTTCTGCACCAAGTAAACATGTGAGTCATTTGCTTATGGAGTTCTCAGATAAGTCTGCGGTAGATCCAAATAGTCTGACGTGGAGGTTATATCAGTGAATATTTTGAATATCAGCGCCAATGTGCAAACTTTTCTGCCGAGGAAAGACTTGAGAACAGTTCTAGATGCGATTTGACTTAAAAAATAGAGAATAATACTCATTCTGGTGCGATTTCACGGGGAGAAAGGTTCTCGAGATCAATTCCCGAGAACAATTCCAGAATCGTTCCTGAAAATGATTCGTAGTGCGACTACGGGCTGACTTGTGAAAGATGGAGGCAGAACTTGTGAAGGAGCCCAAATTTAGAGGGCTGCAGCGCATTGATTTTTCGTTTCGTAAGGAGAGGGGGGCAAGGTGCTTTGATAAGTTAGGCCCCTTTCGCAGGGCAGACAAATTCTGATTTCCTGCCATCATCATTGGCCCGCCAAAAGACAAAAGGAAAGCGATCCACAGCAAAAACATGGGGAAATATGGGTGAAAACCTGCAATGCTACAAGTCCTACGAGTCTCGTTCTGACTCCTATACAAGTCACGAGTCTCCGCCCACTTTTTCTGAGAGCTTATGTTTATGGAACTGAACTACTCGTAGTCGTGCTAGTTCTCCCGTAACAAGCCTTTTAACTCTAGGAGCTGTCAATGGGTTATTCACTTTAGTGAAACTCGAGTCGCTTGTGGACTTGTAATTTGTTAGCTTGTTAACTTGGTGAAGCCAGGCCCTGGCCTTCTCGTCGTGGCAATTCCATTTTCTGAAAAAACTCATTTATGTGAGATCACAATTCGTTGACATTGAGTTTTGTGAAAAACCTTTGTCGCCTGGATCGTCTTTATGACTGACTGGAGGTGGGCACTGTTTCGTGAACATATGCTGTATGTATAGTATGAAGTTCCCTCAAAAAATGCGTTTGATGCTGTATAGTTTTTTCAGTTCCTGCTGTAACTCGATCACTCCTTCGTGTCCACCTGGTTTCGTTTAATGTGTGTTTCCACTAATCAAACAAAAATAGGCGGAAATAAGAGGCAGGCCGCAGTATTCTCCCTGGTCCTTGATTCCTTGTGAGGTACGGAAATTACTGACAGTTCCTTCATGAAAGTCACAAGCAGAACAAATTTAAAATGTCCAACTTGAATGCGTTCACTTCTGATGGTCAATTCCAAAATGTACAAGATGTCATGGGACGCTTTCAATCAGAACTTGACTGTTTGAAGAAAACAGTGTTAGAAATACAGAAGAAGAAAGAAAAGAGTAAAGAGTTCCTTCTTTTCATTTTCTTTCGATGTCTTCAAACTTTTCTTACTTTTCATTGTCTGTATCTCGTGTGTGCAGAAGAAAATTCGATTATTTCAGACCATCAGACCAGCCTCTCGCCTTTCAGCTTTCAAAAATCGAGTGACAAAAAGCGTGACATCAATCGTCGGATTGAAGGAATCACTGACCAATAAACGTTTATCTCTGCGAGTTACCTGGGCTTTCTTATTGCTATTAGGACTCGGAGCTACTGGGTTTTATATTTATGAAACATCGATCACATATCTGGAAAAGCCCACTGCAACAAACGTAAGGCCAGAAGCTGATGAGACTAGAAGCCGAAATCAGAGTAGTTAACTACGACACAAATAATACAGCAGGATTCTTGCTAGTAGTTTGTGGATCATCTCAACTTTGTGTTTCAGGTTCAACTAGCTGCAGAACGCAAATATCAATTTCGTCCGTTGGTGATATGCCCTGACAGCTTATTTGATACCAAGAAGGCCATGTTTCTCAACTTGTCGCTGGATGCAATGAGATATTCCTTGGGTTACATTGTGCGAGATCAATCACGAGTCCAACTGGGTCATAAAAATGTCAGCAAAGCAAAAAACGAATTTTTAGATTTCTATGAATCTAACAACTACAACTCACTGGTTGATTATTTTAGTTCTCTTTCACAAACTGTAACTAATGATTCATCGAGTTTAGAAAAATTTATGAAGTCAACTGTTCCTTCCTTTTATTGCAGAGGATGCCAGAAGGAAGTTTCAGATCCTGAAATGATTCTTTTAGATGGCTTTCTTTGCAACGTTTTTTATTTTTCGCCTGCAGTCAAGACGAATTCCAGATCGCCACGTGCGCTTATGATGAAAATTATGGATTCAACCGCTGGGATGCTTGACGTGGAATTAAGCATTTTTCGGGTCCATGTAATACCAAATTTAAATATTCGTCGATCAGCCCGTCCTTATTTAACCGTGCTCTCTCATTATCATAATACACTGAAATTCAATATGCAAAGATTCGTATCTCTCTCTAAACCAACGGCGCCGTGCTTGACGCCCAGCCAGTTAGATCCAGGCTACAGCAATGAGGAATGTATAATGGAATGCCAAAGCGAGATCTTTTACGACCGGCTTAAATGTCATGACGCATGGTTCACTTCAAAACGTAATCCTGTGCATCCGTCAAATTTTTGCAACACGTTTGATCAGGCAGCTTTAAAGAATTGGATAAATCTGTACAAGTTCTACAGTGAGCTAGATTATCATGCCGTCTCAACATGCCTCGATAAATGTCCGCAGGAATGCGAGCGGGAGATAGTTCAATTGAGTATGCAAGCGCAGATTAGTTTAACTCAAATTCACTACTATAATACCCTCAGTTTAAGTGCACGCATGTCCAACATGAGCTTACTGTATCTGAGTTTAATCCATGAAGCAATGCAATTAGGTGGCATATTGACATATTTGGAAACAAATACTTACCCGTTTACCCTATTTATGAGTAATTTTGGGGGCACATTGGGCTTGTTTGTTGGTGGCACAATAATGAGTGTTGTTCAGATTATTATGTTTATAGTCGAGTATATTACTGACAGAGTGCAGATGTCAGAACATGTGTAAGAAGTCAAGTTTGTGTATCTGTTCTATATGATTGTGTAGCAAATAGAAATCTTGATTGTTTATGCATGAATGAAACTATCCTGTTTTGCAGTAGGAGTTAAGAAATCTTAGAGAGACAGTTTCGGTCCCTAGAGTGGACACCCCTCGGGAACGCCCCCTAGAGTGGACCCGTTACAACTCAGATTACGAAACGCGCTTTCGTAGGTGGATCGAACTACAATGCGACATACTGTAACGAAAAAGGTAATCAGATGAGCTCTGCCTTCAAGTCTAAAGTCCGTCATTAAAACATCTTTCAAAATATCGATAATAATATCTGACTTCAAATAAAGTAGAATGACTGGGCAACTTGACACCGTTTATATTACATGCTGTAATGTACTATGCAAACAATTATATCATTTCTTTATATTGTATACCATTGGGATTATACATGGTATTATACTGTGTTCAAAACGACACTGATAAAAAAGCACCGAATGAACGTAAGGCATTTTGTGAAGTCGCACAGTACAGTGCAGTAGCGAAAAACGCGCTGTACTACTGTGTGCATCGTCCGCTGTGACTTCCGACATGGATCGGCCAGACCGCCACTAATGCTTGCATGTAAATCAGCCAAGTATGGTATTTAACAGGGACTTAAAATTAGAAGTTCAATCCCTACGAGAAACAATAAGTATTATGAAACAAGATTTTGAGAAAATGCGTCAAGCTGTCTCTGAATTTCAGCCAAAACAGCTGAAGCGAAGAAGTGAGTCATTCTTTCTCAGATTAACGGGTGTTCGTAAAAAATCTGTACAATCCAAAACGCTCTTTTTCCAATGCAAATATGAGACGTGAAATAAAAATCATACCGATGGAAAGAGCAGGACAAACTACGTGCGGTGCTGCTATTTTCGAGACTTGACCCTTAGTTGGTTAGTTTAGTTGGTCCAACTGTTTGCATCATCACGTAGCAACTGTCGATGCCTGTGCTAGAAGATAGTTCTTCTTTTTGTATGATTCATGATTGAATTGTATGATTCAGAGGCGACAGGGAGCTCCCTATCTGTCGAGATGCATCGACCAAGTTCCCTGCAGTAAGTGCCAACGACCCCACAAATTGACCATTCGGCTGGGTCAGCCATAGCATCGATGACAACTGCGATCAACTCTCATCCCATTAATTTCATTATTTTGGAACCCAAGTTTTGCGAGCAAATGAATCGGTCCATGCCACTGCTACTTGTGATCGTCCACACCGATCCCAGTCACGCCCATTTCCGGAGGGCCATTCAAAAAACGCGTGGCTCAAATAAAAGTTTTGGCGCTTTGGATTCTGGATTCCAGCTAAAAACACTTTTTGTGATGGGATTTCGTGCAAACGCCTCGGAATTAATGAAACAGGTCAAAGCTGAGAGCGCCAAGCATGGGAATATTATTCTAGCGGATTTCGAGGACAGCTATGAAAATCTGACTTACAAAGCTTACGGCTGAAATGGGTGCTGGTGGTCATTCCAAATATTGAAGGTGGACGACGACGTCTTTGTTGACCGATTCAACATGCTAAGACTGGCCAGAAAATTGCATGGCAGAAGTGAAACTGCAAATCGCACCATAACATGTCGGGTGCGAGAGCATTCGAGGGTGATCAGATCCACGATCTTTAAGTGGTACGTGACCAGGGAGGAGTACGGGGAGGACAAATACCCCACTCATTGCCCTGGCGCAGCTAACATGCTCAGCGGGATTAAACAAACCTCGGAAAATTTTTTGCCGCTGCTTTGATAGGCGCTTAGATAAACAAAACATCAGTCAGTCCAGTCGTGTGACACCCAGCTACTAGGAGTCTTGATGTCCTCCACGGATGGCCGCTGAGCACCTTTTCATCATAAGCCAGCTTCTTTTTTGCCCTAAAAAACCACTTTCAGACCTCTAAAACTCTTGAATATCCATTTCTTTTCATCGACATCTTGGATGTAGGAAGATATAGATATGGATATCCCAAAAGATATAGAAATGGATATGATTTCAATATCGATATGCCAAAAGATATCGATATCGATTAAACATAGATATGGATATGGATATATGGATATGGAATATATATATGGAATTCAACAGTACTCATCACCCACTAAGTGAACAAAACCCAGAAGCTGTAGTCAACGACATTACGGTCGTAAAGGGTTGATTAGTTTCAGTAAGAAACTAGTTTTGAAATGTGAGCAGTATTTCAGTCAGACTTCACTTTCTCTGCCTGCTGCCGTCACGGCTACGTCTTGTTAAAATGCTACCTCTAAATCTGGTGTGGGCTAGAGTATTGTTAGCTACGGATATTTTGGCAAGTTTAAATCAGTCCGCTGATCCGTGTTACGATTTCTATGATTTCGCTTGCGGAAATTATGTCCATGGTTTAAATTTATCGGATGGCGAGCCTTTTGATCACATTATTGAAGTAAATAAAAAGATAGAAGGTGAATTGAGAGGTAAGTTGTGTTGCCGGAGTTTGGCTACATCAAAAGAAGTTCACAACAGAAGACCCTGGTGGACCGGCTTCATTCGCAGCTTGCTCATGCTATTCATATGACCGTGCTCCGCAGGTTTGGCTAACATCTTCTGTACCCCAGAGTCTGATTGTCAGAAACTTCGAGATAGAGCGCAGAAAATTTGTCGCATTTTTGACTGTTCATTTCCTGCATAATTGTATTGCGGGCACGCACAAGCTGTATTGCACTTTACAGTATATCATTTTCGTATTCTCCTGCAGTAGTTTCTACATCTAGCTTGCAATTAGTAGCCACAGTTGCGTTAGCTTTAGTCACTGATTACCGCTCGCAGCTCGCAGCACCTTTTTAGATCAACTCGAACATCCACTTACTGCCCAAGACAAGCAATCAACCCAATTGGCAAAAACTTACTACCGATCTTGTATGGATGTCGAAGAACTTGAACGGATGGGCTGGGACCCGCTTAAATCACTCATCGAAAAAGAAGGAGGCTGGCCAATACTGGCTGGCAGATATTGGAAAAGCGAAGACTATGATTGGATGAGGGTTTTGACTCGGCATTACAGATTATACCAAACGGACGAATTATTGAAGTTTAGTGTTCAAGTTGACTCAAAAAATGCAAGCAGGCGGATATTGCAGGTTGGTTACAGAGCCTATCTTTATTGCATCGCAGAAGCCATTGAGTGAGGTTCTACAGCTACAGGAAAGCGTCAAGTTCTGTAGGAGCCTTGCTGCGGTCATAGTTATACTGCTGACAGCCGGTGGATCGTTGTAGTCTCCAATATGCTCTGGCAACCCTTGTCGTGACACACGGAAACTCTTTTTATCTTTGCTGAGCTGGATGCCTTCAGAAATATTTTTGTATTGTCAGATCGATCCTGGTAAGCTTCCTTTGAAAAAGGCTGAGAGATATTTGGACAAAGATGCAAACTCAACTTTGGAGACGTACCGAAACGTTATAATTGAGGCAGCAGCTCAGCTAGGTCAGTCAGAACCTTTGCATGTGTGCGTTAGATAATAATACCGCCTACTTCAGGTGCTGATAGAACGCTGGCGGAGAAAGATGCCTTCGATATGCTGGATTTTGAAATACAGCTTGCATTGGTAAGCCTTTACTGTACTCTCAGGCTGGAAGCGAGTCATGTATGCAGCAGCCAAGAGTTCTGGTCGTCGAGGAAGTACTGTACGGTAAATTCTGCAACCTAGCCTGTATATTCTGTATATTTAGATATCAAAAGGAGAAGACGAACGAAATCTGACTACGGTTGGTGAATTAAAGCAACTATTTCCACAGGTATATAGTGAGTTTGTCTAATGCGGCAGAGTTTTGCGGTGCGCCTAGTTTTATTCATGTTGGCTTCCACGTAAATGGCTCCATATGCGCACTCTTTCACCCATTTTTTAACTTTAGTCTCCCAAAATGTTTGAAGCTGCAGCGATTTGAAAAATGCCTAGTCTTTGAAGCCTAACGCCCTTGGAATTCTCCTGTTTTCCAACTGCTTCTTTCCTGCAATCCACTTACTGTATTCTTCATTCTGTGGATCGGTTTTTCAACATTTTCTGAGGTCTAAGACACAACCATACAGGCACATACACTGTAAACTCACCTACTGAGTTACTGAGAATCATTGTACGCAGCTGCAACCTGGTGAGATCTGCTTGCATCTTCTGATATTGTGTTGAAACTGAAATACAAGAGCCAGCATATTGAGCACATGTATGTATTTCCGTGTGCCCTGTGTTTCAATTTTTCCAGCTTTCTCTGCGCATATTTTTCGATGACATGATTAAGAATGGCTGGAATCTGGATGACACGTCGTTGATCAATATTCCTGCTGGAAAATACCTGCATTCACTTGCAGAACTTTTGCAGAAAACTAGCAAACGGTAAGCCATTACTGCCAGTCCAATGTACATAAATGCGAGTGCGAATTTTGAATACTTCAGTCGGCTATATAAATCTATGCATAACCCTGTTGACGTTTATTATGTCGCACATGTACATGTAAAGAAGGCCGAGTAGCTTATCAATGCGAGCCAAGAATTGTATTTTTATACACAACCCAAAAATTTATATTCCTCCTGACAAGTACTGTAGCTACCAATAAACAGAGAAATCTACAAATTTTATGCATTAAAATATATATCATATAGATACGTATATAAGTCAGAAGTCTTTTTTATATATCTTAAAATTTATAATAGCAAAACCAGCAAATGTCTTTATATCTAGTTTTTTAGAATTCTAACAGTACATAGTTACATATAGTATATAAGAAAAAATTATATATACGCTCGTGTCTGATATATATTATGTATAAAAAGTTGCTAGAATGTTCTTTATTGTATATTGTGTGTGTGTGTGTGTCCCATACGTATCCATATACGGTATATACAATATATCCACCTATACGAAGATACATATATCGAGAAGTGTTGCAGTATTGTAAATCTGTATTTCAGATTAATTGCTAATTGGCAAATGTGGTACCTGGTCAGATACTTCCTGTTTAACGTTGCGCCAAGCCTACAAAATGAATATCTGAAATATTTACACCTAGTCGCACCCACAAACAGTATGAAAAACACGACGGAGAGGTGAGTACTCAAGATATGTTTTATTCGCGTTCGAATTCACCTTATTAGCCTTTTCTTAGATGGAAAATATGTGTCGCTGTCTTGTCTAGTGATCTTCCGAAAGCTATTGCTGCAATTTATGTGAAAAATTATTTTAACCCAAGAATTAAAACAGAGGCAAAAAAGTTACTCGTAAATCGCCATAAAATAATACATACAGTATGCTCTTCTGTAATTCACAGGTGGAAAAACTAATTGAAAATATAAAAGTCGCAATGCACCAGGAGTTGGCCGATGTTTATGTGAATGAAGAAGACAGGAATTACGCGATGTACAAACTTTCGAACTTGATTTTCAAAATTGGGTTTCCTGATGACATATTCGACCAAGAGAGCATACTGAGAGACATCGCAACGGTAAGGATATTGGGTGATAAGCATCATGTGCACGACTTGGTTGCAAGATTCCCCCACCCCCTTCGTAGTCACATTGTTTTTCAGCTAGATCTAAATGAGACTCATTATTTGCAAAATGCACTCCAATTGATCAAAGCGCAGTACGCAATGGCGAAACGGCTACACGCAAGTGTGGTGGACCGAAATGAATGGAATTTTAACCCTGCTACCATCTATGCAAGAAATATTCTAAACGAAAATGCCATATGTAGGCGCGACTACTGCATATATCAATGTGCGAGGCTCTAAAAATTTGTTATTTCCAGCTATTCCAGCAGCTTTTTTGCAATATCCGTTTTATATCTCCACTGCACCCTCCTATGTCAATTACGCCAGAATAGGATCAGTCCTCGGCCACGAATTAACTCATGGCTTCGACTTCAATGGGCAACGTTATGATGCTGATGGAAATAATGAAAATTGGTGGAGTTATCGGACGCTGAAAAATTTTGCCAGTGGCTTGAAGTGTTTAATTTACCAATACAGTAACATTACGGATAAAGATACAGGATTTAATGTAAGCCGTCTTTTTGATGAACAGATTAAGTTTGCAAAAATTTTTACATCATTTTTCACACTTTTAGTTACCTGGTGCCAACGAACTTTCAGAAAATGTGGCTGATAATGGAGGACTAAAACTGGCCTACAAAGTTAGTACTAATTGAAAAATTTTGCTGTTTTTTTTCGGAGCACAAGGTCATTCTAATATTTGTGCAGGCATATATTCAGCTGGATGAGGGAGCTGAATCAACCGAAAAATTGCGTGGTCTCGATAAATACAACGATGACCAACTATTCTTCATTTCATATGCGCAGGTATGATAGTAATTTGGGTTGATACATATTTTATACGTATCAGAAACGAGCTGCACAATACAAATTTTTAGACTAGAAGCAACTGAATTGATTTATCCCGAGTCGACTTAAAAATTTTACACCAAACTAGATATGGCACTTTAGTAGTGTCTCATGTAGAGTGCTGAATGAGGTTAGTGTCAACAGCTCACCCCTAAGCTGATTATTGGCCATTGTGATACATAGTACTTTTTGTTCTGCTGTAAAAGATAAGTTGAATACGGCCAGGGTCGCGAAAGGGCCCGCATTTCCCATCTCGCTAACTTCTTAGAAAGCTAGCATAACATCTTGCTAATAACACGAAATCTTAGTGAGAACAGCTAATATCTTTCTAAGAGATAAAATCTTACTAAGATGACGTGATGTCTTTCTAGAGCAGAAATTCTTATCAAGACTAGCTAAGATCTTGCCAAGACATAGAAAGAAATTTTCTTCAAAAGAAAATGCAAGGTCTTACTAAGTCTTACTAAGGCCCACAAAGTCATCAAATTGCGCGGAATAGGGTCTCATGAAGGTGGGGTGATGGGTACATGGGTAATTCTTGAAGTATGTACAGTACACAGTTAGGCATTCACATCAGAGCTTTTTGGATCAGACCGTGGAAAACACATCAACTAATAATGCTCGAATGTCATGCACTCCTCCGTTAATACAAGGGGACACCTTAGAACAAAAAAACAACGACAACACATAGTATCGGCGGGCAGAATGCGTAGTTCAGATGATGTCTCCTCAACAAGAAGAAAGAAAGTTCCATACGAACATCGCTCAAGATGATCTGCAATCAAAACACTTTTCGATTTCGGGAAACGATCGATTAAACGACTTAATATTTTTAAAATTCTACAAATAGCATACACTGCGCGGTTGAATACAAAAATTTTTTGTACAGACGCACAATATGACTCGCCACACACGACAAATTTCCCAACATGCGTACACGAATGTTTTTTTGTATTCGCTTTTGTCTGTGCATATCAAGGTTGACCTCACCTTTGCCTTAGAAGCACATAACAGATCACCAACTGCCACGATACCAAATTTCGAGAATAAGATAATCAGCGGGAAACTTGATGGCATTTAGCTTATTATCGATTTCTTGTAGATTGAAGGTCTTCCCTAGCGACCAGGCTTCGCCAGTCCCTATAAAAATGTCACAGAAACAGTTAAGACAAAATCGACAGTATCGCTGATAGGGTATGAAGCCCTGCCCAGTGCCCTGGTTTTAGATTTCTAGAAGCCTTCAGACAATTAAAGCCGACGTCTAAAACTGTGCCAAGAGCACCGAGGGATTTAACAGGCATGAGCATCTGAATTCTATACTATTTTGCACTCACACCACACCGCCTTGACACCACTTAATGTTTGAATAAGGCGAAATGCTGAATTCTTAAATACTTACCAAAAAGGCTATCCGAAATACGTTTAAAAATTCCTTCATACGCCTGATGCATGAAATCCAATGGGTTCTGCCGATAAGGATCCACATTCATTTCGTAAAGCAATGAAGGACCTTTGACTCCATCAGTAATATCACCGGTCCGGCCAGGTCCGGTCTTAGTACGTCTTTCTAAGAAATACGAAAAATCGGAAATGCGGGGTCCACGTTTTTGTGTATACGCATATTTATACTGTAAAAACTTTCAAAATTTGCATGCTTCATGAGGTCCTCAACCTACGTTACCTCGTAGGGTACTGTACATTACAATTCAGTGGGCAAGGTTTAGGCCGACCGCCACCCGTTTAGGCCGGTTACAGCAGGTTACGAACCGACTCATTATTCATGATTGAGTGCTTGCAACATAGCTATCATATACATACTGTATATTAGCAATAAATTAGGCATACGCTGTATGGGAGCGAACTAACATTGAACTCTGAATCTGAAATATAAACTTTTGTAATAAATGTACATATATCTTTTTGGTACTGAGCTGTGTTGTACTGTTTGTTCCTTTCGTAAGCGCTTTAGCGCACTAAGATCGTGGGGCACGCAGGAACCATACCATACACAGATCTGTCGTAGAACATATAACAAAGCGAAAAAGCGAACATATAACAAAATATCTACCTCCGATTCAGTCCTGCAACATCGAATAAAAATGTTTTTCTCATCCAAATGCTAATTTGTGTGTTTACACTTCCAGATATATTGCGAGGTAACGAATAATAAAACATTGCAAGAAACAACTCTAAACGATGACCATCCACCTAAACGTTATCGGTGAGTTATTTTCTCAAACTACTTTCGCTCAGAGAAAACTGCTGCATTTCAGTGTCAACGTCCCACTGAGCAATTTTCCTCCATTTTCTGAAGCATTGAAATGCCCTCTAGGAACTCAAATGAATCCACGGAACAACTGCAGCATTTGGTGAAGATGCATATTTTTCTTTCGCTTCTTTTTAAAATTGTGCGGTACAAAGTATGTACAGTACATAGCCTCAATCGTATTTGTATCAAGTATTCTTGGCCTTTTCCAACATATTGTATGTCCAGTATATCTTGTGTTTGAAGGGAAAAGATGACATCCTACTGTGGCTTGGCTTGACCAACAAACTTGAGCCAAACAACTTCATTTTCTCACCAGACACATCGAAGTATGAGTTGCGTGAGGAGGTCATTTGGATCATAACTCAGTCGTCAACACAGGCACGACCTTGTGTGTCGACAATGTGAAGATGGCACTAAATTTTCATTTCCGTCACCCGTCGTCTTCTTCCAAGGTCAGCCGTTATAACAAATTTAAATTATATATATTACCCTATTTCCCGGAACATGCACTAGTTCACGACATTGCGCACGCCTGTGACCTATTGGATAGAATGGTTCTAAAAACAGTTTTTATCTACCTGATTGCGTCATGGCTTATTTTTTAAATTTATCTGATCGCCACAAAGATTTGTTGAGTCATGCAGTAGCTTCCGCTCACTGAGGACAGCATATTTGAGACTGTCACAATTGCGTGGACTTGACGCGCCCTTGTAGACATGACTAGTCGGTCTATTGTTAGCCGTGCGTGGATAGCGAGCATAGGTGGACATTGATGGATCGATCTCACTTTACTGATGCAGCGCATATTTGAATGGAAACGCGCGTAACAGAAAAAGAATTTAATGACGACATTTTTTTATCGGAAACGAGTCAAGCCCATATTTTAGAAATTTCAAATTCCCTTCAATGTACTGGGCACAACATGCGACATATGTCGCGGCGTTGGACCATGAACAAGTCCTTGATCGTATTTGAAAAAGGTGCGGAAAAAACGAGGTCGAATAAGAGATCGAGTGCACAGAATAGAACTAAGACATGAACTATTTAGGCGTTGTCGACCAGCGATTTTTCAAAAATGTTACTCTCTAGATTTTGACGTATGCAGTTGAGTTGATGATGGCGAATAAAACAAAAACGATTGGGACGCCAGAAAGCCCCGCCCTGCGTTTGGATGAGTCAGCAATGAGAAAATGTTTGGCGTTTTATAGTTCCACTAAAATACGCCCGCCCGCCTTTGCCACGCTCACAATGGCATAGAAGAAAAGTGAAACAAACTTTTCTTTCGAGTATTTAAAGAACTGTTTTTCAGAAACAGTTAACTATTGTGCGCTTGGACGATTGACCGAGCTGAGACGAGTAGTGTGTTTTGGTCTGACCACAGTGTGATAGATAAACCTAATTTCTCCTGGTGACTCAGTCTATTTGTATTTCCACTTTGAGAAGCGGACAGTGTCTTTCCTCGTAAAGTGGTCACTTGGTGCAGTGGCGCAGTTAAAGATGGAGAAAAATGGCAGACGGGCGATGATCTGTTGCTGGTGGGCAATGGTTTTGGCAGTCAACTGGTGCACTGGGTTGCCAGTAGCCAATAGAGTTCAGGTAAGATAAGGGCAGACAGAACTCAGATCTACACTGAGTAGCTACTGTACAATAGCTGGTCAATCAGTAATTTTGAGTTCAAATTGAATATCAGTCTCCTCGGTGGAACAACCGAGGAGACTGATATTGAAATTTAAATCCACAGTTTCTCTAAATGTCCTTTTTCTGACAGTATTTTATAACTTTACCAGTTTGCACATCTCTCTGAATGAAACAACCATCTGTTACAGCAACCAGCGTTCGTGATAAAGTTCGTCGCTCTGTTCCCGAATGCCAAAGGTCCATTGGCATATTGCGATTACAATACGTCACCCAAATCAAGGAATCCTTGCGATTACCGGATTCATTTCGATGTACTCTTCCCCGATGATCCCTACAAAATTCCATATGCTGATTTGCAATTCACATTACCAAATAACCAGGATTATTACATTGCTGATCCGGTATATGACTATTGGCTAGAGCCATTGCCAACGCCATCATATCCTGGCGAAGCGGAATCCCTGACTGAGGAGCAATACGAGGTAAGAAAAAGACGAGTTTGCGAGGACAGCGTGGGCTTTTGTAATTTTTGATCAGGTCGTTACATAAGCTACTCTCCCTTACAACACAACTGCATCGCCTCCACTATTGTGAAGTGATGCGAACTTCGTATTTACAGTATGATTCCTGTGCACTCACTCTTAACCGCTGCACTGCCCTGTTCAGCGGTTTCCGTAACTCATTGGCTACTTTCACGTATTCCTCACCTGCTAACTAGTTTTTGGCTCGGCCCATTGTACTAATCGCATGTGCCCATCGGGGGTCATGGGGGCTTAGCCGATTGGGTGCCCCATGAAGAAGCTGTGTGTGCCAGCTCCCTGAAATCAAGCAGTTTCGCCATCAGCCACCACCAAATTCTGAACTGCAAGGGTTCCTTTGCGTCCTTGACTTTGATGGATCCTTCAATGACTTTCGAGCACACATTACTCACTGAACCAAGGTTTTCTTTTTTCAGCGGATTCTTCGTGACGACGCAGACAATGCTCCTATCATCCTTCGTATCACCATCTTCGATCGGGATGATGTTGGTCAGAACGATATGATTGGTCAGGAGGAATACAGCTACACATTAAATGATATTTTGCGATTACGCGAGAGGATACAGACAAAAGCAGTTACGTGCAAACCTGATGTCCGATGTCACGCTGTGCGGTAAGTCCACGTCATAATTTCGATGCTTATCATGCACTCATTTTTTAATAATTTTAGGGTCAAGTTCATGTTTTACTTATTGGACGATGAAGCGAAACGGTGATTTTCATTCTTCGATCTTCACTTTTAAATGCACTTTCATTGAAAATGCTTTAAACCTATTGATGCTTATGCAATTCGCTGCTATTTTTTTGAGTCTTTCGTCCAACTCGATCGCTTTTTTCTTTGGATCTCTTGGATTGTGAGATTTACGCTTGAAAACTAACGAAAAAGTTTATTTTTAGTCCGCAGACAACTCGGGATCGGCGTTGCCACATTTCTTATTTATAGAAATAATGCACCCAATGCACCGGCATATCTCATGTTTTCCCATTCCGTTTTCCCTAAACATACTTATAAGGACAAACATAGTTATGTGCGGATCCTCTTTCTATTTACGGGTACTACTTCCCCGTATTCCTCGTCCTACTGGCTCCTGTATCAACGCTCATCCTACTGACGCAAAATCTGCTGCAACACCGTCCGCTGCAGAGTTGTTCGTTCCAGAGTCAGGTTTAGATTAATTCACTTGAAATACAAGCTGAGAAAATAATCAATGTGCTTGGCAAGGGTCAGTAATACGATCCGCTCGAGTGTCTTGCACAGGCTCTGGATAGAGCGACGCATACAGGGCATGCTGCCTGACCAGGAGTCGGTTTATCGAAGAATATAGGTACATACATAAGATCTTGAACTTGACATGAGCAGAAAGCATGTCATGGGCAGTACTGAATGGTTGGTTGCAACTGATAACCTTTGATTTGCACAAATTGGTTATGCAACTGACGAGGACAACAAAGAAACAGGCCGGCAATTGGTCCAACGATGAACCTGTTTCTTTGTTATGCCGATCGGTGTTTCTTTGAGTGTCCGATGAACGAAAAGGCCTAAAGAGTAGATGTATGGTCTGACACGGTTAGCAGTACGCATACGGGTACTCCATCTCCCTTGCACCATTGCTTGATTTTGTATCACACAGTGCCCCCACAGTCGTGAAAATCCAAGATATCTCTCCAAATCTGTGTGGTATATGCATTTGTACAGAACACTTTTATATCACACGTTGCTAAATGTATTTCAACAAATCAAATCTCCAAGTGTACCCGTCAAGCAGAAACACAGCAGCATAAAAGCGAAACCCCATGTTGGCTCTTCATATACGGGTATAAATGTATCACTTTGAGCAAATATTATACGCGACATACTTGCACTTACAACACAGTAAACAATACACTGTATAATCCATTATTATACATCGAGTAAAGTTATGCTACAATTCGAACCACATAACGAGGCCAGGCCGCCGGGCTCGATATCTTCGTTATCATGCCACATTCAGCAGCAGCTTTTCGTTGCTTTTTCTCATTTCCAATTGCCGAAAACACGCATTTGGAGTCCCCTCGTATAATGTCCGTCTGGGACTTATTTTTTTTTAATAATTCCTTCCCTCAAATAGTTTCCCCGGAGTAGTGTGGGTTGCCAAGATGCTGCGGCACCATATACTACGACGTAATACATGGACCCGCCAAGGGCGCAAAGGTATAAAAGGGTAGGAAATCGCTCACTGAGAGAATACCATGTTCTGCAAGGGCTGATTTTGAGATTGAAATCCTTACTTATTTGGGAAAATCTCGATGTCAAAATGGCACAATGTGATTTTACATTGTGCCATTTTGACAAAAACCGCTCCTTGAATTTTCTCCAAAATTCAAATTTTTCCAAAGTTGCACAAAAACCGCTCCTTGAATTTTCTCCAATAAATGGGATAAATCAAGAAGATCATCAACGGAGTACCCGAAAAATAAGCAATCGACAAGTAACCAATGAAAATCTTGACCACTAGATCAGTTGTCGGATCACGTTTGGACGTATAATAAGAGATAATAATCGATATTGGATGAGGTAAGCTAGTTATACAAGTCCATAAAACTCCTTGAAATAATCGAATAATGGATTTGAAATATGTCCAGCACAGCGTCGATTTCCGCTGGATTATGGGATCTTGGTTTTCATCAAAAGCAAGTGCATGATCACGTCTTCGATCGTGAGTTCTCAGCCGAAAAACAACAACTGCCAGGATAATGGACGAAACCAGGCAGAATAAGGACGGTCCTACCATGAGTACGATGACCAAGATGGTCCCCCAAATGACAACATCTTCATCAGATTGAGCGAAATACAATGGAAACCAAGCCAGTGATAAGAGCCAAGTGATAACGCATACAATCACGACTCGCCAACGGGTCATGAATTCTCGATAATGCAAAGGTTTCAAGACAAAAAGGAGTTTATCTAAGTTTAGCACTATCAGGAAGTTCACGTAAGCCACACTAAATATGCTGTATTGGACGTAAACAAGGATCTCTACGATTTGCACGCCGTCGTAATCGGTCGGACAAAGGGCGTAGTCGTAGATGAACAGATAAACTGTTATGACAGTGCGAAGAAGCGAGCCTATGAGAGTCGATGCAGCGCAGTTGGCCACGAACCAGTTGAGTGACAGTTCTGGTCTGCTAGGTGGTCGGTGATCAGACCGTTTGGAAGCAGTGTTCGGAGTTTTCAAGGGGGTCATGTCTGCTGGTGGAACACTTTTAGGGGCTAGAGTGGACGGACCAGAAATACGAATCTTGCGTTGATAGTATGATTGACGAAGGACGATTGCGCTACTGCGATTGTGACGACGAAATAGAATACATATGATAAGCAGAATTCCGTTGAAGATAACACCAAGAAATGGAACTGATAAGGCGTAGACCCAGTATGGGTCGAAAGATGGACAGCGCAGAGTGGTTGATTGATTGGTAATATTTGGCCGAGCCATGAATAGAATAGAAGGTGACCCGACTGATTTTGATTTGACAAAATAATCACTTCTCCACTATTTTCGAGGCTTGTTGAAAATTACTCTGAAAACGATATTCTACATACTGCGTCACAATTTTTCTTATCAGATAAGAGCTAAGGTGATATTTGCCCTCGCAAGGTAAACACGATTAGATCAAGTTAGCAGGTATTTATTTCACACCGAAGAAAGTGCCCACCCCCACACTTACTGCAATACTGTATCTCGAAACAAAAGATCTAATTTTACTCCAAGAAACCGGACTCTTCGCCCACGAGCAGGGGCAGAACGTAGTAGAAGCGGAAAACAGCGAAAAAAAAATTGTGAAGAAATGCCTATTGCAAGAATTGACAGGGATTTTTACTAAATTAATTTTAAATTCGCTGGAAAATTTTTACATGTGCATATTACCCCGTTCATCACCATCCAGACCTTTCGTACAATTGGTCCAGGTCTCCGGCTTGGTGATGCGGTGGAACATGAACTGGAACTGGATCTGGAATTGGGGCGAGGTATAAACTTCTAGGAAAATATCTCAGCAGTATCTCATATAAGGTTAAAATGCCGATAATGCCAGATAATCTTCCATCACAGTTCCACTGCTGACAACTTATGCTCCGCGGGGGCCGAGCTCGCAAAACATCAGATTTTTGAACTAGACACCTGAAAGAAGTGACCTCGACAGGTGGCCAATCATCCACGATCCTAATCGTTTCTGGCTAACCTAATCAGTCAGTCACGTTCATGTAGGCATAATTCAATCTAAAAATAAAACCCTTCGTGCTATTCAGGCCTGTGTCTCATGATAAGAGGGTGCAATAATCGCTTCCATGTCTCATCAGCTAGCTCGTTCGGGATGGGAAATGGCTCGAGACAGCACGGGTCAGTGCACAGTCTCCTTCTAGTTCTTTCCCTGCCTTTCCCGCTTCTAACTACACGAACTGGCGCTATTGGTTACAGCTTTGGCGAGGCAGCTCTCTAAAATAGAATTGCCGCGAGCGAGAGCATATTCAATGGTCACTAAGTTACGATAGGCCACATGACGAGCTGATTAACTGATTGAGAAAGTAGAAAATTTGATTGGAGCACAGTGATGTTCCTTGTGGCAAGTGCACTCGGCCTAACTGTTGTGAGGAAAAGGAGACCTGATGCTTGAGTCATTGATGTGAGGCAAGCCGACAAAAAGTGTCACCAATGCGTAGATTTAGACCGTGAAACTGTATAAGCCATTTTCTGCGAGAATAGGAGAAAGCATGTTTTATGGCTTATACCATAAACCTAAAGAGTGAAGCTGAGTTCATGACAATAGGTTTTCAATGACATGCCTGCTTTGGCTTTTCTATATCTGCTTCTAGCTCCTGTTTGGACTTTTTCACCACATACCCTATATGTAGGTACATGACTACACGACGAGGACAGGAGATAGGGTATTAAAAAATCCCCAAAGCCAAAGGGTATTATCACACAATATAGCACTCGTATTTTAGTTACCCCACGCGGGATTTGAACCCTCCTCGGAAATACTTAGCATTCAGCAGGAGATGCAGAGATAGACCATATCGTCCAGGTAGCCGCATGGAGCGAGTTCGAAAGATGCGCTGGCAGCATGGAAAGAAGTGGCATGGTATAGACTTGGCAAAACAGTTGTTTTCGTCCAACTTGATCAAACTTACCGTAGTTAAGTCCGTCAGCTAGAAATTTCCCGTTTTGTTGGGTTAGCATCCTTTTGACGTGCTGAATGGGAAAAATAACATCGTCTGCAGGCGAATTTTGGATCCTGTTTCCCCTGTAATTAGATTCAGCTTCGTGCACCAAGAACGGATGCCGCTGCAGCCAGGTGTCAACAAAAATAACTTCGAAACAGAGGAACAGTAGGCGTGACTCGAGGTGGTACAGTTCCTGCATGGAAACGATCATCCCTACGTACTCGTAGCTTGCTAATATTGCCCAAATTTAGAGCATAAAGATCATGTATCACCATCGGATTCGATATTTTGGATTGAAGAAGTCCATCTCGATGCAATCTGAGCTGGTCCTATCAATTAGTCTAATCCAATTCAGTCAACTAGCACCCACTCCAGAATGACTCAGATTGGGTAATACGACGTCGCAACGAGAAAAGCTCTTTTAAAATCGGGTGAAAGATTGCAAAGCCCATGCAAAACAACTTTTAAACGGTTCTAAATGGTTTTAAAAACGTTAACAATTAGGGAGATCAAGTGGGTGGTTGAGTCCAGCATCGACCGAACCACCGGATTGCCAGTTTTTACCGAACCGAACCGAATCGGTTTTTTTGGACCGAACCACCGAGTCGAACAAACAATTTTGAATTTCCTCTCTTATTAGTGAAAATGCGGTTATTTTGTTTGGGATTTCGTTTTAGCTTTGAATTTCGCAGTCCCTTTCTCCTAATTATCTTGTCCTTTTTTCATTATCTTCCAAATTTCAATTCAAAGAGTGGTTAAAAAGGATTGACTTCCAAATATTTTGAAATATGGGGTGCGCCATAAAGAATGACCCTCACAGAAATAACTAGTTTCCTTCGAAAGCAGTCGCGTTGTGTTTACACTACCACAGCACATAGAGCATGCAACCTGCAACAGGCAACGCACTTATCGTTAGTGTCCATCATATTGAACAGTTGTTTGTACAAACAAAAGTCGAGACCTCAGAAATTTGGTTACACTGCCAGTCATTTTGGATAAAGGTACAGCAAGTCATTCCAGATATATGGAAGAAAGGTTTGAGGGAATACTGTATTACTTGGATCTTTCAGCAAGATTCGCATGCGCGCGCATGCGCGAAGGCTCATGCCCACAAAGATTCACAGAACTGGTGCAGGGATCATTTTCCTGATTTTATCGAAGCTAAGCGTTGGCCCTCGAATAGCCCCGATTTGACCTCATTAGACTACTCAGTTTGGGTAAAATGTGCTCACGCAATGAACTGGGATTAAGTAAAGTTTAAAGCAAACTCTAGTGAAAGGAGTTCCTTCGGATATTGTGAACAAAAGTTGTGAAAGTTGGCACTCTCGTTTATATCGCGTTTTAAAACGAATGGTGGATATATCGGCAAAGTAAAATAGGTCAAGCCGACTAAGAATTGAGTGCTGAACATAACGGTATAAAATTTACCGCGATAACTTGCATGTAAGGCTGGTAGAAGACAAAACAATACATAGATGGTCATTCTCTATGACACACCTGATATAGATGGTGATTTGCAGAGTGTAAGATATTGGTGAGCGTAGGAAATTCGGTTCGGTTCGGTAGGTAGGTAGGTTCGGTTCGGTCGGTTCGCGCAAAGATAACTGATAGCTAGGCGAAGTCACATCGACTCCTTACAATTTGAAACCATCTAAACTGAGTGATCGGCATCGGCACTGCCATCGCCTCCGTCTGCAACAATACTCAGGTCATCTGCATCACCAAAACCATCATTGTGCTGAGATTCACCAACAGTCGCCACTAATCCGGCAGACATGAGAGGGCACATCCGCACTCCACCTGGATGCAACAGTCGAGTAAGCCATGTAGGTACGAGTACTACGCCTATAGCCATTGTCGCAGTAATACGCCCGTACGTTGACCGCTTCCGAAATCAATTGAGATCTTAATACATTTCAAACTTGTGGAGCTAAATACGTACCCCTCCCTCAAGGTCAATCAGCCCCAATGTCGGTCCTCTGGCTCGCAGGATACATGCCTTCTAAAGGTTGGTGTCATGGTATCCTTTGCGCTTGCATATAGAAAACCACACATAACTGAGTCAGTTGGGCTGCTAAGCTATCTCGCTAGCTAGGTTAGATTTAGACGAATAGTCTGTCAGTTGATTGTCTGTGAAACGCAAGTTAAAGTTAACCATGGAACTTTTCTTTAGTTAATTGTGCAGTTAAACTTGACTGCAACTCGCGAACCGGGCCCTGGTACTTCTCGTTCCATAACTAACTTTTCATCGATCACACCCACAACATTTTGATCAGTATCCTATAGTATCGCTCAGCTTCTGGCTTTCGACGCCAAACGAGTTCGAGACATGCTCTTTACGTACGGTGGCATAGCCTGTTCGTTGACGTCGCGCATTGCGAGTTCGAATGCCCATCTCATTCATTCAAAAAGATTTCCCCCGCTCGAATCTAAGGCTGCTGGAAAGTATATTTTGCTCGCGCACGCGTTGCCTATGACGGGGTTGCAGCCAACGTAAATTAGTGGCAAGGAACCCCGTCACAAGCACTACGATTTCGTTGCTTGTGACCCCGATGTTACCAACGCCATAATAGTGCTACGAATTCTCTAGCCCGGAATACTGTATGTAGTCTAGTTTTGCGTGCTCTTTTTTGCGGCCTATGGCCTTTGGTGCGGTTCTACAGCGTATACAATATCCTGCTCTCCTCTTCGTGTCTTCAGATCGGTTGGGTTCTGTTGTCTCTCCATACTTTTGAAAACCATGGGCAAGGTCTGACGATAAGGCAATTGTCGGTATCGCCCAGTAGCCGGCAATCGATAATGCAATTATCAGCCGATAAGCCAGATGATAAAAAAGTTTCGAAACTCACATTAAAATTTTTTGAAATCCAACTTTGAACTTTGGGGACTGGAAATTTAAATTTCGGTCATACCATCACCCTTTTTTCACGCATTTTTTAAATTTCGCAACCCTAATTCCCGCAAAAACTCACAACAAATTTAAACCAGTCTTGAAGCACGACTTCAAAGGACTCGAGACTGCGTTGCAACCTCCAAATATTTTCTTACTCTTCTTCGCGTATGTTAGACCCAATACAGTATTGGGATGTACTTGTACTGTACAGTACGTGAAACTTGTAGAAATAACCATGCGACAGTGCCAGGCGGCGGACATACTGTAAGTACCAAAATCCAGCAGGTCTGGGCAGGGTCTGGATTTGGATGAGACCGTAATTCATAAATTAGGAAACTCCCTTCTTCTTTCAAGAACCTTCGCTTAAATTTAGTTCACTGAAAATCCTAAAGGTACAGCATGCGTAGGCGCACCGTTGAACCTTACATGAGACTTTAGAACCATTTTGCAACTTATGACTAATTTTGGGAGGCCACACAAAATTAGAAGCAACCCTAGCCTAGATATACCGGGCCACGTAGA
This sequence comes from Mesodorylaimus sp. YZB2_4, assembly GCA_030248295.1. Lineage (NCBI taxonomy): Eukaryota > Metazoa > Nematoda > Enoplea > Dorylaimida > Dorylaimidae > Mesodorylaimus > Mesodorylaimus sp. YZB2_4. The sequence continues at coordinate 48,892 of JASANH010000554.1, read as the reverse complement.
TTTCGGGTGCGCACTAACGTAAAGCACAGGGCTAGCGCGTATGCAAATTTTCCACAACAATGGCCGCCTCCACGATGTACCTGAGCATCACATGCTGTGCGACATGGATGTACCTGTGCGTACGAAAGAAAATTCTGGAAAACCCTCCTATTTCTCGTCTGAAATTTCAAGTTTTCGTTGGTTTGTTGATTGAAATTTTTAAGAAATGATAAATAGCGGTTGCAACAAAAAGTTTTTGCTGAAATTTCTAGACAACGCATGCGTCGCTGAAAATTCTATTTGAAAAGAATTGGGTAGGCGGCGAAAACAATAGGATACCCTGCTGCAAACACGCAACTACAAAATTACACATGGTTCCAAGCACCCTCAAAAACCTCAGAAAACTCCTCAAATTTCAAGGTGCCGCTCAAAATCCTAAAAACCCACTCAAATTACAAGAAAGGTCTGGAATCTCCTCAAAAATCAAAAAGTGTGATTGCTGGAAAGCTGACCGCACGAGGTACTAATGGCCCTGCACTAGAAAGCAAGGCACTTTTGCTGTTTGGTCCCCAACATACAATAGGTTAGCTGGCCCGATTAGCTTAGGCTGGTACTAGGCTTTGGCTAAAGCTTAGGCTGGCATATGACACCAGGCTTAGGCTTAGTCTGGTACATACAAGACTTAAGCTTGAGGTGACATTCGGCTTCAGCCGGCCTTATAACAGCCTTCGCCTGGGGATCAAACGGCAAAAGCGCTGAAAGCAGATAGTATTATTGCAAATGAACCAGTCAGGAGCCTAATAGCTCCACAATATCCTTCTTTTGGAAAAGCGCTGTCTTTGAAATCGAAAGAGATTAAAAAGAACTTTTTAATTCCATTGTCAAGCATAATTGCTGACTATTCTTGCAGTAGGTGCACTGATCGAGAATTTTTTTTTGGTCCATCAATCAGCCAATGAAATTAGGAATGATATGTTTCGATGATTGCTGATCGCATGATCACGCAAGATTCTTCAATTATATACATCAAGGCCCCACCTAAGGCCCACCCCCTTATAAAACGTAGGCCTACAATGTTGACACAGCTGGTGACTCATTTTCAAAACATCGGGGCATACGCATTTCTTGGTCAATCGCAAAACGGCGAACTACAAGTTGCTAGGCGACGACCCGCCCACAAACTGTAGTTCGATTTTTTGCTTTAAACTGCCCTCGCGAGGTGCCCCCCTCTTTTTTTTAACTCCTCCCCTTTTTCCCTCCTCTAGCAACGCGTTGCTACAGACGCGAGCAGACTGTTTGCAATAAGCAGTCGCAGTTCGCGCTTGATTTGAACGTAAAACCTCATCAAAATGCTGTCTGCTTCTGGCGGCAACGGCGCGAGGAGGCGGGGCCGTGTTGCATTACCGAGATAGCGCGCTAAACCTACGTGGGGCAAGAGGGCTCCTTGCACTATTATGCCGTTGGTAAATCGGGGTCAGAAGCAACGAAATCGTCGTGCTTGTGACGGGCTTCATTGCAACTAATTTACGTTGGCTGTGATTCCGTCACAAGCAACGCGCCGGAGTGGCTACGCATACCTGCTGCTGATGACGTCATCATTATTGCCCTATTCTGTAGCCTATTGACTCGCCACTAGACCTGAATCTGGTGAAGACTGCTCAGGTGCACTCGCGCATTACCCAAAGAGCACAAGATTTTTATGTAGGCGTTGCGAACACCGGCAATCCTGACAAACAAGTATGCGCCATTTAATAGAGTCAGGCTTCTAAATGCGTCAAAAAGCTAATTTTAAGAACTTCCCGCAAGAAGCTTCTTTCTTTATTTTCAAGTCACTGTCAAGAAGCAACCTGAGGAGCCAATTCTGCTGCATTCCTATGGTAAAAAAGTTCTAGGAGACAACAGACACAGGAAATAATACATAATATTCTCATTGGTTGATTCTAATTAGCAATAGTAGCTCGTTTAAAAACAACAGACCGTAAAAGTGTGTAATTATCTGCCCAAGGAAACCAATTAGCGAGACGAAACAGCTGAGAAGTTGAGGAGAGGATTTTTATTGAACAAAGAATAAGCACTAGATTTTTCATAACAACTCGTGGAAGGCCATTAACCAAAGTGCTTCATCGACTAGCGAATAGGCATGCCCAGTCGACCAGCATTGCGTGGCTTCGATCAGTTGATGTCAATTCGATGTTGGCCGAGTAATCTTTAGGGCTTGATGGACAGGACGTAAGCTAAGCGCACGAATAATCTTTGCTCACTTCACTGCACTTTTGAGCAGCCAGAAGACAAGTCCGACTATTCCAGTGGGATTTTTAAGACTATGGCCATGGCAAATATGATTGCGTTTATGACGCTGTGCTATTTTCTGATGTGGTCAGCAAACGACATGGTGGGTGAAGGAGAAGCTATACGGATATACAGCGGGTCGTCGGTATTCTCAAACTATATCAAGCAGTTGGGGTCGGCCAACAAGGGGGCCTATTACAGGTAAGTCGAGTATGCTGATTAAGATTTTAATGTTTAGAGTTTCTAAACCTGCGGGTAAGGTTTACCAATCGACATTGCAGTGGAAGAGCATGTAACCGTAAGACGTCATCTCAAAATACCCCCATCGAATTTGAAGCAAATTTGCTTCAAATGTGAAGTCCGCCAAATTTGACGTGAGCTGGGCAGAATTTGACCGCTTCGAATTTGAAGCATGCGGTTGTTGGCGATAACATTGACGGCGGCATGCCGCGCCCCCCCCCCCCCCTGCTGTCTTGACCCAGTTCCTCATGCGCTGAAAAACGACGACGACGACCAAATCTGGCCAATGGACGGCAGCGGAGAAGCCCTCGCAACGAGTGGCTGGCGTGTGGCGGCCGGTCGAAAGAAGGCCAAATTTGAAGCGGTCATATTCTCCCCAGGATGCGGACTTCACATTTGAAGCAAGTTTGCTCCAAATATGAAGGACGTATTTTGAGATGACGCCTACTGACCAGTGCCTTAGTCACCCATACAGCTGGTGCCATAAAAGGACCTTGTGAGCAGAGGTTCGCACAGGAAGAGACTACACCATGCCCCGCCACGCCAAAAAACCATGAAAAGGAAACATCAATAATGCCACCCCACGGAATTTCCCCCCCTCTCCCCCCCCCAATTTTGAAGTATGATCAATAATCCCACTTCAAAAGCTGTTACGTACTGTATATTCAATAGGAATCAACTGAAGCCGGAGAGAAAACGACGTTTGCTAAAAGTACTGGACGATTTGGCGGCGCAAGGGTACATCGAACCTGCGTTCTAGTGATCTTCGATAGTGGACCTTGCGTAGTACGAGAACATCAGTCAACGATGGCGTGCTATGATTGTTTGATGCATGCCTACAAAATGAACATACAATCATGTGTTGCTAATGTGCTCATGAGAGATGCAGAAATTCGATCTACATTGGCCCCTGGTCGCATCCTCTCTGCGACGCATAGGTATTGTACATGAAAAGACCTGACCTACCGTACGCACAAACGTGATTAGTATGCCCACTCATCATTTACAGGCCTCTAGCATGCTCAATGACCCCAAATAATTGAGTCATCACTGGACTACCACCACCAGACCACCAGTTATAAAATGGGTAATTTATTCGATCGTGTGACGATTCCCCCACCATCAGTGTTGAGAGACTGCGGCGTTTCAAACTTTGAGCCTCCGTCTAGGAACAATAACTAATGCACAAATTGTCATCACTTATCCTGAAAGATGTGAAATAACCCTGTTATGTAATAGCGACCTAAATCGTTTGCTGCGCGTTTGCTCCTTTGACCACGCTAGCCTGGTCAAGACGAGCCTAAAATGTTTAGTAAGCGAGCAAACTGATTCGCAAAATCTGCGGCTCGTGAATTCACCGAAGTCCCAGTGCCTGAATGTCATTTTGGCATTTGCATTTGCAATTCGAACCCTACCTTGATAAGCAGAGAAAAACTGAACTAGAAACATGCACTTGTATACGTATCAAATATCCCTCCAGAAGTATTCAGGGAGTTCAAAAAGTTTGTAGCCTGAGTACCTCACACATGAGCTGCAGCAGCGAAATTGTACTTTACACCCCCCCCCCCCCCCCCCGTACATCCTACACTTATCGTGCTGCCACACGTCCTGTCACACTGGTGCTGCTCTATGCAACCAAAGTCGTACCCACATCAGGCGAAAGAATATTAGTGGGGGAATCGTCACAGTGGGGCAAACGACGCACGTTTCAGTGAGTCGATTCCATTACCTGGAACGGTGGGGGCCGTCACGGGACCCTTTATTCTACCGTGGTCTCACAATGGCTCACGACACAACGAACATCGAGGCACTGCCGACTGTGAGGCCGCCTGGCGCACACCAGTTTCGCCACATCTGAGGCCGTATTCCAGAAAGCTAGCTGGAAGCTAGTGACATGTATTTTACGAGCTCGCCAGCTAGCTAGTGACATGAAAGGAAAATTCCGGGGAGGTAACAGTAATTTTCCTATGAGGTATTCTGTGATTCCAATGTGATTGTTTCTGTGATAGCAAACGCAGTCACCTCACTGGATCCCAGTCACTTAGCTGGAAAAACTCGCTGGAAAACGCTTCTGGAATACGGCCTCGGGTCACTTACCCGGCATGCGTAGAGTGTCCACATGCCAGCACGACAGAGGTTTCAGACCTTCTGTAAAACATCAAGGCATCTGCCCGTTAGCATTCCGACAAAGCAGGAACTTCGTAATGCAGTAATCGATCGATGGATATTTCTATCGATGTCGCTTCAACCGGCTAAAATTACGCGAACTCTATATAGTGTTATTAGATGTACCTCGTATAGGCAAAGTGCTTTTTCCGATAGGCCGCATAACTGAACAGCAAACGGTGTCGCCTGGGTTCTGCGTCAACGGGATGCTACCAGAAGGAGGGCCAGTACGACATGAGAAGATTGATGTCCGCACGTAACGATGTTTGTTTTTTAGTTTAGGGGAAGCGAAGAGGGAGGATGTGCCTACGCATCTATGGTGCGGATAAATTTAGGCACAAAATACATCAGGTCCGGATCTATGGTGCGGATAAATTAGGCTTCTACTGTATTTCGTAAATACATCAGAAGCGTTCTAAGTAAAAACTGGCATAATCTGTAATGCTGAACGGTGCTGAAAGGTATATTGAACCTATAAAAACTGGCAAACTTCTGACGCCAAGTGTGATTGGGGAATCGTCACGGGACCCTTCATTCTACCGTGGTCTCACAATGGCTCACGACACAACGGACATCGAGGCCTTGCAAACTGTGAGGCCACCACCCACAATCCAATACATCTGAACGAATGGTCAGCAAATTAAAAAGAAAAGACTGAAACAAAATGGCAAGTAATCTCATAGAATAAATAGGTTTGATCAGTATTTCGGCAGGTAAGCTAGTGCATTAGGCTGCTTCCACTAATCGTCAGGTGCCAGCAAGAGCTACTAGCGGCTAAGTTAACTGCGGCCTCACCCGGTAGTGCGCATACCCATGTGATGCTGAACATTAACAAACTAAAAGCAAGATTTCTGCAAACTTTGTCGAAAATTTGCACTCCTCTTCCTTGCACACAGATATATCAATTATAGTGGCACACTTTAAAGTTGGTCGGACCTTTCTATTATCTCTTTTGGAACGTGAGAAGCTTTCTCCTCCGTCCCCTAAGAAGGATTACCTACTTCTCATTTAGTTCGCTCCACCCCTCTCCCCTCCTCCCTCCATCCCTTTAGGTGAGCCCCTCCCCTCCCCGAGTACTCTGTATGTGATATCCGAATGTAGATATCAGCATGAGTTTCTCGAAATTATTGAGCGGGATGATGATCTTATGTCGAACACTGATCCTGATGGAATAAAATTTACATACAATACATATACCGAATAGACTGCGGTCACACTTTCTTGAATTCTCAGCATATAATGGGTGCGAGTGTGTGTGCTGTACGTGGTCCATGTCCTCCAGACGCTTCTTCAGCAAACTACGTTGCATGAGAAGGTGGTACAGTCGAGTATGAACCGACCTACAGTAAGGAGCCGGGGTGACCAGAATGCACCAGGATCCTGCACTGGGCAAGTGCCCCGCTCTGCCACATAATATCCATACAGTATAAGTTTGGTCTGGTGGAATCGCATCATCCGATCCTCTCTAGGCTCTCACGTAAGCTTACAATTATCAGTCTTTTTTTAAAACCGTGCATTTACAGATAGTGTGGTTTTATCCGCGACCGCTTCAAAGACAATTGACTACTACAACGCTCATGACATCGTTTTGTTTGCCTCGCTTATTTTTGAGTACTTTTTTTGCCACTACTTTCCTAGGAGCTTAGGCGCAAGCAAGGTCAGTCGGCCTTTTTGCAGCTTGGATGACGCGTCCACCCCCTCCCCCTTATTCCCATCCACCCAGGTCCCCTGCCACAATTTCAAACGGACCTACTCGCTGTGCCAGTTAAAATATGTTTTATGCTCCTTATATCACCTGAACATCACTTCTGGCCTCTGCGCCGTTTGCGTTACAGTAACCCACCAGGGCGGCACTCCCGTCGCGACAAGTCTGGGCATGTTGATGTGAGGGGCCACAGTTTTGTAGTAATTAACTTTTTCTCGTGACTTAGTGTTCATTTACCATGCTCCAAACGAAAATACTATCCGAAAAAAGCGGTGCTATATTGCGGGTAGTTCTATCACGCCCGTACGCCTCAGCAGCTGTGCAACCATCGGCGCATGCAGATTATTGCTTGCAGTTGCCAAAACCCGATGGATTAAAGGTACATATGGCGAAAGTTCTATGCTGGTACCGATGCTAGAAATATTACACTTTTTGGTCAGCCTAAAGTTATAAAATGAATTATAAAATGAGTTATTCATGAATTTATATATTCCACAAAACTTTGCAGCGTTGCACTTTCAAAACCACTTGACTTATATTTTAGACCACTCGTCTTGCCAGTGGTTTATTTGTTGCCACAGTGGAAAATTACAAGCCGGTCACTCGTATCTCCTTGCTTTTTAAAGCTGGCAGTCGATACGAAACGAGCGAAACCCGTGGCATCGTGCATCGTTTAAAAAATTTAGTTGGATTGGTAAGGGCATTCAATGAGTGTCATGTCATGATTTGGTAGAGTCACTATGACGCACAAGGATCCAATTAACGATGGCCCCGCAATAAGTTGATCAAAAGTCACAAAAACCTATCTTATGCTAAATACAGTCGACCTCGGATAATTGCAACCACTCGGGACGCCAAAATGAGTCGCAATTAGACAAAATTGCAATTATCCGAGCTTGAAATACACGTGAAACATACTATAGCTTAAAAATCGGGGAATGGGGACTTGTTGCAATTATCCGAGGTCGACTGTATTATTGTTTCAGGAATGCTAGAAGCCATAATGCTCCTTAATTCCTATAATTGCAGTCTGACAGCTCTAAATGCACGTGCAATTCATACAGAGAAGGCTAAAACTTTTTGCATCGTCTGACTCGAAAAAAAAACGGGCTCTTGTGTTGTTAATCAAAAATCAAACTGCCGAAACCTGGCGAACCTACTCATATGCTGCAAGAACATTTTTCGAGACACTGCCCCTACGGGACTTACAAATTTTAGTTATGACGCAGGGTTTATTCGAATTCCTACACCACCAAGTCAAAATTTTGAGCGCAAAGTTTTCTGACCGTCAAACTTCGTGTATCTGATCATTCCTTGATCTTGACACGTTCTGGAAACTTCATGAGGTTTACCCTGCATTATTACCAGAAGCCTTCACATATACCCTACTTCTACTAAAGACTAGCAGAAGACATCACTTTCACAAAGGAACATAGCAAACCGTTAAGTGGAACTTTGCAAAACCAAAAATTGTTCCTTGGTGCAAAAGAAGAGAATAAGGCAAGATATTAGGGGCGTCTAGCCAATTCGTCAGCAGTGGTCAGCGTCTAAAGTCCTGCGGATATTTAAATTTTTATGTGGTAAGGAAGTCGAGCGTTGCGAAAAACACGCAGGGCTCTTTCCAAACTTCTTTTTCGGGTTGCAGGCTTCGATTTTAAACTTTCACCACTCGAATTCGGGGCTCCTCAAAAAAACTTGAAATATCTGGAGGAGTTCAAAAATGTTACAGGATTTTAGGCGCTGACCACTGCTGACCAGTAGGCCAGACGCGTCTTATATTTTGCGCAGAGCTCACTTTTGCACCAAGAACCACATTATAATTTTTGGTTTTGCACAGTTCGACTTAACGGCTGGCGCTGGTCCCTTGTCAGTGTTCCCTGGTGAATCTATCATCAGGACGTGGGAAAGTTTTCCAGTGTGAATCCCCGGTACATCTTCGGGTTGAGGATAGTTTACTTATAAAAAATACTGCTTTTTGTGTGGTGTGACGAGGCCTAGTGCAATGCGCACATATTGGTCTGTGAGATCAGGTCAGTGCTGGTAGTTGGGGCTAGCTAGCTATCTGCCAATGCTTTAAATAGAAATAGAAAAATGTCCGAAGTGGTCCTATTTTGACAAAGTTGACAAAAAATTTTCAGGGTGCAAAATTTATTATGAAACCCTTGAGGTCATTGATAATTCTGAGGCGCAAGATGAGATCGACATGCAATAGCTTGGCCAGGCTTTCACTGATAGTGTTCTTGTCTCTGCTAATCTGCAATAGATTTACGGGTATGTGTGAAGGTTCAGGTAAAAAATGCAGGAAGTTTTTAGAACATGTCAAGAAATTAACGTATAAGCAGACTTTGACACTCTGAAAGCTTTTTCTCATCCCTGTCCCCGTCCCCGGAAAAATCACCCCGGTCAAACGTTAGTTTGGGACGGGGATCGGGGTCGGGGCCCTGGTCGAAGACCCCTTTCTGGTACAGTAAAACGTGACCATATGTGCCCCTTCGTGAGCGAAATTCAAAATTTTTCCCGTGCCGTGAGCATTATCCTGAGGTCCACCATCGACCGATCGACCGATCCGATCCGACTGCTGGATCGGCCGGATCAGCAACTAAATTTTTTCGCGCTTTATCTGCTGGAAAACGATAAAGTGTGGCATACTATGCTATGATGAGAGGCATACTATGCTGTGACTATTCTGTCAAATCAGCATTTAATCCCGCTTTAGGCGTTGATTAGCTCTTCAGTGTACTTTGGAGTGGTCTGACAGTCTGAAAGTGACAGCGAGGAAACAGAGCAGGTGGGTGAGGGTGCTGTGCCAAATACATCATCCCTAGCAATCTTTCACTTTTATGAGCTAATCGGCCGGATCGGATCGGCATCAGATCCAGGCCTAGGGTCGAATAGATCGATGCTGGCCTGAGGTACCGTCAAGCAATGGAGGTCAGAATTTTCAATCTTAAAAATCTTGCACTTGAAAAAACACATAAATCGAAATCACGTGTTCATTTTGCGAAATGACACCATAATAGTAATGAAAATGTTTTTATTAATAATTTCAGTCGACAAGTCGCCGCACAGCCGTTGATTTCAATCATCACGTTGCCAGCGTCGGAGGAATTTTGACATCGACCGCAAGTCGCGATCATTTGTCGTTCGATCTTCAAATATTTCGTCGAAATTTGTAAGCTGCAAATCTGTCTAGGAATATTCCAGTGATAGGTTCTTCGCTACTAATCGCAAAAGGAATTAAATTTGCATTATTCGAACTCGCTAAAGTATAAGTTTTGCGGGTTATATTTTGCATTAGGAGGAACATCAATTTTATGATAAAGATGCCTACGTAAAATCGTCTGCTAACTGGCACTTTTTCGTTTCAAATCTCGCTTAAATAGCAGCATCACAAAACTGGTCTCGTTGTCTTAACTATTGTCGCGGTCCCGAGCGACTGCTCCAAGTTTAATTGTGCGCCCCATATCTTCCTTAGAGTCGAAGCTTTTCGTATTTTGGACGAGTTACTCGGCGGACAATTTCACGCGCAAGAGCATGAATTGGAATCAAGTTCGGCTCAAATGTTACGAGAAGTTAATTCTTTGAAGGAAACGAACTGGCCCGCTTGTAAGTGTTGATGCCAATCGCCATTATTCCCTAATACCTAAACATCTTGTATTTTTGCTTACAGTTTTAAAATTTTTCTTTTGGGCGTAAAGTGAGATGCGGCTGCTTTTGTGCATAGCCCATTAGGATTTTGGCGTTCTGGGTGCTTCTTTGTGAATATTAGGGTGAAATTCAAAATTGAAAAAGGGGTTCTTTCCCATGTTTTAGGGAGCTCAACTAGTTAGCGACGCTGAGGTTCTGATAGGGGCGAACTGCGCAAATGCTCATTACCCACCTTTTTTGGCGAAGAAACTGTTTCTCGCTTTTTTGCAACAAAACCCGTGCTAGCACCTGCTAGCTGTAACTGCTTCTTTTCTGAACACTATCTCAGAAGTATGGGACCTCTTCTATGAGAAGTTGGGAAGGGTGCATAGGGCCCCATACAACCTGTACTGTAATAGTAGTTTCAGCTGCACCCTACCCGCCATTGGCCAAGGAAGCTGATGTTTTGGCCAGCACTCGCTCGTTGGTATGCTGAGGACCTCTGGAGACGCAGACAGGCAAGAGTAGCCAGTGCACCCTTGGGGAGGGGGGAGAGATAGTAGAGCATTATACCTGCCCTAGAAAAATCAACCCGATTCAGCTAACTCGTCCTTGCCACCATGTCTTAATCAGCGGACCAGGGTCTTCATCTGACACCTCTTATCGAATGCTATACGAATGCAAATGCCGTCACATGTTAAGCCTCGACCACACGTGAGAGGAATTATATTGGAAAAGCTTGCTGATGCTTCGCCATTCACCTAGATAGAGGTGTTTTCCCAGGTTCTCGTGTTTCTACTTAAGCCGCGTAGAGGCGGTCAGCGAGGCGCGTGCAGGCCTGAATCGGTTCGACCACTGGCACTTGATTGCTGCCCAGTTAATGTTCACGCAGAACGGAGAGTCCAAAAAGTGTGGTTTTTTCTTTTCTACACCATCTTTTTCGTCACTGTAGATACCTTGGAAAAATTGCACAAAGTGGCATATCGTCGTCAAGGGTTGGCCAACTCTCTACTCTCGCCCAAATACGCAATCGGTCATCACTCGGTCGAACAGCTGGCTGAATTTGTTCTCGAGCATTTCACCACTGGGAATGCCACTTTGGCCGTGACTGGAGTCAATCACGAGGAAGTCAGTAAATGGGCATCGGATGTTTTCACGTTGACGAAAGGACCGTCAGCAGCAGCGCCAGAAAAGACTAAATTTTATGGAGGTGATTTAAGAAAACAACAAAAAAGTGATCTAAGCGTTGTTCATATCGGAGGTCCATCGGTGGGGCTGGACGATGTGAGAGGTACGATCACACATACCCTCTTGGCCAATGTATTGGGTACTGGTCCTTTGGTAAAATGGAGCGATGGCGGTCAAAATCGATTGGCCAAAGCTGTACGAAAAGTTACATCGAGTCCATTTCATGTAAGTCTTTGCTGATCCTGCTTCTTGAGTTTGAAATTTTAGCTTTTTTGAATTGATGTTTTTGAACTATTTTAAGCGGCCATTTAGATTCTTACTTGGGGCTGATTATCTTATATGCCGCTGTAATTTGATTTTTTGCAGGTATCTGCATCAAATATCGGTTACGATGGAGTTGGTATGTTTACGATTTTCTACTCGAGCCATTGGGCTGATAGTGGCGCCGTAGCTAAAGCAGCTGTTGGTCAGTTGAAGTCGGTGGCCAGTCAAGGAGTGAGCGAAGATGAATTACAGGTGAAACAATTATATTCTTTTGTGTGGATGCTTGCGTGTGTCTTTCTGGTTTTTAGTGTGTGTGGTACCAATAGGGCACACGCAAGGCGCAAGGTCTATTGCGTGGTTTTTACTGCAATAAGAAATAGGAATCTACTAGTAGCAAGAAGAGCAGCTGCTAGAAACATGAAGGGGTCTGAAAATGAACACTGACCTTGACCCGTTTGTTATTTTTTGTGTTAGCACCAGAATGAGTCCTTTGAATTGTTGTTGATCCAGCATTATTTTCAGGCGGCAAAGAATCGAGTGAAATATCGTCTTTTGACATTGGCCGAAAACGACGATTACGTAGTTGAAGACTTAGCTGTGCAAGCCGCTGTTCGCCAGTCGGACGTGTGCTCGGCCGAAGATCAATTGAAAGCCGTGGATCAGGTGACGGCAGCCGATTTGCAACAGGTAAGAGATTTCTCAGTATTACGAGCGATAAAATGACTGATCGGCTATTGATTTTCTCCAATAACAGTTTTTCCATTGCAAACACTGCCAAATAACTTGCATCTGACTTTGATGGAGTGACTTTAAACTGTAAAACAGTAGGTGATCGCTTACTATTTTATAGTTTTGATCAGCACTTTTTTATTGTCGTGAGGATTCATCAATATCTTGGATCTTTTCACATGATCATTACTAATAGTGACACAATCCTGAATCAGGCATTTACTGGACACAGGTTCACATGATCACTGCTAATCCTATCAGTCATGGCCCTTTGATCAGGGATCAATCAGCTGTTTGTGCGAACATTGAAGAAGAGCCTGATTACCATGTATGCTCGAATAATTGTTTCCTGGGGCGAAAATCCTTCCGTGTATAAATTATGACCTTTCGCCCTGAGTGCACATACCTGTGCTTAGTCATGGCTATGCTTGGTACCTGTGCCTGTCATGGCATGGCTATGTCATGTCATGTCATACTGTATCCGTAGCCAAGCACCATAAGGCGCACTCGAGGGCTAAGGAACACATATTTGACAATCATTTTGTACCGAGGCGGGAGTCGAACCCTCCCCTCTTAAGTGCGCACCCAGCGTGACAGGCAGACGCCTTAACCCGCTAGGCCACGACCCTGGGTCATGGTCATGCCCACATATGCTTGGTACCTGTGCTTGGTCATGGTGGTGGTAAATTATGAACATAAACATAAATGTAACATTTCGATCGCCCTTCTGGAAAATGACAAATTTCCAATTCATTGATTCAATTAAATCTTCATTATTTTCCTGCGTTTTAGTCCCGCCTTGGAGCAGGGTCCTCAATGCATTTTGCATGTTTCGTGCAAAGTTATATGCTTCCTTCACGATATCATCGCCTCGTTTTAATCACCTCCTAATGCTTATCTTGCTGCAGTGGACACAGAGTTTTCACTTTTGCATTCCAATTCTTAGGCTGCCAGAAATATCGTGAGCGGGAAATTGGCTGTGGCTGCCATTGGCCGATTGGACAAAACGCCTTATTCGGACGAGTTACTGTCGTGAAGTAGTGATTTTTTGTTGTGTATAAACTATGTTCATGCTGCCAGTACGGAAGCATCTGATAGTGGACCTGTATGGGTGTGTGGGTGCGAGTAGGGACAAACACGACTTAGTGATATCAAAAGAGAGTCTTAGGTATGCATTGGACGTGGGTGAGCTGGCGTTGTTATTTTGATCGTGAGACTAGCTTGCATAGAAAGCAACATATGATACGATTTCAGTCGTCCTGGTTTTATTAGAGAGATGAACACAAGTTTTAAAATATGCGTAAATATTTAATTAACAAATCAAATACTGCAGCACAAAGTTAACTGTGGAATCACTCTTACATGAACACTAATCGTAAGAGCACTATCATCTGTGTAGACTAAAAGTTTAAAGCGCATAGTATTTAGGTTATAAGCTGTAATAAAGCGCATTTGTAACACTTCACCGGCAAACTGAAAAATTGCCAGCACTGTGCGCCCACAAAGGGAACGTATCGAAATGATAAATCCAAGTCCCAAATGTATGCATGACGAGAAAGGCAACCAAGATGGAAATTATGTCCAACAGGATACCAGCTTTTATCTGAAACCGAGGTTGCTGTTTCTTTCAGATGCAAATGCACTGCTTCTAGTCGAATGACCTCTCTATTTGAAATCCAGGCAGTATCCCCAGGGTGTGCGTACTGTAGGAATATAACATAAGGTAGGTCAACGTAAGCAAGCCTAGCAGGCGTACTGTGGGAGGATGTGGTCGGCCGGATCGCAAAGTCTCCGACTAAAGCGAGGCGAGTCTAACGATAAGACCAAATCGACATCAAACCCCGCTTGAAGTTTCTCAGCAGTTTCTCAGCCAGGAGAGATCAATTAATTCTGTCCCACTCCCCATAACTAACCATACGCCAGGGTCACGCGTGAGAAGCCCGAGCCCTGATGGACATATTGTATTGTAGGGGGACTGGACTTGCCATTCAGGTTGGGGGGGGCATATTTGAGAGGGAGACTTTCGATCAAACTCGCAGTCATTTTTGAACTTTGTACTGATAGCTACAGACTGATAGTGACCTTGCACCCTAAAACCCGTGAGGTTGGTTGTGACACTGGATGAAAACACTTACCATGTCCTTGGTGGTCAAGATACCCAGCTGCTTGCACTTTTCGTACACAATCATGTTGGGTGGTGTTGCCACAGGAAGCATAAAACCGAAGGAAGATCCGATTGCAGCCGATAGACCAAAGTACAGAGGATTGATGCGCAAACTTTCAGCCTGAATTAAAAATACTTGTAGTTGGAGAATTCAGATAGTTAATAGGGACAAAGAAGTCTTTGAATCCTGGCTTGGCCCATGTTAGATGGGCTGGCCGAAGCCACGCAGTAAAACGGGTGCACAAGCCACACGCCGTATTATACAGCCTTGTGAACTTTGCGTGGTTTAAGCCGAAAGATTGTCAGACCTTCGATGCATCCATCCTCATTTTCCGCCGTAAAACTACACAGAAACAGGGGAAATCATAGATTCGTTCTGCAAGCACGAGCCCGACAAACAGCAAACGACAACACTTTGCTGGTAGTCGCACGGTACTTACCAGGGTCAGCAGAATCGGCACAAAAACGCTAGCAGTTGCTGAATTGCTCGCAAATTCGCTGACAAAAGTCATGAGGACCAGGAAAATTAAGACCACCAGTGCCGGTTTGATGAAAGCCAGTCGTGTTCGTAATGCGCAACCCAACCAATCTGATAAACCACTTTGCTAAAGAAACGGAATTAATTTTAAAAATATTGAATATGCAGGCACTGTGCGGTGCATTGAATATGAGGGTTTAGCATTTGATATATATCGGCTGCTCAACTTCTGGTGTGAATAAATTGTCCTCTTGCATGAGGACCTGGTTGGCAAAACAGCAGAGAATTTTTCTGTAGATTTTTGGCTAAAGTCAAGAGAGCGCTACTCCACTGCCAGACGTAAACACAGTGGTGCTCCTTGACAGAAGAATACAAGCAAGATACACAAGTTGATCGGGCATGAAATGAAAATGGAAAACCTTGAACACACACACACACACACACACACACGTGTGTGTGTGTGTGTGTGTGTGTTCAGGGTTACCGCAAATGCATTTCTTACCGAAAATGCACCGGGTTACCGGGTTACCGCAAATGCATTTGCGGTAGTCCCCAATCAGTTGGCCTTTGCTTACCTTCACCCCGTCAGCCAAGGCGAATCCTCCGCCCATGAGCACAATGATTGCCCAAGGAAGCTTCTCTTGTAGGTAGCGCCAGCTCATCAACGGGCGATATGACGGCATTTTCCATTTTGACGATCCGCGATCCTCTGTTGAAACTTCGGATTGCTGAGGTGGATTTACGGGTCCGTCAGAAACCTTCGCTGAAAATCAGGAGGAAGCTATGTATTCCAAGTGGAATGAGGTGTTGCTGCGTACCTCGCTTTCGCCAGACAAATGGTTTGAAGGAGCTGGGAAAGAAGAATAAGATGCAGGAAATGCAAATAACTGGCGTCGAGTCCGATGTGAAGCTGCAAAACAGCGACTGTTGCAGTATTGATAGCAGTTAGAGGATGGCACGATAAACAGATCATGTCAAATGAATGAAAGGCTGATATTTTAAACACTGTCTTGAAAGACAAAAAATGATAAGTGTTTGCCTTCTTCATCACAGAGCCTTCACTAAATGGAAAAAAACGAATGCGTTGAAAGAAATAAGAGATCTGCAACATCAATTTTCATGTACTTGCTGCGTGCGGAAAAGCTTGCTTTCAGCGTCAGACTTGATGCATCAACTGTGGCTTATCCATCGGACCAGTAAGACAATATTTGACGCTGGCATAAGTAAACATGATCATGACGTGACGGTTTAACCAGTCTCGTGGCCTGGAGGGTCAGGCGTCTGCCTCTCGCACTAGATGCGCACTTACGGGCGAGTGTTCGACTCGCGGGCCGGTAAATCATTTCGTGTAAAATATGTCCCTTCACCCTTGAGTGCGCATAAGCGTTTGGTGATTTGGTAAAACATGAACATGATGTCAGTGCATGCAGCATACTGTAAATCAGACAATGAGGCGGCAATGCCCAGCGACTTCGCAAAGAAATCGTAGGAACCTATCAGAATGAGCAAAGTGGTGACAGTAGATAACAAGACTCACCCTCCTTTGAACCACGATCCCCAGCCTGAAATGAAGCCAGGTGCACGAAATATCCAAAGGATAATCAGTATCAAGAATATGACGATCATGGCCGCCTCGTCAAATCTATAATTCAAAACCTGCAGATATACTGTATTACAACAGCAACTCAGAAACTATTATCTGCTTTCTTTGGGAATGTACACACGGACTATTCTTTGACGTGGCTGGCGTGTATATTCCCAGAGAAAACGGGTTATACCTGATTGGGCCCAGGCGTTGATATTCTCGCCTTAGCAGCTTCGCAATGCAAGCATCATTTTCAGTCTTTTTCGCAAAACACTGTATGATCGATCTGAAATTGAAGCGGTGAAAATATGACGAGGCTGAGATTTTCTGTCTCGTTTTGGTCGAGTCTAACACGTGCCGCCGAGGTGACATGCAAAGGACTCACCTTAAACCCATAAATAGAAACAGAATCCATAGCCAGCTGATCAAAATTGAGATGAGTAAGATTGGGATACCGATTGCGAACCAACTGGCGAATGTTATTGGATTCGCATTTTCATAATACCTAAAATGTAGAACCGACCTAACTCCAGGGGAAATCAAAAGCGCAAGGGGATACTGTATTCCCACGATCAGAAAGTGAACGTTTTGATCTACTGTACACTGTATTGTAGCGTGTTGGAGCACAGCAACAAATTTTACATTGAGTCAAGTGGAATTAACCAGCCCGACACTCAAGAATTCATTATCTTAAACCATATTTTACGCATCCCATTTAAAGAGTATTCGACGCTTCCAAGGTTTTTGTGGTCTGCTCCGTCCAGTCGTTCCGTTGGCCGATGCTACCCGTTGTTTTCAGTTTGTCTTACGATTAGCATCTTGCTGTCTCCAAACAAGAAGTACCAGACATTTTTGTGGGTGTGCAAAAAAGTTTTTGATTGGGTTTATTTGGCTGCAAACGGCGAAGCTGATGACCACCCTCTCCACAGCAATGAGCTCGAAAACGATATCAATCGAGCTAAATTGGCGAAGATGGTCTCGCTTGAACAACCGTTCTAGGAGCACTGATTTTGAGTCTGATGGAGATCTTGATGAATCTCGGTCAGGCTAGACTCATGAACAGTGTTGGCTACTCTTCATGCCCCGTGCACTTCTTCTCACTCACTGGCTCAGCTGACCGACCAGGATCAGATTAGGAGCCGTCCCAGTCAAGCAACCGATTCCACCAGCACTGGATGCGAATGCCACTCCGATAGCTGCCGCTCTGCACAGGCCCAACTCTTCTGGTGTCAGGCTACCATCGAACACAGATGTGGTCCTGGGTGGTTCAATGCCAACGACATCAGAAGCACTTGTTCTCGATGTATCGGCCCCGTTTGTTTGTACCTGAGCCGGTCTTAGTCGCCTTTTCTGTTGCAATATTTCTTCAAGAACGCTGATCACAATCGGCATCATCATAGCGCAAGCGGCTGTGTTACTGATCCACATGCTGAGAAAACCTGCCGTCAACATAAAGCCGAGAATGAGCCTGAAACGAAGACGCGTAGTCAGACTCGAAATCCTGTTGTTTCATGTTTGTTATCTCTGAACGAGGGAATCCAATTACTTCCGACAGGAGTCGATAACTTCCCAGAAGTAGATACTTACCATTGAGATCTCGCTCCAAACCAAAGCAATATCCTCAACGCGATTCTGTATTGCAGTCCAGACACCTCCACCGCCACTGCCATCAGCAAACTTCCAAAAATAAGGAAATTTGTATCCTTGAAATAATTTTCCGCCGTATCCGCTGCACTTTCTACACCCAGCAGAGGGTACAGGAAAATTGGCAGCAGGGCTGTCACTGCCAGTGGCATAGCTTCGGTCATCCAATAGACTGTCATGAGGAGAATGACATAAGCACATTTGCCTTCCTGAAATGGATAAGCAGCCAAATTCCTCTGCTGGTTACTGGAAAGAACACCAAAACTGCTTGGTGTATTCATGCAAAATTATGCTTGCTGGGTTTACTGTGCTACTGGGTGCTGATTCAGGTATGCAGCGACTTCGGTGCGGAGAGAAAATCTTGTTGTTATTGCATATCGGCCTTTCCTCGTATGGCAATACCTGACCTGCCATGCGACATGTATGTGACCTGACCAAACCGCTACAGCATGGGGGTTTGCCCTGTATTTGGCAGTGTGACAAGACCTTCCCATTGAGGACTGCGCTTATCACAGACTAATCTTAAGATTAATCACTGATCACAAAGTTCACAGAAATCACTTGGGATAACAGACGGTCATAGCTGGCCACTTACTGACCCTGACACTGAAATCAGCTACGAGCGGGTGTGACTTTACTACGGCTTGAGGCAGAGGGCAGCTGGAACATATTGCCTTGCTGTATACCCTATAGAGTTTCTCGGAACCAGTCCAGAGTCAGGCCGCCTTAGTGAACGGCTGGGTCGCTATCGATTGTGTATCACCTTGCCGCCTCTCTCACCTGGCCGTCTTTTTCACTTGACCGACTATCTCAAGTAGCCGTCTGACGTATATGACTGATTTTGAGAGGTGACCGACTGTCTCACTTGGCCGACTATAAATTTTCTAGGTAAGACCTTGAGGTTAGCAATCGAACAATCAGCAGAAAACAAAAACACATGTGACGAGTCTCTAGAATATAGAATGCCCAGATATGGTCTGCTCGAATTATCTATGGACTTGGACACCACTTGGGACAATGTCTTCTGCGGCGAACACAACAGAAAGGATTTGTCACGGAGTACAAAAATGATCACTTGCCGATTAAAGAATGGGTTCACCTGATCAAGGTTTCATTTCCAATAAATTTGATTCTGATCGCATGGACAGCCAGGCCCTCGCACCTCAAATCACCACAACCGCCTTAATCATGATTTCCCGAAGCCTCACACAGCTCTCAATACCTCTTAATAATGTATCCTTACAGGATTGGTGCTCTTATCGCTAGACGGTGAAGTGGCACGGTCGGCCACCTCATCAGTTCACTAAAGAATGACGTCATATTCTTAACATCGCTTATATATTGGATGGCCAAGTGAGACGGGCGGCCACATGAGACAGTCGGCAAGGCGAGACAGCCTCTCCATCTCGTTTCCTGCTGGCCCCTATCGCGTGTCAGGGCGGCCAGCTCGCAACCCAACTGCTAACACTCACTGCAGCCAGGAGCACTGCGGGCAAGGATTCCTTTTCAATAAATTGTTTCTATGACCGCTGATTGAAGAAATAGGCTCAAGTTGGAGTCATGAAACAGAAACCGAATAAAAAACATGAACCCGAGCGGTAATTGAACCTATGCCCCTGAAATTACCAGCCCAGTGTACGTACAAATAATTCATCATAATAATCATGACTGATAAAATGTTTGTTGCTGGCAGGTAGACCCCGGATCGGGGCGGGTCGGGTCATTTTTTGAAAGACCGGGTCAAAAGGGTCAAAAATACAGCAATTTTGCTATTTTCTGCTATTAGCAGTTACTGAAACCCTTTTCATATCTGTTCAACTCCAGGATTTGCGGAATTCGCCTCATGCATGCATGTAGAGCCTTGCATTTCAGCGTTTATTCTGCGTGATTTTTAAGGATGTCAGACAAATTGCAAGATGTGACAATGACCGAATTTTCTGAGTAATTTCTGGATAACGTAAGGTCCATATCTCAGAGCTCCTACTAACAGTCTTAGCAACTCTGATGAATGGGTGGGACTGGCCATAATCTGAGGACTTGATAATCTTTGATAACAGGTCGTTCGATTATCTACAGTACAATCACATTTGGGACTTGGCTGGAAAAGCCTGCTATTCAGTATGACCCCGAACCACAAAAAATTTTGACCAAAATAGTGCCCCCCCCTTCCCCCGACCACCAATCATGTTACCATTGCGAAACAGTTCGCTGTGTTTAAAAGGCATAAGCACCCTACATTCCTCCATCAGTAGCAAAGTTCTGACTAAAGCTATGACTCCAGCACAATATGACTTTGTAAGCAGTACCTTTTGTGAAGACTAGATGCATACTTTTGGGTGGGTTAATATCTATATTTAACCAGTATTTCTGTGTTTTATACTCCCTGCGTGCGCCTGGTGCTTGAGTATAAATAAAGTATGAAGTATGAAGCCTGTCTCTGATTGCAAAAATTATTCAAAGTAGTCTATATTATTTGGATTGATTAAATCTTGCTAAAGACTAGCAGACAGACTTTAGTCGCTTTTGAATGTACCAAGGTAGGCTTCAATTAATTAGATTACTATAGTCGGAAATATGAAGGAATGCTGTTTTGGAAAGTGTACTTTGGGATAACAAAACATGAAAATTCGGGCGTATATAATAAAATGCTTTCATCATTTTTCACACACCTTTACAGCGAAGTCATCACACGTTCTAAGGATTTGCGCAAGATTTTTATCGCAAGGAACTTCAGCTGCTATAGCGAGTTCGAGACCCAACCCGTCGGGTTTACCCCGAACTGATCCGATGTCCACTGGCAGGTGCTACTGACACACAGTATCATTGATGGAATACAGTGACTCGTCA
The DNA here is from genome assembly GCA_030248295.1 of Mesodorylaimus sp. YZB2_4. Classification (NCBI taxonomy): domain Eukaryota; kingdom Metazoa; phylum Nematoda; class Enoplea; order Dorylaimida; family Dorylaimidae; genus Mesodorylaimus; species Mesodorylaimus sp. YZB2_4. The sequence continues at coordinate 27,987 of JASANH010000554.1, read as the reverse complement.
CTCCTCCCCAGGTAAACGCAAGTTCGCTTACCACTCGATCGACAGCCAATATCAATGGCAAGAGTACCACAGGTGTTACGAAAATCAGTACCAGCTTCCATAGTCCTATTTCATCGTCCTCTGTCCTCGCCAAACCCTTCACGCCTTCTCCAGTTCTCTCTTGAGACATTGCTTTTTAGTTTATTCGTTCAACTTTGCTGCTCCACCACAACCACCACTGATGGAATAGCTGCTATAATATCAAATTTATATCTTATTTGGTAGCACGATATTGACGTAAAAGATTCGTCTTCACAATAGCAAATAAATGATTTCAATTTTCTAATATATAATGTAGGGGCAAGAAAACACAAAAACTGGACCAGGATCAACATGGAATGGTTCCGTTAACAAAGCCCGGCAACACAGCGTCATACAATGTGACTGGTTTCATGTGACACAATGGGTCCAATACGTGCGCAGATGAGCTTCCTTTACGACAAACATGAAATTGTCAGACCATAAACACTTACATCGAGGAAACATACAAATAATAAAAAGTGGATTTTCACCAACGTGCGTAAGGTCATATGGATCCGCAGGAAAAACTAGTAACAGTTCCCGGCGCAGAGGGCAGATTCTAACTTGCTGTGCTGTGACGTGTGCGCAGGCGTGTAGATATCAGTTTTTAAAAACAAGCATTTCACAGAAATGTGGCCAATTTTTACAGTTGTCGATGGGCATTCATAAATGATGTTATCTAACTGCGTCATGGAGATTTATTAGCGTCAATAATGTTACGCCTTTTTTTTTGGAAAGACGAAACGACCACACAACGATTGCACAATTTTTTGTTTTTTAGCGGCTGTAATATGCTAAGAATAGTCACAGTCGCGAAAAGCTATGTGGCACCAGAAACCTACTTGCGTTCTATTCATGACAAATAGTGCAATTGAGAGTGACGAGAGCGGATGCGGTGATGCAACGGTCGAACTAAAAATTTTCAAAGGGGTACCACGAAACTGTTTTCGAAGTCCCCCTGAACACTCAAGTTTGTCATGGCAGTTCTAAACCAGCATGCTGTACGTTTATGCGTGGCATCCATGAAAGTATGACGTCTCAAATCCCATAATTATGACGCACCTGGAATAACCGGTACTTGACGAAGACTCACTGAAGCCCTGGATGCAACTTTTTTGGCTTTAATGCATGCACTTTGTTGCACGAATATTCGATATACAAGACAGCAATCCTCGTCATTTTGAAAGCTATACACATTTTAAAATAAACACTTATTAACAAGCACTAAAATTGGCCACACTGTGCGCCCAGGCGGGATATGTATCAAAGTGATAAACCCACATTCCAGCCGTGTGCATGACAATGAACGCAATCGAAATGCTGATTATATCCAATCCGAGGCCCGCTTTCATCTGGAAGGAGACAAAATTTTATTCAGTTTTCTAGCACATATCGTCGATAAACACAATCATACAACAAAACGCATTATGATGAGCAAAGTTGACTTTTGAAATGGTCGATTTTAACCCTCATGTCTGTGTATAATCTTCCCTAATAGGTGTACGTTACATAGAATATTATGTCTCTGGGCCGCAAAATAAAGTGAGTAGTTGAGCTTAAAAAAATACCTACTATCGTTATACTACGGGTAGACCCGTGCAATATTTGGTATTAAATTGGGTAATGTATCGTAAACTCTCTTGTAAGCACTCACGAGCATCCATCCTTATAAGACCACTTCGAGCAGACTAGTTTGCACTCTTCCGTACGAGTGAACCCTCACCTTCCCCCACCCTGGCTTAGAAACAGGATTGGAAATGACAGAGCGTCTGAGAACGTGGAAGTAACTGGCTTACATACTGTACAAGCGACAATTTACAAGTTATTATTCGCTTCGCCCTTTTTAAGTTGTCTACCTAGGACTAGTTCGATTTTGTATTTTTCCTCAGCACCCACTTCTTACTTCGACTATAGTAGTCAAGCTGGAATGTCATCCATATGTTTGCGGTGTGTTGTATGTACATACTGTGCTGTGTAAAGAAAGATGGAGTGCATACTCATGGTGCACTATTGGTCCGCAGTTCCGCGCCCACTCCACATGATACAGATCATCAGAGCCGATCGTATTCTGATGCATGCTTGATACCACACCCACTCGTGCAACAGAGATTTCTAAACCTTATGTCCTCTGCCGTTTGAGTGCACCGATAAGTGTTTGGCAAGAGAGTAAATAGCATAGCAACCTGCCAATCGGCACCAAAAGACATTCTTGAACCTTCTATCAGAACCCACGACAAGTACACTCCCTTCCTGCATAAATTATGGGAGGAATGGCTTAGATCACAAAATTTCTTACCATTTCGCTCGATCCCAAAATACCTAGTTGCTTGCATTTTTCGAACACGATCATGTTGGGTGGCGTTGCCACAGGCAGCATGAAACCAAACGAGGATCCCACTGCGGCTGATAATCCGAAATAGAGGGGATTAACATGCAGGCTTTCAGCCTAAAGAGGACATCTGAATATAATAATTACGCCACTGTATATCGCTGTTTCAATTGATGCGTTTTAGTAAAACGTATACAAGTCACTGTCTGATTGAAGGTCGTCTTTCGGAGAGATTTTGCCCATTTACCAATTACCTGGTAAAAAGACATTTACCGTAGGTCCAAAGGCACTGCATTATCGAAAGCCTGTACACCTTTCCTTATTTGGCCATTGCTGCTGGCCATGTCACTTTTAGTGTTTCATAAATTATCTTATGGTACATATAAGATACGTTTACCATTTTCTTAATTCCTTATCACCATGTTCATGATAAACTGTTATACAGGCCCCTTCCTTGTATCGTTGTGCTTACCCTTTCTAAAAAGCCTTATCACATGCCACCCATACTTTGCACTTTTCAGTGCTTATAGGCTGTACAATGAAAGTGAGAACTCTTACCACTGTAAGTAAAATGGGCACAAAAATGCTGGCAGTCGCCGAATTGCTTGCAAATTCACTGACCACAGTCATTAGACAGAGGAAAATCAAAACTACTATGGCTGGTTTGACGCTATACAGACTAGATTGCATCGCACATCCGAGCCAGGTTGATAAACCGCTTTGCTAAAAGTAAAACAATGTTTCAAAATCTGTGGAAAATATGCGAAAATTTTTTTTATGTCGGTTATAGAATGCTCTTGCCGCTGATTTTGCTTCTATACATGCGCATGTTAAGACTTCTTTGTGATCGAATTCTTAGTGTAACCAAGCCTGGCAGACGTAGGAGGGAGTATAGCCGACCGAAGTTGGCGGAATAAAAACTCTGGAGTAGGCAAGTCCTGCGACTAACTACGGCTGAAACATCAACCCGAGGGGTTGACGTCTCCCAGCCAGGGGAGAGTATCGATTACTCTCTCCCACTCGCCATGGCCCCACCAGGCGCGAGGGTTACACTTATCGTCAGAATAGCTTCAAGTGTGAAAATGGACCCACAAAAAGCAGTCATGAACTACAGGATAAGGCATCGACCTACCTTGACTCCATCAGCCAATGCGAATCCACCACCTATTAACACAATGACAGCCCATGGAAATTTTTCTTGCATATAATGCCATGACATTAGTGGTCGATAGGACGGCATGGTGCATCCGGGTGTACACTGTGAAATGGCTGATTCAGATTTGTCCGATGGCGAAACATCTCTCACACACCCTGCAGAAACAACGACTTGCATTAACACGCATGACCTATAGGACAGGGCATTACTTCGCTTCCACCACAACAATGGCGCCAAACTACTGGGAAAGAAGAACAGTATGAATGAAGCAAGCATGACTGGAGTTGAATCGGAGACGTATCTGAAAGAGAGAACAGGATGGTGTTTTTATGATACACAGCAAGTAAAAGCGAAAAGAGATCTGGAGCGAAAAATAATGTCGTGTTGCTCGTATTTTCATTATCATGACTTTCATGAAGGGGACTAATCGTCAATTTTAATGAATGTTTTGCAACATCGGTCTAATGCGGTCAGACGTTTGATCCATGGGGATGAAACCTGCCCCCATACCCATCTATTAAAGTGATGCGAAATCTGTCATTGCATTGCTGGCCATGACTATCATAAGAGTCCTTGCCATCATAGCGGCGACTAATTTCATAGTTGGAGGAGATAATCATTGATCACTGATTGTTGGAAGTTACAATCGTCGCACAACTTTTGCACCATTTAGCTATCACCAATTTGGCGATGGTATGGTTTTTTAAGATGAGGCTTTCTAGAAAGGGGAAGCAAAAAATTCCAAGGAAGGGCGTCTTGCGACAATTTATCAAAAACAATGTGATAAAAAGGATTAAGGAATAAAACATTTCTCTCACGTATGATAATTAATGTGACGTTTGTAATTTGGCCAAATAGCAAGAGTTTGAGAGTTACTGAGTGTTAAATTGCCGAATCGCCGCATTGCCAATTACTTACCAGCGCAAAAGTTGACGATTGATATCACAGACAAACTACTAAAACATAATGTCAGTCACATGTCACATGTAGCCCTACGGACGGGTTAAGGAGTCTGCCTCTCACGCTGGGTGCGGGAAGGGTTCGACTCCCGCCTTGGTACAAAATGATTGTCAATTATGTGTTTTCTAGCCCTCGAGTGCGCTGTATGGTGCTTGGCTATGGATAAAGTATGACATGACATGACATTAAAGTATGGCATGTACCTCAAAATCTTGGTTTCCAGGTGCTGACAGCGGAACATCGCGAACCGTTAAGTCGAATTTTGGAAAACGAAGAATTGTAACAGTCCTGGGTGCAAAAGAAAGCTCTGCGCAAAATATTATAGGCGTCTGGTCAATTGGTCAGCAGTGGTTAGCATCTAAAGTCCTGAAGTTTTGTAAGGTGAGGAAGCAGAGCGTTAAGAAAAATTCTTCCCAAACTCTGTTTTTGGTTTCGAGTTTAAACTTCCAACACTCTGATTCGCAGTTTTTTTACTGAAAACACCCAAAAAATTGAGTAGAATTGAAAAATTTCGATGTACTCTAAGCGCTGATCAATTCTGACCAGTTGGCCAGATGCCTCTAATATTTTACACAGAGCTTTCTTGCACCCAGGAACATGGTACAATTTTTCGTTTTCCAAAGTTCGACTTCACGGCTGGCGATGTTCCATTGTTACAGTATGTAGACGAACTTTTTTGCATTTGTTTCACTTTTCCATTTTATGTTTCTTTGGCCTTATAACCTGATTACCCTGTGCAATGGGCGCTATTATTGCAAAACTAGCTAGCAGAACGTGTGATTTCGGCTATCACAACCAATATCGTAGACATGTGCCTCCGATATCCGAGGGATAAGAGGTCTCGGGGTCCTGGGAGAATACAGGCGCGTCTAGGTCTTAAAAACATGAGTGTCACTAGGGTCCGCCTCCTAGAATTCGGAACTTAGGAAAATTTTGAGATCCAAAGGATTCCCTGAGACAGTCCTGGACACGAAGCGGGCGTTTAAAGGAAGCCTATATTATCGGAATATAGAAGATCTTATTAGGGATATCTGCTGTACATTTCGTCATAACATTGGGCGAATATTGCTTTTCACGTCAGATCATACAACATAAGTGTACCCAAAGATACTGACAATATTGTATATGCTAGCAGTCGGCGGATGTGGGAACAATTCGACCGATCGTAGTCAGCGAAAGACACCCGCGTCTGAAACATCAACCCGAGAGGGCTGACATTTCTAAGCCGAGGGTTACTTATTCTTGCTATAAATTAAACCGCTTACTCATTTTTGAACCAGGCACCCCAACCAGGGATGAAACCAGGATCGCGGAGGACCCAAAGGATAATAACGATTGTAAAAATAATTCCAATCGCGCCTTCATCGAACCTGCAGGTCGAGAAAGCCTTCATTAGGTTATGCTACAAAATTGTTTCACTCTCACTCCTAGCAGAATATTCATTGTGTGACTCTTATCGTAAACGCCATCTCGGCTGAAGTAAATTATACTTAATGGCCACTTTATACAACCACTTGCATGAAAAGGCCAAGAAGCGCAATATGTAGATCGCCAAAAAAAAAGTAAAACAAACCTTAAATGCCCCAGCTTTTCGTATTCGCGTCTTAGTAACTTGGAAATGGACTGGTCAGCTTGCGTTCGTTTTGCAAAACAGCGCATGATAGACCTGAAAATAGTAAAAAGATACAGTATTATTTCGAAGCTGTGTGGTCCAATTTGGAGATTCCCACAAAGAATATGTGTAGAGAGCCCAATTTAAAGTCCGAAGAGCACGCCGATACCTCCAGCCCATAAATAAAAAAAGCAGCCATAGCCACCCAACAACCATGAACAGTATTTGCATGGGCATGCCGAAGGCGAACCAGTTGGCGAACGTGATGGGATTGGATTTAGGGTAGTATCTAAACAAAAAAGATACTCTTTCCTAACTGCTTAACAAAACAAGAAAACATAGGGTGGGCCGTAAAATCTTAAATCCTGCTGCAAAAAAATTACGAAATCTGCTTACTGAGTCAATTGACCTGTCAATATTAAATTGGGACTTGCTCCAGTTAGCGCTCCTATGCCACCAACACTCGATGCAAACGCCACACCGATCGCTGTTGCTCTGCAAATGCCTAATTCTTCATGTGACAGCCGTTCATCGAAAACTGAAGCCCCTTCTACTGCGACTTCGATGACGTCCACGTTCGTAATATCGACCACACTGATAGCTTCCATCTGCTGGGCATGAGCCGTGGCAATTCGACGTTTTTGACGAAGTATCTCCTCCAGCACTACGATGACAATGGGCATCATCATGGCACATGTGGCTGTGTTGCTGATCCACATGCTCAGGAAACCAGCAGTGATCATAAAACCGAGAATGAGCCTGAAAAAGAGTCTTTAGCGAGTGCTCTGATGAACTACTTTTGAGGACAATATGACATAAAATTTGAGGGTGCACAAAGCTCTTATTAGAGGGTGCGATTGGTTTGTGCTGTGGGTGCGTGCTTCTTTTTTACAGTATAAATCGGGCAAGTCAATTCCAATTAAGCCAATGAAGAACGGGAAAAAATTTGTCACCACATCTTATGTACCTGGGGTAGAACAAAAAATTACTGGTGTTCATTGCCTCAACTCGTTTGCACGTTTGTTGTCCAGTATTGTTGTTTCGATAATAGCCCTTCTGCGCATGGTCAACAAATATCACTTACCATTGTGGCCTCGCTCCAAACCATAGCAAAATTCGTAACGCAAGTCTGTACTGTAGTCCAGACACCTCCACCGCCACTGCCATCAGCAAACTTCCAAATATAAGGAAATTTGTATCCTTGAAATAATTTTTCGCCGTATCCGCTGCACTCTCTACACCCAGCAGAGGAAAGAGAAAAATAGGCAGAAAGGCAGTTACTGCCAGTGGCACAGCTTCGGTCATCCAATAGACGGTCATGAGGAGAATGACATAGGCGCAACTTGCTTCCTAAATTAAGGAGTGATGTTAGTTATTATTCTAAATAGGGAAAGAAAACGCGTTGGAGGCATGGGGATCTGAACCCTCGCCATCACTGGAAGAAGATTTGACAATGGCCAGTTGGTCCGTTCGAGAAGGTGGGAAGAGCACAAAAAATTACAGCCTGGCATTTGGTGGTTAATACTGTGTCCTAATGCGATCATGATGATAATGTTGCTGCTCTGTCTATTGGTAATCATTTAGAATGCTAGGATAGTAATAGACACCGGCATGAAGAAAATACCTGCATAGACCCGCTCGCCGGTTCGATTTGCGGACTCGTATTCTACAATACGGGGTCCACACTTAAGAAGTCGTTTTTGATCGATATCTCCCGAACCGATCAAAATATCGCGAAATTCCATAGTACGGTTCTCGGGTGCCATTTCCGGCATGCTGAGGTCGAATTTCATCGAAATCCATAAACCGTGCCCGAATGGCGTCAAAGAAACCTTCCCAGGTTTCGTTTGTAACGTAAAGAAGTGTATTTTTGTAGAACCGGGAGAACTATCTTCCAGCACAGATATCGTACAGTAGCCTTGATGTTACAAACAGTTTGACCAGCAGTTGGTCCGACGTTTGCAGTATCAAGCTGCAACTGCACGACGCCGGTGCTAGAAGATAGTTCTTCCGTTTGTAGGATTCATGTTTCAATTTTGTTTCATCATAGCTTCGTTACTACACATGTGCACTTTTTTTGGGTCTTGCTTGCTTTGCTATTTCACGTCACCCAAGCACGTTGCTATGCACTTAAACGGATCTTTAGGCTGCCAATTGAGAACCACGCGATAGATTTTTATACTTATTGGTGCTAGCGTGTCCTACCTATCAATCTATGATCTACAAAAGGATTTTGCACAACAATGGCCGGTTGTCGAGATATGCCCATTTCCCCCTGTGTTGTAAGATACGTTGGGTATGTGGACCCAAGAGTTAAATGAATCACCGCTTATCCAGGGTCGACCGTACGGACTTTTTTGACCGTACCCGTACCTAAGGGCCTGGTACGGCCGCACCGTACCGACCTCGCCGTACCGTACCGTACTAATAAAAACTCCATCTTGGCAGCCAGAAAATTCGAAAAATTTTTTAAAAATTCTATAGATATTGTAAGTAAAGGCTTTCTAACTCTGGTGTGCATCTCGAAAATTGTCACGCCTAATATAATCATCCACTCCTTCTCTGTGAACAGTTTGATCATCGTCGTCGATACAGTATTGTAACCAAGAACAGCAATGAATTATGGATGAGAGCCCAAAATCCTTGACTTCAAAGAGGTCTACACTCCTTTAATATCACAGATTACCAGAAATCCTTTGACTCTACCATGCCACCATACCTATAGGCTCAAAGACCCTTCTGGGGTCTTTGAACTCATGCTCCAATGATATGAGACCGTGGTATAAATCTGTGCCGCGACCATGCTCACACTGTAGTAGATCCAGAAGCCTCCTGTTTCGATGTATTCCGCAAGGATTCCGACAAAATTTTTTAACTAATCGTAAGATGGAGCAAAAAACATTTCAGAAAACATCTCGTGGCCTGATGGATCGGCCTCGTGGCCTGGAGGGTCAGGCATCTGCCTCTCACGCCAGGTGCGCAGTTACGGGTGAGTGTTCGACTCGCGGGCCGGTAAATTATTTTGTGTAAAATGTGTCCCTTCACCCTCGAGTGCGCATAAGCGTTTGGTGATGTGGTAAAACATGAATATGACCATGATGAACATGAACATCTGTTTAAATTTGATCCACATTGGGCTCCCCGACCAGCGCTTCGGAAAATTGCATGCAAGGAATTAGTCTTTCATGTACGAAACCATAGCATGGCTGGCGCCTCTAATTTAGCAACAGCGACTCCATGAATGACCACATTTCAGTTTAAGAAAGCAGCATTTTTAGCAGGACTTGGTAGAATCCTTAAGGATCACAGCCCCAAAGTCAGCCTACCAGCATCAAGACTATAAAATAAGACGCTCTGCGAGTAAATGCTTGAAGGTCACTATTTTTAGATATCTCACAATAGTGTGGGATTATAAACCAACAGCTACTAGATTATCTTCATAAAAATGAGCCGCTTTGAAGCGACTGAATGTACGAGAGCGTTAAATTACGCACAAAATATTATAAAACTCGGTACAGCGGCCTATTTTCAGTGCCGTACCCGTACCGTGCCGTACCACCCCCGGTACGGCGGTACGGTCAACCCTGGCCGCTAATTGTAAGTAGTTACTGCATTTCAGGATTCGAGCGTAAGGTAATCGAATAAGCGCATAAGCGCATAAGGACAACACAAAACCTTGAATTGAAAATAGAAAATTCTAGAGCGGGAAGAACTGTTTCGACATTGATTACACGGCTGCAACTTGAAGCAGCTCTTTGCACCATCAAGTTGGCATTGTACGATTTATACGCACAGCAAGATATGTTTCGGGTATCGGAACTTGCAGGTACATACCGGTACCTATATACCCTACTGTAGGCATAAGCTACCCTATCTATCAACAACAATAAAAATCCGGCACTTATGCACTTTACGGGGCACAGAAAAATTTACCAAGTCCCGTCAGGACTTGGAAGAAAATATATATAAGTCCGAATCTGGCACAACGTGCCAAGTTGTGCTGGTAGAATCAGTCGGTTAGTAAATATGACCTAGACCCTGGGCTGGCTGGATAAAAAACTAGCTGATGGGCATGGCGCGCGGAAGGAATCAGGGGCAGCACGGCAAGATAAGAATGACAGGGGAAAAGACCACATAAAAATTGCTGATGCACCTATGTAGTGTACCCTTTGGCCTATTAGATTAGCTAGCGATGAGCCGACTTTTGCCTCACGGCCCTGGTGGGTGATGGAGCGGGTGCATGGGCATACCTACTTCTGTAGATGCTCGTGTAAACGTTCTATCATTCACCCTGCGCCAGCCGCAGCGTATCCACGAGTTGGATTGGAAACAGCCGCTTGAGCCCAAAAATTTTCCACCTTTCGGACTTACAAAATTTTTTTGTGCCCCGTAAAGCGCATAAATACCAAAAATCCTTTTTTATGAAGAGTAGAAGCAATAGTCAGGTAAAATATCTGGCATAACAACTCAGTTTTATTTCGAACAATTCAGTTTATGTTTTTAGGGAAGTCATATTTCTTCTATGAAAACACTAGGCGCTAGTTTTATAACCACTATGAACAAGAGACAGAAAATTACTTCATACCGATCTGTTTCCAAGTAAGGGCAATGGCAGAAATAGCAGTGGCGTGACCAATAATAGAATCAGCTTCCACAGTCCCATGGGGCCCACTTTTGCTGCAACGGTTTTCTGAACTTCTTGTTCCTTACCAGCCATCTTCCTGTCAATTTTGGCTGTTTTCCCAGGAACCTGTATCCAAGTTCGTCGCGCAATAGATCCGAATCGTGAAGCGGCAGGATACCGACTCAGGAAGTGACTGAAAAAGTCTCCTTGCCGGAGAATACTCGTATGTGCAAGCCGCTGGCACGGCAAAGAAACGTTGAATATCAATAGCCCATCCAAACTGTAGAGAATAATTCAATTTTACAAATTCTCGTGTCAACGACTGAACTGATTCCACTCGTCTACTATGAATGGGATGGGCATAAATTGGAAATGTGGTCCATAGGATAATGATTTGTCGTCTGAAAAGAACTAGTTTTCTACACCTTTGGCTAGGCATACCTAACTGTGCAAGGGATATACGTCAGACAAACATGGTCTATACTGGTCAAAACATGCCGGTTAAAAGAACTTTAGTGAAGGGAACACACAACAATTCCCCCGTGGACGTCGACTGGATGGATAGTGCTAGTTTGTTTTGTAGTTGGCAAGTTCGCTGAAGTGCACACTACTTCTCGCAAAGGCCCAGTAGAACTGGCAACAGATGTACGAAATAGAATACATTCAAAAGCTGGTATTCTCAGTCATTGGGTACGCAAACAGCTTTTTATAGCTGAAAGTATACTTTGCGTGTAACAATAATGAGCATGGCGCAGAATTTGTTCAAACAAGGCCACAAATGTGGGACAAACTTGGTAATTGTAGGAAATTTTTAGCGACTTGAAGTCAGGGTGGTGATGGATGACCTGGTGATTGAACTGCCAAGCAAGCACGACAATTTTTAGAGTTTCAGAGATTCAGCCTGTTGGCGGACTTTGAGCTAATCGTAGTTTCTCGTTTAATTCCCCCGCAAATTCCCATCGACGACTGATCAGGATGTGTTATTACAGGCATATGCCGATGATTCAGGACTGTTTGCGCCTATTCGGAAAATGGAGGAACTCGAAACCATTATTCAACCAATTATCGATTTCATCTCGACCTGGGTTCGATCAGCAGGACTGGGTTTCAATGTTTCGAAATCGCAAGCGATAATTTTCCGATACGGCCAGAACAGATTACCGCCTCACACGGACTTAATGGTGAATGGACACAAACTGGAGTTCTTTAAAGAGGTAAAATATTTGGATATTGTGTTTTCCTCGGATATGAAATTCAGTGAGCATGTCTCTTTGACTGCACGAAAGGCAACGAATATGATTGGTGCAATTAGGCGCAAACTGGGAAGGCATGTAGATCCGAGTTTTTTGGGCACCGTATATAATGCCTGTGTCCGTTCTGTGCTTTGATATGGTGCCATATGCGGGGATCCTGTGTTGGATAAGGATATTCGAGAGTTAGTTTTATGCGTTGAGATTATATTTGAACGATTTTCGCATAACTTATAAAGATGGGCTGAAAAAAGCTGGGAGGTCTTCACTGTATGATAGAAGGAAAGTACTGAAATTGTGCCAGTTTTATAACTTTTATCACGGTGTACATGATTTTCCTAATATCCGGTTTGTGCATCGAGTGGCTTCTCGTGATAGTCGTCAGATATGTGAACCACATCATCTTATTGTGCCCAAACATTATTTCGAGGCTTATACCCAAAGCTTTATCTTTTCTGGTACTGAATTATGGAATACGGTACCATGGGAGACGAGTTGGGCGTCTTACTCTTATTTTCGTTCGACTGTTTTCGATACTCATTGTAATTGATGTTTTTTCTGTATAACTCTTTGTTTTTCTTAAGTGTTTCTTGGACTTAGAGTGCGCTTTAGCGTTTGTCCAATGAAGTAAATATGATGATGATGATGATGTTTCACTAGAGCTGATCGTGAGAGGAGTTGTCAGAAGGTGACAGAGCGTAAATTCGCGATATATTGTATGAACATTGCTGTACACGCGGCTCGCCTGCTGATGGAATGGCATTTTGAGAAGAGGAAGTCAGTGCACGCAATAGTATTCGATAGAGTGGCGCACACCTGATCTGGTAGCCCTTATCGGGGGGTCGCACGGTTTACATGATCATTTACTTGAGACCTCTGTGCGGTGTTCAAATTGTTCAAAAACTGACAAGCTCGTTGTCAGTAGGATGTGCAGTCTGACACATTTAGTATTAAACCAGGCGCACAAAGAATAGCGCAGCGCGTTTTTCACTACTGTTCATACTATGTGTCGACCTTGTTACGCACGGCTGACATACAACTGAAGCACCATGGACCCTGCTCTTCTCGATGATATGATGCTGGCCCACAAGATGCGCAGCGCCTTCAAGGGCCATCACAAAAATGAAAGGATCGCATGAAGGAGTGCCATGAAATCTCAAGAAAACGGAATATCTGGAATGTGGCGCCGGTCAGACCGACGGCTGTGTAACAGTGGATGGCCTAGCGGGTTCAGCGGTCTGCCTCTCACGCTGGGTGCACGCTTACAGGGAAGGGTTCGACTCCCAGCCAGGTAAAAAGTGCCTGTCAATCTTTGTATTCCCCCTAGCCCTCGAGTGCGCTGTATGGTGCTTAGCTATGGATAAAGTATGACATGACAGCTCAGTTCAAATACTTGGGACCCCACGAGGCGACTGGCGCAGACATCTTGGCGGATGTAAGATTGACGATGAGAACTACAGCCCACAGTAGAAGTGGCGGCAGGTGACAGGTATACTGTGCAACCACATAGAATTCCAACATACCTCAAATCAAAGGTGTTAAACCGGGCCAGCTGATCTATATGGATCGGACTGTTGACCCACAACCTAAGCAGCCGCTGCTTTGGAAATGAGAGTGCTACGGTGGACAAGGACCACGTAAAGGACACGGATATACAGTACGCAAGACTGGGGACCTACAGTATAAACTATAAGTAAGATGATGGAATCACGACTGGGATGGCACATATCATGATGTCACGTTATCCCAAAAGATGTCAGTGGTGGCAACTGCTCATTCACCCACTGTACTGCAATATTTCTCGCACTCTAAGGAGGCGAGTATTCGCTATGAAGTTCTCCCACAATCAGTACATGGCTCCGGTAAGGTACAGAGGCTTTTGGGCACAGTTAACGCGTATGTGCCATTATAATAAGATGCGGTGGGTAGACCGCTGTATAATTACAGGAAACAGTAAAAAAGCAAAGGAAGATGTTCACTTTGTTATATCGCCAAAGAAACTTCAAGGTGTGTTTGCACTGAGAAACTCCGCAGGAGATATTGCCATCATGTCTTTGCTGGGCTTCTAATACTGTGAGTTAGCCCCTGACTCACTACGCCCCTCAAGGCCAATCCAACATTTCTCGCATGCGGGTACGCTCCCTGCAATCTGGTCATTGGCCACTTGCTCGCAAAACGTGGCCGTCTATTTTGGTCCACCTCTCTTCCGCTTGGTTTACTTCCTGGACATCGGTGATTGGACAATGATGTGTCGCTGTTTACAGCGGCCCACTCTGTCTTTGGCGGTGCACTCGGCTGTTATTCACCTGGTCGCCAATGCTCAGTTTACACTGGCCAGGCCTATTTACTCAGTGTATATTTTATTGTGTCTGGCCCAGCATCTATTCGTAGATTGCGCATTTTGTTTAAACAAGAAAGCTGTTAGTGCCAGTCGCCTCCTCGAATACTGATGCGTGCCCGAGGACCCTGCGCATAAAGGACTATTCCAACCGACTGAAGAAAAGGGACAGCCGTGTGGAAACAAGCGCCCTACGATCGTGCCCGTGTACCTGTTCACTCTTTCGTCAACATGGTCCTGTGTCCAGTTTTAGCCGGGGACGATGGACTACTCAGTGTGGACGTTGATGGGGGCGTGGTCATCGGGATAGGCATAGGTGCCAGGCTCTTCTAGGTACGACGGGTTTGATTTACATGCTTGTGCAGTCCACGTATGACTATGCATGCGACGGACAGTTCGGTGTGGTGATGCACTGGTAGACAGAAGAAGCAAGCATAATCCGATCTTGGTTAGAGATTGGTAAGTACTGGTGAGTGGTAGTTTATACTTGGTATTGACTGTCTGTAAGGTCATTCAGTAATCCTTTTTTCTGCTTCCATTCTCGTTTGACATACCGTATTTCCTCGAAATTCTACCCCCTCTGGGTCTTCTCCCCCGTCTGGACCAATTTGAAAAATTTCTCCCCCGGGGAGAATTTCGAGGAAATACGGTATGTGATTTGACGTCTATATCCCTAGCTCCAGCCAGTTATCATCTTCGCTCGTATTCGTGCGTGAGCATGATGTCTCTGCGTAAGACCCCTAATCATGTGTACTCCATAGGGCTCAGCAAATGCCAAAGAAGACTCGCGTACTAGAAGGTGCTAATATCGCATCAGTATCTTGCCTAGCACGCGGAGCGAACATTGCCTTGGTGCAATGGTAACATTATGCCGGTAACAGGAACGGAAATTCGCGGAGATCGGCGTTCAGAACAGGATACACATGATCGATTAGGTCATCGAGGGGATGGCTCAGTAAAGTCTAGGTCTCGTGCTCCAGTATCATAGGTCTGGAAGAATAGAATTGAGATGAACATCCTGTCTTCTCGCGTGACGTTGGTTGGACCCGACATACTTGGCCAGCTCGCTTCTGGCATATGACACGATGTGCAGGAAGCGTAGTTCTTGCTTGTCCATCTTTATTGTCCGCTCGTGCGCGAGAAACGTACTCCGACTGAAACACGGTCATTTTGCACGATAGGATAAGGGTTGATCCAAAACCATTCGATTCATATTTCATATTTCATATCGCTTAATTCTGTAAGTATTGCTTTAGAGGCTGGAATCTACAATACTCGTATCGCTAATAAACTTTGAATATGCTTTTTTTTCTTTTAATGAAATTCTACAATGCATTTCTAGAATTCATTTTTTGATTATTATTTCTTGCCAAAGTAGACGATTTTTTGGTTATGTGCGCTTCTGCTTCATTAGAGCACGACTTGTGCTTCGCAGTCGAAGTCATACGATACCATACAATAGATCGTCGATTTCGGGGTTTTAGCTTTTTAAGCATGGAATAAGGGGAGGCTGATAACGCCGATAGAGGCTTCCGACGACTCCTATTGTCCATAGGGTCAAGTCTAAAAGCCAAGAAACACTGTCTTACTCTTCTCAGCTATCAGGGTGAGTACCCAAGTCGTCTTTCATATCCTATCGGTGCGACAGCTCTCTTCTCCGCGTCTTTTGCTGCACTAATCGCCTCTTCTAATTGTTGTACACAACTCATAACTCGCCATTACCAAGGCCCCATGTAATCATCCACGCACGAATTCGTCATTCTTATTCCCCACTAGCGCAAAGTCCTTTCCCTGGCCGTTTAACCCACTCATCTCACGGAAAGAAAATTAATAACCCCCTAACATTTCCTTCTGTTCTCCCGTCAACATGAATGACGTCAAGACGAATGCTTAGCGATTCGTTGCTTCATTCGATCGAGCCGCCCGGGGAAAGCTGCCTTGAGGGTACCTCGTCGAAGTCGAGCATGAGTAGGAGCTTGTCCATAGGAAGTAGTCAGTTCCTTGTTCTTGTACCTTGTGGCTTGGCTGTACGGGCCGATCGTGCTTGGACAATCAATAACTAGTCTGAGAACTAACATTTTTTGGGCGCGACGTGTGGAGAGGACAGACTTTTGTGAGGGTCTCGATCACTGATTTTTAATTTTATGAGCAGGGTGAGAACTAAAACTGATCAAATTTTGCCCTTACCATATACACGCTCGACTTATTTGGTCGCTTGTCCGAACTCTTTTTATCCCAATCAAAAGGCATGACAGCATTTCCTTTGACCCCTCTTTTAACGCCTTTTGCCAGCAACGCTATCCACGAAATGAAGTTGATGAATAGGTACATTTCGTGCTTTGCTTCCTCACTTATGTGCTTGCTCTTATCATTCATTTCAGATTGCATTGACCGTGTCCACAGAACTGCGATGGGGTGATGAGTACAAACTCGCACCACGCCATACCACACGCGATAGGAATCGCATTTAGTCTTTTTGCCAAAAATTTTTCGCGGATTTTTTCTATATGTCTCTCTCTATTCCTTCCAGTGCTTCGACTCGGATCGTGAGCTATCTTGACCCTTGCTACTAATAAGTACACCACGGAAAGGTCGTCTGACGTAAGATGATTTGTTTTGATCAGAGCAAGGGCCCCGTTCGCTGATCGCTTATTATGTTCTCCTCACGTCAGAGCCAGCTTTGTTCTTCCGCTGCCCGACTACAATACCTAGTGCCATCCTCGACCATCCCGCCTACTTTTACCTGATCGTGCACGTTGTGCTTGTCGAACATTCTCGGTTCTGTCGATGGACAGACGCACAAACAACTTTCACTTCCTGGTTGCGTTGTGCGCTCACGTGACTAGCGCGGCCACTGGTCGGTGCGGGAGGCCGATAACAGTGTACCTGAGTGGGTGAAACAACTAGGCGAGGACGTAGAAGCAGAAGGGTCGCACATAGAGCTTCTATCTAAATCTTGTTTTTGTATTCTACAACATAAAGACGTCGGGGGAAGAATTTGGAGATGTTCCACATGTTTTTGTAGAAGACTCTCTCAACCAAATCGGGAACGACGCTGAGATAAAAATTTCGATATAGAAATTGGCTGGGAAATGGTAAGTCTACAAGGAATGCTTGTTAGTAAACGCTGAATTGGCTTTTCAGTTTGATTCTTCATGTCTATTAGGGCTACTCCTGTGCGAAACTAGTTGTACATATGCACTGGCGATGAGCTGGCGGTGTAAGAGATATCTGGCGATGAGCTGCATAAAGTTCTTCCGTCCATTCCCAGGCCAGATAAACCGGTTTCCCAACCTGTTTTTTACCTTATCAGCTCACCTTATCACTATCAGATTCATAGATTCGGGATAGAATGATACGAGGGACAGCGTGCTCTTCGTTGAGAAGGGAGTTCATTTTACTGAAAGGAGCTAGGCTTACGATTAGATGTTTTCTCACACGATTAGGTAAGGAGTTTTTGGACGGAGAAGAATCGCGCTACTTGTGTCACCCTATCTATTTTATCTCGTATGCTTGCTCTGTATCACGTGCATTTGCATGGTCCAAACAGAGCAGCTCATGCGACTCTGCAACCTTTCTCAGCCTTCATTTTAAAAAGGTAGTGCTGATGGTGCGCGTGCTCAAAGTCACGTATAGCTCACGTGCTTGTCTGTTTCTGATTGGTCTGCTGTTCGTTCTTGCTCTTCCGCTTCGAATAAAATGCATTCGTTGATGAAAAACGAAAAATTTTAATGCTTCAACCGTCATCCTTCTCATTGGCGTGTTTCTATTCGCTTTTCATATCCTCGTCTCGACAGTTGTCCATGAGTCAATGCTATTCGTGACCGCTAGCACTATTATGCCATGGTTTTTTAGATCACGAGGCAGACGCCAGTCGAGACGCGTGAATGCTGCGGGTGCGCATGATCTGTGGCCTCTGTCACTGGCTTCTCAGACGAATCGTAACTGCTTCATTTTGTTTCATCATCTTCTAAATAAACTTTTTGAGGCATTTGATCAGCCGTGAATATGAGCAAAAGTTCTAGCCTGAAAATGCCTACCACCCGGCTCATCTTGCCAACACACTCACGATCAGTTTTGTCTGACACCGCGTTTTCTCTTGATGGTTGCCAACTCAAAAACTGCATCCTAGCAACAAGATGACGTGGGCTTCGTCACGTCGCCTTCCACCGCGTACCTCGCTCTCGCACTGGATGAAGACTTCGCTAGCGGGATGGTGCAGCGCTCCGCCTCTGCTTCCTCGAGCTGGCCTAGCCCGCTGCGAATACGTGCACGACGGCCGAGTCCAGGTTGCAACTGCCTACCTCTTCGGAAGGCCTGCCGGGCTGCCTACGCGAAGAGAACTACTCGTATGCTGGCCGCGATCGATGCTGACGGTCTGTCTTCCTTCTAGATCTCGCTCGTCAGTATCTCCAGTTGTGTGACGTAGTTGTCGTTGTCGCTCCCTGTTGCTGGCCGAGACAGTGTTTAAGAATACATTTCGGTGTATGAGAGTGTTTCCACATGTTTGCCATCAAGTTCTCTTAGGTTGACCCCGAATAACAGAGTTGGATCTTTATCCGAGTGGCGTATATTCCATGGAATAATCAGAACAATGTTTAGTTTTCGAAAACACTTTTTTCGCAATATCTTGTGGGGAATATCAATTCCTAACTATAGTTTTGAAGAAAAACTTGCTTTTTTATTGACCGTATTGTAAAATCCAACTTAAAATTGAAAATGAACTTTTTACGAATAAAGACCCCTTTTTTGCGTAGGCGCTTTGTCGCGCAATTTTAGAAGTCTGATCTTTTTTCCACGCTTTAGAAATCTTTGCGTCGCCCAAAACTTCGAGCGCGTTCTCTCTCTCTCTGTACAGTCTCTTACTTGAGACCGTATGGATTTTTGTTGCCTAGTTACCTCTTTCTTTCCACACGACCGCGACAGTGAGATTTAAAAAATGCCGTGCTTGTATTACGGCTGATTTTACTGTCGTTAAGCGTCAAAATCGATCATGTGTCTTAACTAGGAACAAAATTTTTTCTGAATATTGTGAAAACAGAATCGTGTACACAAACAGGATAATTGAAAAACCTACTGTCCTTCATTCCTCACACATGCAGTGTGTATGGTGGGGATTTCGAATATCGTGTCATTGAGGTGGCGCCGATTTTTAACTACGTAGTACGTATACGTAAACTCATGTAATTTCTACCCGGATGTCGTGTTCATAACTGGCAGAGATGTAAATATATCCTAGCTGTATAAAATATTACACACCATACTCATCTCCCTTCCTTACAGCCGCCGCAATGAGTCAAGACGGTGGTCTCGTGTTACTTTCGGCTAAACCGACGAATGATCCAGCTGTCGATATGATATCGACCGAAGGGTTGATAAAAAAGCAGCAGTCGAAACACAAGGAATCCATTTTCGACGCATCAGTTATTGATCGCTTGTCCAAAATCAAACTCGCCGACAATGAAAAAGAAACCGAAAACCAAGCTAATCATGATAAAAAATTGGTAATCGATACCAGAAAATCGATTTGCGATGATGGAGCCAATATCACTGATTCGGCAATGTCATTCTCCTCGTCGTCATCGGGTATCGGATCGGGAGAATTATCACCAACCCTGAATGACAGCAAAAATTTTAAAACCGATTTTTCGCTGGAAAACAAGTCATTCGATAACTCGTCGATCACCAGTGATCAACAACCTGATTTCGAGCCGCCGAAAATTAGTACGAGCGGTTCCCTCAAAACGCAGAGTAAGCCATTGAAGACCAATGATCACTCGGGTCGCGATGGCCAACACGCAAGAAGCCTCACCTTACCCGGTCCAACTGGCAAGAAATCTATGATCGATCCATCAAAATTTTTGAAGGGTCATCCACATCGAGGTGGTCATTTAAGTCCCGCGGAATATTTTCAAATGTCCCGCCTACGCGCTACCGCCCTGGCCAACAAGTTGAGCACGTCCGCTACTTACGGCGGGTCGAAGGATCTGGTGACCAGTGTCGTGTCCAGTGCAAGTTCCCGAGAAACCCAACGTGACGGTGATGAGACGAAGAAGGAGAAAGAGGAAGAGAAGGCGGTGGATGATACGGCCGTGAACGACTTAGCCAAGGCTGTTGGAGAGGTGAAATTGGATGAAAAGACAGTGGATGATGAAGTGAAAGAAACAGCGGGCAACGAAAGTGAGAAACAGAGCAAGAACGAAGAAGGCAAAGTGGCGATCACTGATAACGAGCTGATCGGGCGTAGTCCAGTGCCAGTTCATACGAATAATCGTCACGTTCAACATCCATATAAGCAACCTGGTACAAAGTATCCGGCACCGCAGGTAAGATCGCTCCGGAGGACGGTGTGGCGTAGTGAAAAACTGTCGACATGCAAAAGAGCTGGGCCCAATCGGATTCGAACAACATACCGGAGATATCCACTAGGTCCTCTCCCCGCGGAGGTGTAATGGCAGAAGAGATCAATTCTTGAGGCTCGATTTGTTTTTGCCCTGACGTACATTCCCATTTAAGGCTATACCCGTGCCGGGCTATTGCGCACCGAAAGCTCTGGATGGATCTCCGGTGACCCCAGCCGATTATTTACAGCAGCAGCGTATGCGCGGGATGACCAGTGGCCATCAACAATTCGGGGCACAGCAAGGCTACCCGCAGTATCCACCCAACAACTATCAAATGTTTCAACAAGGCAACATCATGGACGAAAGGCAGAATATGATGAGCCCGCATTGCTATCAGCAGCAAGGAATGTACAGTCCACCCAACGGGAATCACCACAGTCCATGCGCCATACAGCAGCAACCTAACGACAGTCCACCGGCAGCCACCCCCTGGGCGACTAACATGAATCAAGAGAACATGGGCTACGTGCCAGCGCCAGGCAACTGCTCGCCTATGAGTGGTATCAGCACCGATGACGGGCGCATGAATGCTTATCCAATGGGAGCAAGTCCGTTCGAAGACACGGCATCCGTCAATAACACCTGCGCTGACCAATCGCAAAATTTAAACGAAGAATTGAATCGATTTTTTGGCCAACAGGCTATGGAGAATCCGAAATCAGAGAAACCTGAACGTCATATGGCTGACAAAAATGTGGATGAGTTGCCCGAAGCGCTGAGCGATTTCATTTTGAAATATTCTCGTCGATACAGTACCAGTTCGTCGGCAACCGCCTCGAGTGGTCGTAGTGGATACGGGGGCAGTGATGGCATGAGCAGTGGATGCGTGAGCGGAGAACCGAGTCCAATGAGCGCGGCCCATCGACGTGACTCGGACACATCGCTATCGGGTGGTAGTGGTGACGAATCAGGCGTGGAAGACGATCGTATGTCATCGATTTCCGCTCGATCATTCAATCACGCCTCTCGACCCGACTCGTGTCAATCATCGGTATTTGTTGATTCACCGCAATCGATGAGCAGCGCTAGCGTTCCAACCGTGACATCGCCAGCTGCACCCATGCCCACGAAATTGGAAGAAAAATCTAGCTGCAACTATCGACCATTGCGTCCAAAACAACAACCGGCACAACCTCAACAAGCAGCCCAACCAGGCCAACAGGTGGCATCGAATGGCAAGGCTCGCCAACGTATGCGCGAAATGATCCAACAACACGAATTCGACGCAGCTTGGGCCTGGGCCATGAGATGTTGCCAAGCTTGTCCAGGCTCTCTAATGTTCCGAGATGTTGATGGAGACAGGTGAGTGTCTGATCGCTGGCTGGTGTAAAGCTTGACTGAGGGGCTCTAGTCTTGGGAGTGTGAGCAATCTTTACCCGGACTGCGCATTTGTTTGAGTGCGACCACAGTATGTGGCGTCAGATGTGGCGAGCATGTAGCGTCAGACGTGCATGTTTAGTTAACAGAATCATGTGGCCCCATAATAAGCTTCTGTGCGTGGATGCATCTTCAACACTATCTTCCTGCCCACGCAGACAAAATACATTTCCGACTTTCGAAAGCCCATAGAACAGCAATTCAGGCAGCAGAATGCAAACCTAAATGCCACTGCTGCATGTTAATTTGAACAGCTATAGTCCCACGAGTGAGTTATGTTGCAGATTGTCAGACAAATTGCTAGCTGTCGCAGAATCTTGTTTGCAGCTGCTTGCGTTTGGCTGTCTGTCTGCTGACGTCACTCAAAGCGCTTATCAGTCAATTTATAGATTGCCTAGGCATCGTTGAAACCCTACAAGGCTTGTTCTGATTTGTCATATCTTAAGCGCACTGCTTCTGATCATTTTAGCTTACTGCACATCGTCGTTTGGCACAAAGATCTGGCCAAAATCTACGCCATCACAGAAATTTTAATGAAAAATGACCAACCTGTATCGACGAAGCCAATCGATATGCCGAATAAGCTGGACGAGGTAAGTCTTACTTTGTCAATGTCTTACCTAAACCTTGGTGACGCTGTGGTTAATCAATCCGTCCTTCCCCATTGGCTGTTGAATCTGCCTAAAACACGCCCCATCGCATATTTTTCACGGGTCGATATTTCAGACTCCCTTATTCCTCTCCGTTGAAAAACGATCGGCCGATGTGGCAGCTTATTTGTTAGAATGCGGAGCAAACCCAAATTTGCGTGCCCGTAATCACGATGGCGACGGTCCGTTGCACTACGCGGCTGCTCGTGGGATGTCGGAAATTGTACAATTATTGTGTTCATCGACCAAGACCAACTTCAATTTGTTAAACGGATCGGGTGAGTGTGAAGCACCGAGTCTCAGCAGACTGTGGTTCTGGACACTGGCAGTACTGCCCTGTAGATGCTGATTTGGGGTACCCGGGTAGGCATCGCCATCACCTAATTGGACGAGGGCACTTCCTTATCCAGTGAGAATGCAATGATCACCACGCTTTCTGGCTGTTTCAGGTATGACTCCTTTGCTGTGTGCAGTCAAGAATCATGGTGTTATCGAAGAAGAGAGCCAGTGCTTGGTCAATAACAAACCAACCATTCGCACTTTACTAAAAGCTGGAGCTGATCCCAAAATTCCTGTAAGTAATGAAGATTCTGTCTACAAAGTTAGTGGTCTCATTGGTTCTGTGCAATTTAGGATGTGGCTAGTGGGAAAAGCGTCTTACATTATTGCGTTGAGCGCATGGATCCAGATTTAGTTGAGGTAAGTGAGGAATCCCTGTTTTGAGATGCTGGTGCCAAAACTGAATAGTGGCCACTGTGGTGCGTCGGTTTGGGTTTCTTTCAGGCTTCGGCCTTGGGAGAGGCTGGGCTGGCCGTGTTCAGTCCTGAGCGTCGGAGACCAAACCCTTGCGCCGCTGCTGGCCTGGCCATGGGGTGTAACCGAGTCTGGCGGTCTAGCAAGTCTGCCGACTGTACCTGCATCTGAAACATCAACCCCAGAGGCTGACGTCTCCCAGCTAGGGGAGATCGATTATTCTCTCCCACTCGCCATGGCCTACCAGGCACGAGGGTTACAGGTGGAAAGGGGCACTCATACGGTCCGTCGGACCGCTTCGACTAGAGACTACAGGACAAGCAGGGGAAGCGGAACAGGAAAAGTGGCGGACTTTCCTATCCAGGACAAACATGCACGCCTTTACACCCGGGTGTGCATGTTTGTCCTGGATAGGAAAGTCACTCCTCTGTCGGCTGTCGCCAACTCTTGCAGCTGAGTCTCACATGACCTGCTCTGCTCGAATACTTGGTCTTATAGTAGTAATTATCTGATTACAGCTATTCCGCGACCACTTGTCAAAGGACGCAATGTACCAACTGGTCAACATGCCCGACTATAATG
The DNA here is from genome assembly GCA_030248295.1 of Mesodorylaimus sp. YZB2_4. Classification (NCBI taxonomy): domain Eukaryota; kingdom Metazoa; phylum Nematoda; class Enoplea; order Dorylaimida; family Dorylaimidae; genus Mesodorylaimus; species Mesodorylaimus sp. YZB2_4. The sequence continues at coordinate 3,892 of JASANH010000554.1, read as the reverse complement.
GCGATACCCCTCTGCATATTCTCAGTCGCATGGTTGGCGAGTTACCCCGGTCAGCCTCACAGTTTGCTCGCGCCGAGGGCGAAGAAGAATTAAGGCGCAAGATGTTGAACACCTTGATCGATTGTGGAGCCGATGTTAGCCAATGCGCTGGTGGATTGGGAGACAATGGCAGAAACAATAGCAGCTTTGTAGTGTTGTATCCGGGCGCCGAGCAAGATGCTAACGACGACATACAGTTCACAGTGTTGGGTAAGTTCCACCCGCAAAGCCATCATATGATCACGTGACTGGTGGGGAAGCTGCGGCTCTTTCACTTTGCATTGTGTCTGTCGTTTCAGATTCTGAAATTACCACCGAAGCCTATTGATGGCGACACGATGTGGGTCATGTGTCATTTTGGACAGTACCATCACTCATTACTACACATACTTCTCAAAAGTCTGCGGCTATCTATTTCGGTGGTTGGTGTATCCAGGTATGCTGTACGCTCGTTCTTTATGTCCTGTTCACTGACCTGTGATGTTTTATTCTTCTGTTCTGAACCAACCTATGTACTGGGTACTCGAGTGCATTGAATTTTTCATTGTCATGGTTTGCAGTTTTTTGTCTTTGTTATGGACACCCGTGAGAACGTGGCTTTTTAGGATACGGTTTTTCTTTGGCTAGGCGGTAAGGAGAGTTTGGATTTTGTTCTGTAGTTATTTTTATAATCGTCGGATTATCTTTTCTTGCTAAGAAACTGATAAGTCCTTAATTACAGCGTTGTTTCACCTTGTTTTGCCCCCCCCCCCCCCGGTATAATATAGCGGCCGCATTTCAATTCTTGCTTTGAACTTCTGTCTTGTTGAACGTGATCATGGGGCTGGTGATTACAGGTATGTAACTACGGATCTTGGAAGATTTCGAATTTCACATTTTTAAGGACATCTAGTTATGTGTGAGTGGATGTAAATTGTTTGATTGAAGGCTTGAAGCTGTTTTCTCTAATGATCCGATCCTATTTTGAATTTGAGTAAGCAAGAGCATCTGGAAATCGTTTTATCCGGTTGCGACACTGATAATGTTCATGTTCGATGTGATACGTATGGTGTATGCGTGGTTTGGTAGTTGTGTCCTCGCACAACGTAATAAAGTCGTGAGTCAGTCGAGTCCTGCTGTGTGGCCGAAGAGAAGCAGAGAAACATTCGTGTCATCGAGTCTACTGGTTCTAAAATCTGGAACATTTTAGTCAATGCTATTCCAACCCAAATGTACGAATGTACACAGTCGACCTAGTTACACCAACTCGTGGCCCAAAATATATATTGCAGTTAATCAATGTTGCGAAGCCGCGCACATGCTCATAGTGGGTAGTGTTCGAGCCGCGGCTAGGTAAATCATTTTGTGTTATGTATCCCTTTATCCTCGAGCGGTTCATTACTGATATGATAAACCATCAGCATGAACATAAAGTAGGAAGGAGGGGGGAAGATTGTTGAGAGTGCCTCTCGAGGTTTAAGAATAAGCCTTATCACTTTACTCGCAGCGCTACAGCTTTAGCATAGTCAGGCTGCTCGTATGAAACAGCACAGCTGACTTTGGGGAGCCTGTCTGAACATCAGCAGCACACAGAACACAGGCTTTGTGGCTTTGATGCTGACCTCTAAATGCATGCATACTGTAAATGTGCGAGTGATTCTACGTACACTGTGTGCAGTGCGCAGCATGTCGAACCACCTCTCCTTACTTGTGGCCGAGTAGACCAGCCATCCTGAGCCCTGGTTCCACTGTGTGCATTGGCTGGTCTAAAAGTTTCGAGTCTGTCATAACAGACTTTTTTGGAAATAATAAACACGACCTCCACGTCACCGCATAGGCCGCGTGTAGATTCCCAAAGGAAACTGATAGTATGCTTCTTAATATTACATTAAAGTAAAGATGAATTTAGTGACTCATATAAAGGACGGAATTTGGGTCTGCAGTGGAATTCGGTGGCCACTGGTGTTCTCCTGCTGCAGATGTTCTCCACATATCCTCAAATTATCCAGCAGTTAGCCGAAGCATACAGCGAGGAGCCTAGGTAACACATGCTCGGAATGTTAAACACACAAGTGTATAGTGGCAGATAATATTTCAGTTTACATGCAAGAAAACTGTTTTCTCTCGTTCAGTCCCTGCTGGGCATATTCTAAAAAGAGTGTTCTGAGTCTCAGCTCTTTGTCGTTAGTCAGTGAGTCGTAAGGTTCTGTCGGCTGCCAGATTGCCTAAGAACTGAGACATGCAACTTCAGGCAGGAAAATTGGAGCGGCAACTATTTGAAGCCGAGTAAATTTAATACATTTATTATAACTGCTATAGGTTTGGCTCCCCCCCACGTTTTTTTTACCTCGGAATGTTGTTTTTTTTCTTGCGTGCATAAGCGTGGACAAGCATCTGTCGATGTGTCCACGCTAGCCTTTGCTGACACTGCTTTTGGATCGCAAGCGCCTTGTCTTTCTGTTGCATCGTGTCGGTGGGGAGTCGATAGGACAGGATTATCTTTTTTTCCTTATCTATATTACCTTGTGCAGTGGATAAGCCAGCTTTTTATTGTTGTATACGGTACTTGTTAGGTACAGCGGGGTTCAAAGCTAAAACGCTGTAATTTCATAAACTTGTAATCGGGTCCATAATAAAGCATTTTGAAGTCGTGAAACAAGCTCCTTCCAAAATCCCTAAGCCATTATGCTTTGCAGGAAAGTTTTATCTGAGTATCTACCTGCGAGATTTACACGTCTGGTCAGCAGAAGCCACAAAGCTAGATCTACAGAAGCTACCCATTCTTGAGGCCCTGACATTTTTGGAGTGTTAACTGCTGAGCACCTTTTGGGGTCTATTGCCAATAACTGAAGGAATTATCACCCTAGCGCCAGGCGCTGTATGCAAGATTCGCATATCCTTGGCATTCAGAGATAGCGAGTGGACATTCGACCAGAATATATTTGATACAAAGGGGAAATGACGTCTCAGTCCCCATTTATTGCGCATTCTCAGATGTCTGGATAGGCAATGCGAAATAAGGTGCCGGACTTGCTGCTCCTGCTTGATTTTATCGCGATCACGAAAGCATCAAGCAGAAGCATGCAAGATCCGCTTCTTCTGGAACAATACCTTGGTGCATCAGCAGAGCAGAGCAGCATCTGGCATGGCCGGTGACATAAAATGAGGCTAGTTGTTATGGTCTACTTGTCAACCCTAAAACCGCGAGTACATGTGACCAGCCAGAGCCAGGCAGGATCTTTCTCGATCACTTTTTGTAAGCCTGGACTGGCCTGCTCCGAAGGCGCATCAGACCACATGTACTAGCTTTACCAGTTTTATTAAATGAATTTTTTGCTAATTTCACTCTGTTTTCAGTCCTTACTCTTCTTCACCCACCTAATATACCCCCTCTAGGACTGGCCGCGTTCGAGCACATGCAGCAGAGCTATTCTACAAAATAGTGAGTGAGTGCAAGTAGAGCTATTCTACAAAATTTGCTTCTACGCGTGCGCAAGAGATTAAAATCAGTGGCCGTGTTTTGTCGCTCGACAACCATGACGAGTCTTTCACTAAATCTCTCTCTCTGGCTTTGCTAACAATAAGGCTAGGCACTCATTTGCACGTGTCTGGGTAGAGTATTTCTGGGAAATACAACCTTTCCTTCAGACTAGGCGTTGCACTGTAGACTGAGTTCAGCAAACATAAGGTCAGTTTTGTATGTCATGAGGATCCCCTTTATTTCAGTATCATTGACTTCCAACATGTTGCACCCAAGTCAAATTTAATGGCGGGCGAGAAGCAGTATTCGAAAAACCAAAGTTCCCGCCACAATTTCATAAAATATGCTGCAACATTATCTCCAGTCATTTTTTCACGCTGTTATTCACAGCGT